>JACXIL010000250.1:1098822-1417060 GCA_014737365.1 Bombus soroeensis
ATGCACAATAATATTTCAATAAAAATAAAATACAGACTTTCCTTTTCGTTTAAAAGAAACTTAGTTTTACTTTTCATTATTAATATTGTAATTTTCAGAAAAAAAAGAATCATAATAACTAAACGATTTTCGATCAATTGGACACTAATAACTTTCAAATTAAATTTCTACGAAGCTAAATAAATATGTACAAAGCAAAAAAGAAACAACTCGTATTATGTTTAAAAAAAAATGAACGAAACATCATATTAAACGAGTAGTTTTTTAAATTGATTTTCCATAGATATGCAATATATTAGAAAAAGCTGCTATAAAATGATTTAAATATCAAAACTTGTAACATAAAATGTTTACGAATTAACATCTTTTTTTATACTTTAGAATAATTAACTATGTGAAAGGGAAAAGTCAAAATACGTATCTTGTAAGAGTGTAAAGTTTTGTACACTAATATTTAAAAACATTTTAAGTATTATATTTCATTCATACAAACGACGATATATGCGCAATATACCGAATTAATACGAGTCAAGTTCCCTTTCTCTTTATCACCGTCTTTCACTTTCTTCACTTCCTATCACAAAACACTCACAAATAACTGCAAATGTTTACTTAATGTGAAACAAAGCAAGCGTGAAGTAGAAAGACACACATCTTATATACAAATGTAGAGGGGAACTAAATTATCGTCTTAAAGAAGAAAAAAGAGACAAGAGAACAAGAATGAAAAAAGATATGTTTAAAATTACTATGTAAAATTCTTTCATCGTATTTATGCGTTTAAAATGATATCATATTAAACAGACAAAAGGATATTAGAAACATTAACATCATAAACTTTTGTTACATATTTAATTAATAATTATTTAAATTTGAAATTGGCTTGATATATGTAATATCTTTCTTTGATTCCTTCGTTCAGTAACTGTAGGTTCTCCAACGAAGGTTTCGAATTGTATCTATCTTTCTAACTATCCGAACAATAATAGTAGTAATAGCATCAATAATTATATTAATAGTATCTGTCATCATAATAATAATAATAATTATACGAAGAAGGTATTCATTCGTACGTATAATAAATTGGCGTATACTGTACAACGCACTGTATATTATATTTATCGCCGACGACGATTAATTATTACTATATGATACTTGTTCGTTTTTAATATTTCGATCTTACCGTTTTTCTTCTTATTTCATTTATAATTTATTTTTACTCTTTTTTGGGGGGGATTTTTAATTTGCTGTTTGTTAAATATCTCTCATTTCGTATCAGTAATAAATGATGGCTCCGCATCATCTGCCTTTCAATGACTAACAACAGTTATGAAATTGTATAAAACGGATGTATCCTAGCATAACGATACACACAACTGAAACCACTACGAGCGATCGCATGATTTGGAAGGGACGAAGCAGGTTTTACGTTTCGTCTCATTCTCATTTTCCTAAACTTTAGTCCTTCTTTCATGGATATCTGAAGCGCAAAGTGCGGCCATAACTAACCGCGCGTGATCGGTTTATTCGTTTTCTTATATCACTTTATGGCAGATAATTCTAAAAAGAGTGCTTAACGTATTCTCATCCTTCCTCTCTTTTGTTTTATTACGCTTATTTTTTTTTTTTTTTTTCGTTTTAATTGTTACAAGATAGATTCCCAAGTTATGTCATTTTTCTGCCTACTACGTCAAGATACAACGACCGAGTCCCTGATATAAGAAATGGGCCGTATGGTGAAGAAACAAAAAAGAGAACGAAGAAGTAACAAAGAATCGTTCTAACCTTATGATGCATATAATATAGTCTCTCTCTCTTAGCGGAAAAAGTTAAGGATTCCCTTTGTTCTTTCTCTAATAAGACAAATGAGAACAAAGAAATAAAATAAAAAGAGAACAAAGAAGAAAGAAAGAAAGAAAGAAAATGGCGAGCAGCAGATCATATATACGATTCCCGGCAGCTCGTGGACAGTCTCTGTGCTAGTCTCCTTCCTTTTTCCTTCCGACGGAAAAAGAAACGCAGTGTCCTCAGGACGTGGCACGTGATAAGCCCTTTACTACCTTTTGGACCCTGTTCTCGCATTCGCACTGTCGATTTTTTCTTTTTGTTTTTAATCTAATGTTAAATTGGACGACACACCTGGATGTGTGCACCTGGACGTGCGCACGGTAAGTATCTAATTATATAGAGTTAATTACTTTTTTCTCAATTGTTTTCTTTCTTCGCTTTTCCCTATTATTCTTCTTCCTATCTTCCATTGGAGGACAGAGCTCTTTCTTCTCAAGAAAAAACGTCTCTGTTTTTTCAGTTCACGCGTACAATCTAGTTCTCCACGAATGCCCTTTCTCCTCATTGTTCTCTCTCTTTCCCTCTCTCTCTCTCTCTCTCTCCCTTCTCGGATGGACTTCAGGTTTTTTCTCCTTTTATTTCCATTATTCTTATACTTCTTCTTTACCTTCAAATCGTATCGATTGTCGTTAAAAAGATCCTTTATCAATCTGGTTACCATTGGTCGAAGTAGCACGCAAGCGTATCCCGATGATCGCTCACGATCACACAACGTAAGTCGAAGAGATCATCACAGTCGCGCGCACAGATCAGTTACAGAAGAGAGATCCTCGACTTACACGCAAATTTTTTCAACAACAGTATTGAAGGTTTTTCGTAATGTGCGAGTTAATTTATATATATATATATATATCCTCGCAACCCCGGTTCAGAGAGTACTTGACTTTGTTTTCGGCGATACAACTCAGGAACCATGTGGACCGTTTTAGATCAGCCTTGGAACATGCCGAGAAAATGCAAATTCTTCGACACTGAAGATAATAGCATACGGACAACCGAAAAAAGGTAGAGAGTGAAAAGCGGCCTTTTCAGTTTGTGTCAGTAGTGCAAACTATCCATTTCCTTTATGTCGTTGCTACCATCGACGGTGCTGTCGTTAGTCACCGCGCCACCACAGTTCTGCGTGTCATATTCCAATACCAGCCGCTTGATGTGGCTTAGCTTTTCGTGCAGGTAATGAAAACGGTGTTTCGTTTCCTTATGCTGCGGATCGCGTTTAGTCTCGCTATACTCGTTCAAAATTTGCTGCCTTATTTCCTGTAAAACACAAAACAGATATAAATAAATTCGTTCGATCTTTCACTGTAACAATACTTCTTGTGATACAGTATCATCGTGTCTTGTATATTATTTACATACGATACAGTACCTCGTATTCGTCCCAATTTCCACAGGCCTCTTCCCGTTTTAAGCGATCTTGAAGCTGCGTGAACCGTTTAGATACTTTTGCCACTTGTGCATGCAACCTTCGATATTCCTCATAGTCTGCATTGAATTCCGCCTTGTAACGTCTTCTCTGTTCCGTACTGCTTATTGTCGTATAATATCTGTAAGAAATTCGAGCGTAAGTACACTAAGGTATATGTTGCTCAGTAAGATCCCAATTAAACTTCACAACTGGAAGAAACTCCACTACTTTATCTCCATTATCGTAACATACGAATGTAATATTATAGAGAAAGAATAAATAATATATATCAAGACAACTATGGAGCCACGATGACGAGTCTTTCTCTAGCTCACAGAACGTGCAGATCGTATTGTTGTTGTCTTTTTTTTTACAATAAGTAGATATCCATATTAATGAGCGCTACAATATATCGTAATTAACAATAACGGAGACAAAATCGTAGAAAGAATCTTACTGGGTATTCTATTAAATTTTATTAATTTCGAAGATACTCACGTGAGGTAGTCCGGATACTCCGATGATTTAGGACTCTCCTGTAAGTGAAGATCGTTAGTATTATGTTCAGTGGCTTCATAGTTAGGTACGATTAAGTCGTTATACGAGTTAGCAGCTGTTCCGTTATTCTTCTTTCTGGGGTCACGATCCCTGTCGCCAGCACGTCCTCTATCGTTCCTGTCGCTTCTATCTCTCCTGTCGGCGAGTATTCCATTTGAACCACCACTATAACTACCTGCGCTACCACTGTCACTCGCGGCACTCGGCATCGAACGAACCACGCAATTCACAGCCGTACCGGCATTCACTTCGGCACCAAGCATCGCAGTCTTTCCATGATGATGACGACTGCCGCTCAAAGAATTATTGTGGGCTACACTACTATGGCCAGTGGCCGCGTTGTTAACAACATTGCTCGCAGACGTTCCGGTGATCCCGCCGGTATCCCGATGACCGTGCTGGTTGGTTTCTTCACTATCACTGGTTGGCGTCAAGCATGCTTTTCCATGGCCGTAGCTGCCACCTCGTAGCACATCACTGTTCGCTGTTCTTTCGGGTCGATAATCGCCACGACGATCACGCTGGTGTTGCCTTTGGTCCCAGCCGTCAATTACACCACCGCTGTTACCACCACTGCCACCATTAGCACTACTACTACCGGCTCCATTGGAAACGACACTAACACTGTTACTATTTCCACCACTACCAGCCGTCCTTCCATTCTCCCCGACATTCGACGATCCGGAATTCAATTCTGACTTCTTATAATGCGATATCCGTGGTCTTTTGGTCGGTAATCCATCATTACCCTGATAATATCCTGGTCGCTTGTTGCCCAACAACGAGGGCGGAGGTGCTGTGATCGCAGGCGGTGAACCTGGATGAGTGGAATTGGGCGATTGTCCGCTGCCTGTAATCATAATCGATAATACACGTTCAATATGTTATTCTATATTTTATCTGGATTATTGTTAACGCGTTAGCATGTATGAATAGATTGTTGGAACAATTATTTGAAATTATCGTTAATACTATGGTAATATTTTAGATTTGAAGCTTTTACGACGATGGATGGATGCTATGACTTGTTTAAAACAAGAGAAACTGTCACAGGTGTATTCTGAAGAAGTTGACTGCATTATTCATAGAAACGTAGGCGTGAAAGTGCGACTCATCATATGATTGTCACTCGAAACACAAAATTATAACGCTATTGCAATAAATAGCAATTTTGGTTGAAAAAATACCATTCACAGGAACTTTCAGTGTGAAAAAATTAGTATGCTAATGGATTAATACACTGCATAATATTTACATAAATTTAAATTTTTATGAAAACAAAAAATGCAATGAAATCCAAATACAGACTTGCGTCATTCTCTAAATATTATAATTAACTTTGAATATTTTTTATATTTTTATCCTGTATATTTTTTGCACATTCAAGTTTCCCAATAACAATAAAATTAAGTTGTATTAGTCACATCACATCACTGCATTAAGTTCGAGTTAAGTAACCATTGTTTTCTGTTTAAATCATATTATAATAAATAATTTAGTAGAGATCAAACACCAGAGAGAATGTGTAAGATTTCTACTATACCGTAAACAATGAGTCTACTTATTGATATAAAAAAGACCATTATATGTTATTGTTCGAGTGCGTTTGGAAAAATGTTTTTGTCGATTTGCAAATTTCATCGTCATTAGCTTTAAATCTTTTAACAAGTGAATAAAAGTATCGAGCAACTATGTATTGACAATTGTTCTCGAACGAATGTGAAATATAATCAGACTTTCATGTTGCTCTGTCGCAATGAATATTCGGCAAGATGAAGATTTAATCCGTGAAAATGTATCGTACCGCTGGATCCATCGCTAGAACCAGGAGGCGTTAAATTCTGAGGCTTCCTTCTTTTTAACATCGTTTTTTCTTGTTCTGTGTAATAAGGCCAATCTTCTAGCACGTCATTCCAGACGTATCTATGCAGATGATACGTGTTATCCCTCATGAAAGCTACCTGTTTCAGAATCGTCGTCATGGCGGTACGTTCTCGATCTTTGATGCCCTCTGAAAATAAGATATTAATTAATTAATTTGTGCTAAAAATTTTATGAATAATCTTAAGTTTGTACTTCTTGTTTATATTCTTACCTCTGTTTATACGATCGTACAACTCCGGCTTTTTGTATGGCCTCAAAGCAAGAAGATGGATAAGCCTTTCCCTATAAAAAAAAAATATTCGTTAGAACTGTCGTTCGACAGATACTTAGATAATTATTTAGACTTATATTTTATACCACATACCTTCCAAAGCTTATTTTGTTTTCGTTGTTTTACCGATCTTTTACGACCGTATTTATAAATGAAGAACACATGGACAGAATATAATAAGCTGTTTTGAAATGTACAAAGTAATTATGATAGAATTTACAATAAAATTGCACAAATTAGAATTTATAGCTAATTACATGTTACTAAAACAATCGTTTTATTCAACTGTTGAATCAAACAGTAAAAATATTATTAATACATCATGATATATATTCTTGTTATTGTTTACAAAATTTCAGACTTATCGCGTATTTTTAAAAGACCTGTACCAGTTGCAGCTAACGAATTGTTTTCTCTGCAAGTGTTTTAGCTACCAAGCGATATCAAAATAAAGGAAGTAACGTCACGTCCTTGTGTGCTCTTCAAATATTTTTATTTTTCATAAATCTTTCTTGTTTCGTTCTCTGCTGTATCGTTATGAAAGAATACAACGATACACATTCTCCAATGTACGATTACGCTCTCTAGTCGAAACTCACTTTAGTGGTCTACGCATGATATCAGAGACTTTCTTCTCCGGTTGATTTCGGGCTGTTGGTGGATTATTGACAGCAGCTTTATAACAGGAAGATAGTCTAGACTGACTGACGGAAGTTGGAATGCTCGCTGATTCCCGATACCTCGAATTCGATGGTGATGGAGATGGTATAGTTCTTCCGGTTGTTTTCACCTTCACCTTGCGCCCGATGTCCGGACCATTTGGTTTGATAACTCTGGTGCTGGTGGAGAATGATATATAAGAATATGGTATACGAGATTATTTACAATCTTAGAATTTGTTATTATAACTCGCAATGTTTTAGAGCATTATTGTTAAGAGAAGAAGAAGAAGATCAAAAGGAATAAATGAAAGTATAGTCTTTCGTAACGTGAATGAATTCTTATCTTCGAAATGATACACGATATAACTTACGTTCCGATAGTTCTACCTTACTTTCTCACAATTTGCATGATTTACCAAGTTGATAAAATGATTGATAGTTCCCTACATCGTGAATAAACTAGTTCCCTGGTACATTAAATATTCATAATAGAAAGTACTATATACGAAACTATGCAAGCATAACCGTCTACGGTTGTTGTTAAGTGAAAGAGAACAAAAATAATGGTCGTTAATGCAAACGTTTTTCCACTGTCATTTTCAGTTTGAAATCATTACAGCGTTAATAGCGCGTCCCTGCTATATATCGATGGTCCTGAAAAACTTTTTCCCGCAGTGATTAGGTACCATAGGAACTTCACGATAGTAATATCGTACCGTCGTCTTAATATACAGCGTCAAGGATTTTTATATGACAGAGGAAAGTGATTAATCAATGAAATATTCAAGAAACGTTTTATTGTTGGCATGTAGCTATTTCATTTAATAGATTTCTATTTAATAAAACAGCTTATTTCGTGATTTCGATACACGCGTATGACGTGTTTGATATAAACTTAAGCTCACAGGATTTTTAAAAAATCGATATCTCTATATTTACAAGAATTATTGATTATATGAGACTCTTATTTTGTCAAAAAAGAAGTGCTACTATTCAACGTTCGAATAAATTACTGAATACTTCTAGCGAAAGCTATCCGCGTTGGAGACGAAATACCTTTTCTTAATAAAAATTAATGATTTATATACGGCATCATTAACATCCCTTTGCACTCCGAGTATTCCGATGACCCACCAGAAACTCCGAAACATTTCTACTATGGGCATCCAGTTACTCCGAGACTACTTACAATCGTACGTAAAATGTCGCCACGGCGACGACAACGGAGTTGTTAGTTTCATTTACAATGTCGCCACAATGGCGACAACGGAGTGTAAAGAGATATTATTCGCAATTATAATCTCCGCAAATATACAGAAGTTATACAGAAAATAAATAGATTTTCATTTTTTTTTTTCTTTATTGTCGTTACTAAGAAATGCACAAGTATCATCTCTTACACTAATGAAATAATCTCAAGCGCGAGGGAGGTAGAAAAAATTGATAAACGCATATATGCGTCCAAAGGAATCAAAGGGCTAATTCAAGCTATGTATATACAGCACAGCTATGATTCTATTATTCTCTGTAATTTAAGTAAGAAACATGATAGTAAAAATGCAAAACAATCTAAGATATTAGACATTGAAAATATAAAAGATAGAATTCACTGTATTGGAAGATCAACTAATTATAATTAATTCGCATAATATAATGAATATAAATCGCTTCGTATAATATGATCGGTATAAACGACTGGAATATTTTACCGTATATCGTATCAGTTAACGAGACCATTTCTATCTCTTAACGTCGACACCTAAGCAACCCACGTCTGACGTCAGTAGACAAGGTTCTGGTTGACGCCAGTTTCCCACCTAATGTCCAGCTCTAATCTACAGGAATCGTCTTTCCACGAGGAAAGTGATTAATCGATTTTCCTTTTTGACGTAAGCCATCACCGGGAAAACCCATTATTAGCTTTGCTCTTAAACGCGGAATTATGTAATCGGTGCTACCACTAGACAACTATAGAGAATGCAACTGGTTCAAACAACGCAATGTCTCAGGTTATTCTGTTTCTTTTTCTATTTTCTAGGTTTCTACGATGGAATTTTATTTATCAGAATTTCATCTATCCGAGCCAAATTTTATTTATTATTTTTATTATTTTAGTTATTCTTAATCGGCAATTTCTATACCTACAAAATTTAAAGCTAATAAAAATAATCGAATTAATTCCAGCAAAGTGGATTCTACTTCTTGCAAATGTGAATATACAAAAACGATGCGACATATTGAAAACTCGAGGGATGAATCTTCCCCTCTATCGATTAAATATGCTAACGAGAAGAATCATTAACATAGAAATCCACTATTCGCAATATCTTGTTACACAACTTGTTTATGTAAACCGTGTATCACACAATATATCCATGTACGTAATAAGTTTCATCCACAGCGACAGATACCAAAGATTTCGGACCTAAGTCGCAGTTGCGGGGCTTTTTTAACCTTGGCCGTTACACTGTTAAACAAATTAACTAATCTGCCTACACGATATCCATCCATTGTCTTACAATCCCAATGATCTTTTCTTTTTCGTTCTTTAGTTACATCTTACACGATAATGTCCCTTGTAAAATAAAGATTGGCTTATGTAACTCGAAAATTCCCATCTCTTCCCTCCTCGTTCCCCGTAATTATCGACGAACATCGTGTAAACGATAACGAATAAACAAAACTGGCATCGAATTTAATTCAAGAATCGTTCGAATCGTCACGAACAATGGATCTAGAAATAACGTGATTCGGGACGAGGGTTAACTTACTTAGCAAGATGAAGTGCGTATGAATATGATGCAGAAGTCACACGAAAAAGAGAATATAAAAGAATGAAACCATGTACGAACTCGATAACGAACTCATCGAAGACAAATCGGCTTCCATGGAGGATCGATGAAGTCGAGACTTCGACGTCCGTATCTTTCCAAAGGGTAACTTACCATTTGTTCTTGTTATTCTCCTCGGCGACGGCCATCCGATGCCTGGTTGTCTCGTACACATCGTCGTTCGCCTGTATCCGCATTTTACACGGCAATGCGCCAAGACTCTCCAAGCTCCTGCACAGGAAAAATGGAACACCATAAAGAGACCGATAAGTCGCTAGAACGAGTCTTGACGCCGTTTTTCTCTTTTCTTTTTTCCGCGTCGTTTCCGGTGTCTTGAAAATGTACCACACGTTTGAAAGACGTGCAGTCTCTAGATTCGAGCAGTGGGAATCGATTTTATCCTCCCACGAACAGATGGTTACGCGATGAAATTTAAGATTGCTTTTTCCTCTAGATATAATTCTTGCCAAAGTTACAGACGAACTTTATCCATGGAATAGAAAATTTGAGATCGTTTCTCTTGGTAATTTGGAAGATACGTAACATCTTTCGGAATTAAAAATGAATTTTAGCTTCATAGACTTGATACATTATCCGTCAAGAAATAGATCTTTCTTCAGGATTGTTAGAGATTAGCGTTGGTTCTATGAACCTGATATATTGTCTGACAGAGATTTAATTTTCTAACTGACAAGATACGGTAAGAATAAAGGGAGTTGAAGACTGATGAAAGGAATAAGAAATATTATCACACCGTTGCAGAGAATAAATCCGAATTAATTCTTACGCTCCTTCATCTTCGTCTGTCGCTTTATATGTGGCATAAAGTTCATGAAAGTAAGACTAATCATACGTTCGAAGGACAGTTTTCAATTATAGAGAAAATGTTCCATTCATGGAACATCGGATCGAACGCGATTATAAAGAGATGTATACCCTTTTCAATTCCAAGCATTATGGTAACGTTAAATTTAAACCAATTTAAAAATCTGTCTATCAAAACCACACAGGTTAATATCGTATATCGATAATTATACGTTATAGGAATGTTATAGAAGAAAAATTCTGTCGTATTTATACAATGATCGCGTGTAAGTAATGTGTCCATTAAGTTTAACGACAAAACGGTAATAGTTACTGATTGTTTCGACACGATCCTCCGTTTGAGGTATGCAACTATGTATTTTACACGCCATTGACCTCACTAAAGAAATAAAATAGACAAACTTGAAGATGGTATCCCACTGGGTTTAGCCATCCACATGTTATTTAGCAATTAAGCTAGAAAAATTCATCGATTGTCCAGCTGGACAAATTCTAAAGTACAACTAAATAATAATAAAAAAAAAAAACTATGTATTCTTTTACAGTTTACTATTATTGCATTCCGTTCTTCCGACAAGGCCACAGATTAGCGTCAGCTGCGATCATTTTACCCATGTTATATACGTATCGAGTGCAAATCCGCGTGAATTATACAAAATTTCCGGAACCGTAGTAGTAGAATCGAAAAGAAGGCGATTCCTCGTGCAAAAATATGCAATAATTTTTGGCAATTTTTTTTCACGCGAAGCTTCATTTTCGAGAAAATCGAGTTTGAATCTGCTCAGATCACTCGATCTGGCTAACTACCCCGTTACTTTTATTTACGTACGTTCAGAAACGATAACAAGCTGATTTTCCAGACTGACATAGATACACATGACATAGATAGTTACTTACTTGGGGCCCGTTTGTTGAATGCATTCGAAACTACCCTGAGGACCCTCGATGTCTTGATTGCCAGAAAGGCTAAACGTAAACCCTGTGGATCCATGGTTGGATTGGGTAGATGGAAAGGAGAGTTGCTATAATCAGAAAGCCACCGGTTATTCGTATGCCTTCGTTTTGTTAATAAGGTCGTATTAACTTATGAAACAGCTTATGGTGTAGTACTTGGTGTGTACGTGACACGACCAACCATATAGTATTCTCATGTTCCTATACCAGCGACAGCTATCTATATCTGCCGGTTACATGAAACTGTACAATGTACAAGCATATGTATCTCCACTTGCCTATCTATCTATCTATTTATCTGTCTGTCTAAGCTTTTAAATAAGATCTGTATAAGTAGGATCTAATGTTCCTCGAGGCAACGTTTTATACGTTGGTCCTGTTGTCATTACTCGCGTTACGCGCTTTAACCCTTTCGCTCCGACGGGCGTATATATACGCCCTCGAAGAATGAACATTCATATACGAAGAGCGTATATATACGCTGTGAAAAAGTGGACGCTGAGGTACGAAGAGCGTACATATACGTTCCATACCATATATACTTTTATTTCGTACTTTACATGAGACAATTTTGTTGATCGAGTATCTGGCAACGCTATATACCTCAAACAGTTGATTTTTATATTTTATAAAGTAAAATGATATTACTAAATATAATAAATATCATTGTAAAATTTAGAGAACAAGAAACGACTTCTACTTACTTCGTAGCATTCCGTACCTGAGTGTCAACTACTCAGTAACGCGCTTCGTTCACGTGTATCACATTTTGTCATAAGCGCACCGTAGCGAAAGGGTTAATCTGGTATCGTGTGTTTCGTTTGGTCTCCCTTTATGCATCTTTTCCTGTATCTCAATATTGCGCGAAAATTGAGTAATAAACAGGTAACGATAGAACGAAGGTGAATTAAGACGAAACGATTAACTTATTTTTATTTTCTATATTAGATATAAACAGCAATGGTCTGATCGCTAGAGTTCGTTGACTGTTATCGGTTAACAGGTTTCCCAATAATTATCAGAATGAGAGAAATATAATTCTTTTTATGTTTTTATTATGTCATTACGAGAGAGTTTTATTGGGATGATTGAGGCGCGTGCGATGAAAATAACACCAAACACGACTATATTTGTATTACCTTTGGTGTTAATTCTAGAGGTAAAAACTGACTTGACTACCAACACTACCTCACTCGCATTGACTACTTTTCTCGTTTATCCTTGGCGCACGCACAGCGCTCAGAAATATACCTCACCGGATACCATTGTGTTCGTTGGGGTTCGGGAATCTTAACTACCAGTGTTCGCCAGCAGTGGTCATAAAAGTATACTTAAATGCTCAAGAACACGTTGGCAAATAGCGAGGCCAGCGAGGACCGACCATTACACGAACTACGGACTATTAGCGTGACATTATACGAAACTACGTTACGAAGGAACGCGCTATGCATAGCGTTACTGTATTTCGTAGTAAAGTAATTCCAATATTATCAAGTTATTCGAAAACAGTCATTTCAATATCCTTAATTATGCAATCAGGATGCGGATCGAACATAATTTACAGCGAATCGCGTATAAGCTATAAATTATATCCGATTAACATCTTTTTTAACGTAACACACGCTACACAAAGCAGCATTCAGATTTTCCACTGAAACACGTCCTCCCGTTACGTAAATTGATGGAATAACGTTGATTAGAAGCACCCTGTCAAATTACACCTAACCATCCACGATTAAGCTCCAGTGGACATCGTTTGGCCGGCTTTTAACGCGGTTCCCGCGCGACCATAATTTCGACAGATAACAAAGGTGCGCTCTGTGTGCGGTTATCGGCGTGCTGCGATAATTTCAAGCTTGTTCAGCCTTGCATTCAGCATGCACGCGTATGGATGCGTCTATTCGCCAGCTACGAGTAGCGATAAACGTGGCGAAATTGGAACGACACGAACGTAAACGAAGCGGCCGTGGAATTTGGAGAATTAGCGTGTAACGCTAACGATTACGCAGCGATGTGTGTAATTTAACCTCGCTCGGTCCGTATGCATCAATTACGATATCAGAGTGATGGTCGCAACCGACGACGCGTAATTGTCGATCCGCCTATCTTAGATTGTTATCCGTGAGCCGTCCCGATTGATCGTAGAAACGAGTAAGAAAAATTGGTGCCGAGCGCAGTTTCTTTTACACGTGTTCGCGATGAATCCTCTTACAGTCGTCCACGAAATTGTTCGAATATTTTCAGAAACTTTTTACGTGTATATTACGCACGTTACGTGAACCATTCTGAAAATTTATTAGCGCTACAACGAAACGCGACTATCGCAATCGTATTGGTAAAATTCGAAACCAATTTGAAGATGTACGTAGGAGTTACGAATTATTTATTGCCAGTATAAACTTCGCAAGATATTTGAACAGTATTGTACGTTTAAAGCCACTATTATATTACTATCACGTAGTAACTTTTTGCTAAATATATTTCCGAGATACGTGTTATGACCTCTACACCCTACGTACGTCTTCGAATTGATATAGTCATGATTGGTCGTGTTTCACTCTGGCGTTAATAACATTTCAAGATGTTTTGTATCACGCGCATAATATATCCATAAGAGTTTGTTAGGTTAGGTGCTCGCATATTTTGAGAGCTACAGTATCTTGGAAACTGCGAACGTAAAGTTGAACTTGATTGATAGGATACATTATAGTAATAGATATAGATAATGATAGTCGGGGTAAGAATTGAAAATGTTGAAGTGGAAACTTCAAGGAAAACTCTCTTCTCAAGTGTTCAATTTTCTTAGCCTCCGAAGCCATTGAGTATTGTTTAACAATAAATCAATTTGATGGGCCTCTCAGCTTCATACTCTTTTCTAGAAACAGATGGTGCTGCGAGGTACAGATAGATCAGTTTTTTCGTAATTTTACAAATACCCATAGACCCATGGCTTCCGAGCTATTTTGTAAAGTAACGTATTGTACTAATACTTAAAATTACTTAAATATATTTCTGTTATACATTCATCCACGCATTTCCTCTCTCTATTCCGAGATAAAACCTCAACAGGAAACAATTTTGATAATTTCAATTTTAGTCTCTAACGAAATGCTTATCGATTAGCTATGCGTTGTTTTGTTTCATGAATTGTGTTTTCAGTATCGGTAGGTAACGAACACTGTCGGTAATAGATGGTAATTGCATTCATAGAACTAGAGTGTTTATTTTTGCATGTGATCACCAACATCGTAAATCCAATTAGAAGCTTCTGTATAATGAAAGCGTTAATGGATAGAACATCAATAAATATTTTGTCTTCGTAACGAATACAAGTTCATTAATTTGTAATGATTAGCTAATTATAATCACATACTACGAGATTACTTTTTGTCCATATATTTATAGGAACTTTCCTTAAGGCAGCGGTAAATATCAGGAATATAAGCAGTAATTTAGATTATTCAAAGATTGCTTTTATCGAATGATGATACTATTATCAAAACAGGTCCCTCTTCGTTTACTATCAAATTTCACAAAATTAAGATTCCATTCTCCCATAAAAAATTCCATACATCTGCTACTAACTGCAGTCTCGCTTGAAGATTTCCCATGTGTCACGAGGTCATCAGGCACGCTCATCAATTAACAATTACGTTTCCAGGGTCTATCGAGCATCGTATAGTATCGTCTCGAAGATACCTAAGCTTTTTGGAGATACTATAACGTATAAAAGTATCATTCTGACAAAGTACTACGCCAGCACTGCGTGATTCGACGTCGTTCAGAACGAGATGTTTCGCAATAATATTTTGTCAGTTGCGCGATGACTCGTAAATAACGATCGGCAAAACGTCGATGGAAAAAAATTCCTTTGCTTCGCATCAATGATGAATCGTACGATTAAAATTCGTGTAAACGGGTTGTAGTATAAAAGCGAATAGAGCCGTATAGAGGTTACTGCGGTGAAATTTTGTTTCAGACATGCAGCGGAGGATGCGATGAACATTATCGTATCCGGTGTGCATCGAACGTGGAAATGGCAAATGGCCCGACATGAAGCTCGTGCAAATCCGTTCGCGGAAACATTTTGACGTTTATGGTAACAGAAGTCTCCTTTGGTACGGGAACAACGTACATACATCGACAACTACGAGTCTATATCTTGTCGGATTCATGCTATAAGGACTATTTGCATCGCGATGACGACGATAGAGAGCAGACACATTTGTCCGTATTCAGGCCTATGACGAAAACGAGATCAGGAATGCATTCCCTTTTAATCAATACAAATAAATGTAAGCCTAAAGTGGATTTAGTAGAATTCGAATCATTTAAAGGAAAGTATAGAAACTAGAACAACAAGTACAAAACAGTGGCTGTTTTTCGCTATATTGCGTGACGAAGTAACTTGCTTTAACACATTTCTGATACGCGATTTAGATATTAATATCAAATTTTGTAGGAAAAATTAGTATGAATTCGGTCTATGATTACTAAAAGAACGAATCTAAATACGCGTTAAATACGTCGATAAGTAAGTTTTAGAGTTGCCCGTGTAAATTCAAATTGGACTACGTACAGAGTTCTTATTTGCTTCGGTTTTTTACTTTCTATAGTTCATTTTTATACCCGACTCACTATTCACACGATGTATTCACAACCGCCAGATAAGAAACCCGGTTTCCATGCTTTCGAGAATTAACTTCTCCTCCGTCGGTACATGCACACGAGAGATCTGCGCAGCTTTTTCCCCGATTGAATTTCATCGAAAGTCAGTCGAGCACGACCGACTATTTCGCAACGTCCATGGTTGTACCTCTGCCCCTGCGCGTCTCCCACTCCTCTACCCCCTACCCCATTTCACCCCTGGCTGTTCCTTTCTCTTCCTCGATTCCTACGAAATCCTTTCTTTTTTCTCTCGCTGCGCGCGGAACACCTCTTGACATTTGGAAGTAAATCGGTCAGCGGACCGATTACTTTTCGGATAACGCGTTCAACCTGACAATTAACTCGCAAGTTGAAGGACATAGACGAGAAACGTTCCCTGTTTAGATTCCTCTTTTTCCAGTAGAAACGAAACGATGTTCTATAATTTAGAATCTTTCATTTTTCTTCGATATATTTTAATTTCTCTTTAAGAGAACTTTTTATCGCGTTACATAGTAGTCGCAAGTGTATCTGTAATTACGTCTATGACAGAAGAACTGTGCACAACGAAGGAGGGCAACCTTCGCGGATGAAAACGTTGGAAGAACGATTCGTAGATACGAAACTCGAGCGTAAAAGGCTGACCGGTATCACGCATGCGCAGAATGCGAAGACTCGTCCCGAAAATTTAACCAACCAGGCGGATGGTAACCGTTGCGAAACGTTTGTCGGTATGACATGACCGTGCAAGCGAGTTCAAGCGATATTACTCGCTTTCGATAATGTAACCACACCGTCTCGGTTTCCACGATATACTCGTTTATTTTTATTCTTTCCTTACTCTATATATATATCCTTTTTGTCGATTTTCTTTACCCAGCCACCAAAAACCGGTCCCCGAAGCGATAGCAAATGACGAAACGATTAATACGTATGTTTACCAAGTATTACAGAATTACGACATTTTCAGCTTACACGACTCAATGCATGTTGATCTTGGAGAGTTCAAAAAAAAGTTTTTGTCGGCCGACTCACATTCGCTGATATGTTAATGGCGGATGTTTCGAAAGTTAGTGGCAGCAGTGGTAGAGTTAATAGAATGATTCTTAGCAAGGTAATTTTATTGTTACGTTTGTAAATGTCGTTTGAGTTTTGAGTAATATCCGATTGATCCTATTATCTTATTTAGCTAACAAATGAAAGTTAATACGACAGATGAATCTTGAGGATTTTCAAAATTAGCAGCATGTGGAATGATGCTGAAGTTCCAATGTCGATATTTGATGAACGTGATTTAACAGGAGTAGAAACTAACGTAAGAAATAACGGGAAAAGAAGAATATCGCCAAAAACTTAAGATACAGAAAATATTTCAAATCAAAATGAAGACAAGAAACAGGAACGTAGGTTATAGGTAGGATACGTGTATGCGTGTACACATTTTCTAAAACTTCTTAAGTTTAGATTAAAAAAGGAAGTGTCCTAAAACAGGGGGACGTAGGATGTGTCTACAAACAAAAATTTAAAAATAAGTAACTAATTTTTGAATATAATTTTTTACATAAAGCGGTCTTACGCTGGGCCAATAGTCTCGGGTCACGAAACTCTTTGATCCAGCACTGACTAAAATACATGATTCGTCTTTCCTTGATTAATTTTTCGAATATTAACCCCCATAGACTTGACTGTTATATGCCTTGTAGAAAACATCAAATAATTGCGGTGCAAATTTGATACGAAAATTTCAAATACAAGATAATGATTTAAAAATGAAATTTGGTAAGACACGTAGGTGCGTTAAATCGTGGGTCGTCGATCCGATAAAATCGGTATATAAAAAAAAATAGGGTAGAGAGAAAATGACGACGAGAGACGAGTGATCGTAATCTTCGAGGAGGAAGGAAACTTCTCTCACGGATATTCACATATCGAGGACACGAAGGATCCCCCTTCTCTTCTTTCCTCTTAAACGAAAGGTTGAACCGCACGAGAATGCGAATGAAAGTTTCGTGAAGGGAGCAAAGCCGTTCGTTTAAATTTCACTACTCGAAGGACGACCGTCGCGTCGTCTCTTTACTCGTCACGGGATATTTTCTGCGACGAATGTTGATTACAATCATTCTCATATCATTTCTTTAGGACAAACAAATACAGCTTTACAAATCGACTTGTATCGCACCTATCTTTTAATACTTCTTTTTTTAGTCTTTAAATTTACTTTTAACTTTGAGTTTCGTTTTCGAAATTTTTATGTACACGCTGATGCAACATATTGTGTAGGTTTATCTTGTAAATATTTGTAGAAGATTAAGAGAATACAAAGTTCCCAGATTATTCCATTTCTCTGAAATTTTCAAATGTTTGATACGACGTTGCGATTAAAATAGGTATAAGAGTATTAAAAAAAGTAACGCGTAGTATCCCGATTTCTCCTTGTTATTTCGAATTTTTATTTCCTTTCCGAATCGACTGTAGGACGAGGCTATTAAATATTCGAATCTCGACAAAGTCCGTTCAAAATTGTTTCAGCGAACAGGTAAAACCATAGACGAAGCTCTACTCCTTGAAATTTGAAATTGAAATGACCAGTATCACATTTATCGAGGTCTAGGTCGGAAGCCAGACGTACGTGCAGGCTAGAGTATACACAAGATACGTGTCGTTGTCGTAGAATTTAAAGTCCAATGAAAAGATAAAAAACACGAATGAATACGAAACGGATATACAACAACTGCCAAAGCATATTTATTTGTGCGATAGATATACAGTACAGTACAAGTATCAGAAACAATTCCGTCCGATTAATTTATTAATAATTATATTACACATTGAGCCAGCATTAAGGGGATGTCCCGAATTAGAATGTCAAGAAAATCGATTTTTTTTTTTATTGCATAAGTCGATAGATAAACTATCTAAGAATATGTTTCCAAAGTGACAGAGGCCAATTCTAAATATTTCCAAAGATATAAAGCCATGCAGTGAAATAACGTGCAAAGGTCGAGTAATATCATTATGAAAATATGAATAAAATAAATTATTGCTTTTTGGGGTTACAAAAACTGTATTAGAATAATGAATACTTCGCGGTAATTTATTATGTATATGAGATTGTTTATTACAGTATTATAAAATACTTTAATCTCTACGAATTTCATACAATTACAATGGGATCTAGATGGAAAAAGGGATAGCAACGAGAAAAAATATCGAACAAATTCTTGAAATTCCTTTTCATGATCACAATGTAAATTCAATATATGTAATTGGATAATTAGTCAAAAGATAAAGAAATTGGCAATGAAATACATATTGCGTTAACGCAACTTTTAATGGCTTGGATTAAAATTCAATCACTTTTTGAGATTAATCGAATACACAAGATTGTCATATTCTTCTCTTTGTGTGTATGTGCGTGTGTCAACAAATATTAAATTCCATATTTAAAAGAGCAAGCGTACGAAATGCGCACTCTTTCAAAGGAATGAATCCATTTTCCTTTGTATAAATCCCTTTGTACGCGAGAACGACGCTTGTATTCGATGTAGCTGACAAAGAAACGCCTCGAGTGGTCTACGTTATCAGAATCTCGATAAAAAGGCGATAATCACGATAGCGATTTCAGACCGTAGAAGGAAAACCCAAGAATCACAGTCTGGACAGCCATAACATTCTTTTTTTTTCTTTTTTACCACTTTGAATACGACCAAACGTAAAGAGAAGCTAAGAAGTTCAAAGCGAAAAGAATACTGTAAAATTCAATAAAAACAATCTTGCTGCGAGATTAAAATAAATAAATTAAATATAACTAAATGGATATAACTTTACTAATCGAAAAATAACGACGATAAAACTAATTTAAGGACTGTAGTAATCTCCAGTTGGATCATCGATCAAGATGTCAGATAAATTGACTAGAAAAACTATATTGTAATAAAGTAGTTGCGATATCGTCGAGCGCCGTACAGTTTATCCAGTATACCGCATTCGTATGAAAATTTTACGTATATCGTTAGTTTTCTTCAAATAAATCCCGCTCCATATGACATTTCGCTCTATAACATACAACGTCATACCATCGTTAAACGATTCGAGCTAAAAGTCGTGTATGTAATCGCGATAAGGTCCTGTTGCAATGCATCTTATTAAAACAGCAGTTATAAATGTACGCTCGAGACACGTGAACACGACATGCAACTTCGCCAGACAATATTTCGCGCTATGTAAATTGTACCTTTATTAATGTTGCATTACCATATTTTGTTGCAAATGTATACGCGAATAAAGGGAGTTGCGCTTTCGTATTATACGACAAGGTTGCGATTCAACGGATGGAGACAGATGTGACAATTTAGCACTGTTCAATTGCATTACAAGTTGTTCTTTTTTTTTTTTGCCAATTCGAAGATGACACTTTTTATACAGGTTTTTTCAAAAAGCTGAGAAACTTCAAGTATTCGTTCAGGTAAATTCGTTAAGATAGGGTTTATTAAGTTCTACAATTGATACGCTAACTTGATATCATATACAACGATACTTGTATTCGAATGAAAATTTTGCTTCTTTTTCAATTAAAGAGAATATAGATAAGATTGAACAAGGAGATATCTGTGTTAATACATTATAGAATAGATTATAGAATAGATATAAATTAGAAAAGAGGCAATCCAGATGGTAAATTAATTTGTTCTTGTTCTAGTAATAACTTGAGATATTCAGAAGATGCACAAAGGATACTAGAAATCCTACTATTATAGAAAATCGAGGAAGGCTACGAATAAAAAGAACTAATCTCCAGTTCCTAATCTAAGAAGACCGACTAAGGTCGTGAAAATGCTACAGCGTGTCTTAACCGATTACCTGTGGGTCGCTCTTTACTTAGAAACTTCTTTAACCCTAGAATTGAAAATTTAATTTTAATTAAGTTTCATTCCAGTATCTTATATCGTAAATGTACAAACGTAATGTAATATAAGGAAGTAGGAATTCTTCAGACAGCGTTTGCATAGAGTTCATCCAAGATATTAACGATCCTAACAACGCCAGATGATTTTTCTTTTCTTTTTTAACTAAAATCACGTCTAAGCTAAATTCAACGTTCCATAGCCAAGATAAAAAATATAAAAAATTGCCTAACAGCGATCATGGGATCGGGATGTCCACCTTCTTCGTAAGACTATGATTTCTGTTATAAAGCCAGAGACTAATTTTAACGACATCAGTCAGACCCGATGCACACGAGCGATACGACATCGTCGTGACACGCTCTGCAATTCACCAGATTTATGGTCGTAGTAATTCAATGCACACAGAAGCGGATAATTCGTCAACGTGATCTGTTCAAAACGTAAGGCTACCGAACGGTATGGTGTCGCCTTTACAAAATCGCAATCGCGTCGCATCGGTTGCATCGAGGCCTTGCGATTCGCGCGATTATCTTTCGATCTGTTTGCCAACTCGCCCACCTATTCGAGCTGCTGGCTTCGAATTATTTTCGTGCTTAAAGCCACGACCAGCCGAGAACAGAATCGGTCAGCAGCCGCATACGTTGCATTCCCTCAAACGTGGAATCGCGCTGTGCGAACGCGGTTTTACCAAATCCCACGATTCACGTTTCGCCACGGCGAATTTTGGTATCGATACGTCAGCTCGAACGGAATCCTCGTGTACTCTATCGTTTCACGCGTGGAAAATCCAGAGAATGTACGAACGCTCGATTGGCATTTCGAGTATCGCGTTTGATTATTCCATTTTGTTTGGAAGCTTTAAACGTTGCACTGAGGATCGTTGGTTGGGGGACTGGTGTCCTCGCGGTCGCCTTTCTCTAACTGCGAGGGGGTACGTTTTGTTTTATGAGAGGAAAATTTGGAGAATGCTGGAATACTGCATTAGCATCATCGGTATGTGCAATTCGTTTTCCACTATTCTGATTTCCAATGAATCGTACTGCACGTGCCGAAGAATGGATTGTTTTGTTGGCTGATTTTTTATTGGTAATAGAGCGTTTATTTTACGAAGAATTTGCAAATTTTCGTACAAGCGAGTGTTAATAAAGAAAAATGAAGGAGACGTAACTTTGGAATGCTTGACATTAATATCACATATAGGAAAAAGGTATGGATCAGATAAACAGATGGAAGACGTATGTTAGGAGATTCTGAACAAGTTATTATCAGCATTTTCGACTTTCGCAAATTGAAATTATTTTTAACTGGCAAAAATTCTGTGACGTAACTTTAAATAAGACGTCTATGTAAAAAAAAACTCCGACTAACGGAATTTCGAAAAATAAAAACCGTTTCATAGAAGGAAACGATTAAAGTATCAAGAAAAGACAAAATTGCTTAACAAAAGAATTTCCACGTTAAAAATAACCGTGAAATAAAAGAAATGATCATGAATCAGAAAATAAAACGAGATAAAAGATAACATAAAATATTCGAGACACCCATTACCAAGAAACCACGATTAAACAAGAAGATTAAATCTGAAACGTAAATTCGAGCTAAAGGTATTTAATTACGTTCCATACGGTGATGGTCGTTTCGCGTGCGGAGGCCAAAACAGTGCAGTGATCCACTGTTGAACGAAAACTCGTAGGTGGCCGCGTCATCTGTACATTTATAGAGTGGAATCGATCGACAGGAATGTACGTTACAGCGATTGCATCACGTATGCAAAAACGCGGAGGAGATACCAGTCTCTTAACCGCGAATTTAGGGAATTACGTGAAATTGTCTTCCATAAATGATTACTACGATGAAACGTTTAATATTTCCGTGTGATATCGATGTAACTTGATAACCTGACCACCTAAAACCTGGCGTAGGATGTTTCAAAAATTTCATTGATTTTAGACATGGCAATACATCGAGGAAAAAGGAAGATTTTAATTCTTTTCAAAAATTAATCGGCTCTAAACGTTTGCAAAAAATCAAATAATCGAGATACGAAGAAAATTCTACGTTGCAAAACACGTTGAAAATTTAAAGAAAATGGGATACGTAGTTCGGAAGATTTCGCAGCGAGCAAGTCAAGAAACATAGTTTCCAAAAGATCTGAACCTGAACGCGTCTGTCCCTGCAACTTTGTCAGGAATTTGAACTCCGATAAACCATTTTAGCGCAATTTCTATGGACTATATAGAGTCATACGAAGGAATAAAATAATATTCTAAGACTATAAGAAAATTAAAAAGAAAAAGTTGGAATTTTTTAAACTTCCGCAGCGAGCAAGTCAAGAAACATAGTTTCCAAAAGATCTGAACCTGAACGCGTCTGTCCCTGCAACTTTGTCAGGAATTTGAACTCCGATAAACCATTTTAGAGCAATTTCTATGGGCTATATAGAGTCATACGAAACAGTAGAATAATATTCTAAGACTATAAGAAAATTAAAAAGATAAAGTTGGAATTTTTGAAACTGTTAGGCTGGTGTACCCCGTTAAAATGTCTTTCGGCGATCAACGACGCATCGCATCACATTTGTGAATGGTACCTCGCTTTCGAGCGAATAAATGACGATGAAGCAGCAAGCAGCAGTCGTCGACGACGCGACCATGCGTTCGCGAGTCCTTTCAGAAACTTCTTTGACCTTTCCTTTCGCGCTGCATGCCCACTCACGGCAAAACATGAAAGGGAACATCAATCGGAGCTGCCTTTTGTTCATAAACTCGCGCCACGCTTTGTTGCTGCGTCTCGTTAAGCCTTGATGACACTGTTAATGACTTTACAGAAGAAGAACGAGGGGAAAGAGTGGTAGCCGTAATGCGAAGAGTTTTGCACAAGGTATTATTTTCAAAGGTATCGTGTCGTACGGTCGTTTTATTTAATTTGTGGAAAACATTGCTATCTCATTGGGATTGTTATTTCAAAATCGATACTCTATCCGGTTCAGTTAGGAAAGTTTCGATGATTTCGATGATCGTCCTTACATATTACCTTCTTACCTGTCATATACATATTTGGTGACATACATCCTTTGGAAAAGGATGCTATTTATTATAGATTTTTGATTAAAAAAATTTGATAAAGAAAGACGATGGATCGGGACAAATGTCAGCCTTTGTTGGAAATTAAATAGCAGGGTTTCAGAAGAAAATTGTAAGTCGATCGATAGAAAAGGTGTAGCTTTCCAATGAAATATTCATAAATAGTTCGTGGGTTATTTCAATATTTACGTAACTTTTCTTCTGACGAGAAACTGAATACTTTAGAAGACACGGTATATGTATCCATTTATTTGATTAAATGTTAATTTTCAGGAGTTGCATCGTGTTTGTCGGTAATTGAAGTTGATAAATGCTGACAGGAAATAGTTAGACGAAAAAGCTATCGAGTTTTGGCTGAATTCCATTCCATCGAATCGAATGATTAAATTAGACGCCAGAAAGACGATACTTGCACTCTAAATGGAATTATAATTCGAATTTTTGTTGCTTCGTTTCGCTCCGCTATTTCCGCGAACTCAGAAAAGATAAAAATATGCTTTCGCGTATCACGAGGCATCGTTCGTTCCTTGAAATAACTACACCTCCAAGACCATTGTGCGTATTTTTACACTCGACACACACTCCATTTAATACAGCGCTCGTTTCTTTGTAACGGAAAATTAAATCTCTACGCTTGGAGTTCCGATTATGTTTTAACCTTCCTGAAAATGAACTTTAATAACCGTCAACGATAGTAGTACATCGCAGAAATCTCACAGTTAATCTAACCGACTTACAAAATAATTTTGTCAATAATTCACAAATATTACGAAATAATTTACGCGATAATACGTAGGATAATATTCTACTGAAATAACGTGAGATAGAAAAATGAAAATACAGCACGGTTCAGGAGAGCAAAACAAGAGAGCCGTTAAAAGCGTCTATAATCAATTTCCTCCAGCCATGAAGCATTACGTACTCGACAAACTTAACGAGAAACTAACTGAAAGTTACGACGGGTCGTGTTTTAGCATCGAGAAAATCGCGGGCTAATTGAACTGAACTTTTCTGACAATTTCGTCGACGAGAACGGGTCTTGAAGCGTCTCGGGGCGAATGCTATAAGCTCGAGCTCCTTTCGCGAATCACACGCGAATCAAAAACAGCGAGACGAAGTAAAAAAAAAAAAAGCAAAAACGATAAGAAAAATAAATGAAAAAGAAAATTAGGAAAGAAATAAGAGACTTGCTTGAAGCGGAGTAAAAATAAGATTCTTTTGGACGTACAGTTCACGTTTGACCCGAATAACGCAATTTGGAAATAAATTCAATGAGAAGAAAGGAGGGGCTTCACGATAGACGCGATGTATCTTGGATCGAACGACGATGAGAGTGGCTTTCACTGTTCCACCGATGTCAGGTGCATATAAGCATGAATAAAAAATGTAAGTGAAAAGAAGATAAAAAACGAGGAAACCAGAAGGATAAAAAGCGGGACTTTCGGCTTTTTGGACAGACAAAACGACAGCCACCTTGGACGCTGACAGAGCGCCCTGAATATTCTATTAATTTTACTAGTTACGATCTAATTTTTACTCTTGATCGTTAATCATCAATTAATATCGTTAACAACCACGTGAAATTATCAAAACAGTCGAAACGACGAATTCCTGTTGTTCTTCGTAGAGATTTTACGAATTTACTACAGTGGATTTTTGGCAATTTCTACGATTTTCTACAAACTATGCGAAGGAAGGCTTGTGTTTAGCTTAGTAGCATTTATTTTGTCTTACCTTTTATTTCTACTTCTCAATGAGTACAGGGAAATTTCCTAAGATCAGAGTAAGAATAATGAAATATGGGAGAAACAGAGAAAGATTCGTCATCTGATTCATTGATTCTATGCAGTTTTATCGTTTTTTATCTATATTTCTAGCGTGACATTGAATCGTTTCTAACTTGAAAATTAAATCTCAAACGATATTTTTGTACGCGGACCTTTCTCACTGTTTTGATATCTGCATTCGATCCTATCAATATCCCGCGCATATTTTGGCGTACGCTATATTTCTACTATATTTGTCCCGTTTTTTAATTCAATTTTGTTTAACAGTGACAGAAACCAACCTTCGACATCCTGTCGGTCATTCGCCACGAAATAAAACTACCGGTTCTCTGTCGATCTACAGCCTACAGTCTAAACAGCTTAGATTCTAAAAGTAAAAGAACGCGAGGAAATTCTCGTTCCATCGCGAGGCGGCTTAGAACCGAGTCAAAGGCTCCATGGGTAGCACGTAACGCAATTGAATAACGAAAACTCGATGAAATACTAAGGCACGTGGTACTGTGTAGGTTTTGTTGGCGCGTAGCTTTATCTCGCACGAGGTAGCGTACGTGCTCACGAGTCACCCACATGAAATAAAAACTGAGAGACTTCTACGCTTTCCGCCGCGTTATAAATTCACGCGTGTCATCATACGCACAGGTGAATCGTGTACGGTTGATTTTTCTCTTTCTCGATCCATTTTGTCATGGTGAACGCTAGAGACGTTGATGTCTTAGGTAAAATCATGCTAGCGTAGCTACTTTTGGAAGAAGTTAGAAGTCTGAGCACAATTTACGAGCTAAGCGTTTAAAGAATTCAACTGTGATTAATGAAATATTCAAATATCTATGGAAAGATATAGCCGATGTCGAAAGAGCAATCTGTGGAAGATAAATTGAGTCACGAATATTACAAAAATCCTCTGATAGATTTTAACGTAATCAGAATTTTAACGAACATTTAAAAAGCGAATGGTATCTAACTTTCTTTTCCAAAAGCGACATTAACAACGCAATAATCTCGAAGAGCAACCTCTGGAATACTATATTTATGGTGAAAATACTCCAAGTATGAGGTCATGGCGTCAATGCCCCGCATAATCGACAATTTTCTCCTCTTCTACTTGATTTCCGTTCCTGAGAACGAAATTGTCCATCTATTTGGAAACTTTCGAGACTGGTTGCAGAACGTTTAGAATGTTAATTTTGGACGTTTGAAAGAGAACATTTTTTACAGTTTAAGTTTCGTGTTTATATATATATAAACTTATTTCATCGTTGATCCTTCCTTACGGCTTTTAAACAATTTTTTCACGATATCCTCTTACGTAGATTATATTACAAAAATTGTTCCGCTATTGGAGATTGTATTAATAAAAATTATTTATAAACGATCACTGGCGAAAGGATCCTATTAGCATCTGTTATCCATGCTCCATCGTTTAAATTAAAGCTAATTGTCTAATTCCACGTACAAAGCCTTCTTAGTCTTATCTTCGACTAATCCTGTTTTGATATTAAATTCTAGACTTTAAATTTTAAACGTAGATTCTAGAAGTACTCCTTCCTCGCTGTTCCATTTTAATTTAAGAACAAATATCCCAGAACTATTAATTCTGCTTTAATTTTAGCACAGCCGAATATCAGAAGAATGGTAGGGGACAGAATGGACACGAAGAAATTGTTAACGACTTCGAACAACGCTAGAAAGACGATAGAATTTCTGAAATATATGAACTTGTCAAACAAAATCTAAAATACTAAAGACGTGGGCGCGATTGATCGGCCACATTAAAATCACAAAAACAAAAAATGATATCATTTCTATAGCAAATTATGTACTACGTATTTAAAAATGTAAATTTACTCTCGGATGACCAAAATCGTTTGAAAGACAGAAAAAATGTTACCTCTGGTTACTCTCGTATGTTTTCAAATTCCCGAAATCATGCGAAAGAATTAGCAATAAAACGGCTAGTTTCAAGACCATCGTGTCTCGCACGAACAAACAAGGAAAAAAGAAAAGGTGATATACGTAATAGCCAATCGGTGATCAGGCGTCCCTGACTGAGGATGAAACGACATTTGGCACAAGGTCGGTCGTGTATAAGTTGCACGTTCGTTTCTTTTTCGCTGCGTGTAGCACACGTGAGGCAAAAGCGCGCACGCTTTTACTTAACGTTCCATGATGACTTCATCGTCGCTCCTTTCTACGTTTCCCCGCTCGAAATCTCTCGGCTTCGATCGAAACGCGCGTTACGTCGTTAATTAACGTTAAGCTTTGTTTTCACTGGCGCGACGCGTCGCATGCCGACGCGACAACGTTCATCGAATTCTCGAATTCGGTTTCTCTATTTTCGAATCACACTCATAGATGATTGTCGTCATTACGGACATAGAAAATAGATTTTAGTGAGAAGAATCTATTCGAAAAGAAAGAAGGAGGTCTGCGTCGTCGAATTGGCAAAACTTTTCGGTTGATTAAAGCGTCTCCCGTGAAATTTCCATGCAAACGCGTACATACGTTGTCAAAGAATTGTGCTATCTTTTTTTAGGAAACAAACTTTTTCGTATTTGGAGAAATAAGAATATCATTATCTTTGCTTCCGTGTATAATCAACTACAGTTTCGATACAATAAAAGAATACGACTGGAATATTTATTTGTTTAAGGAAATCGTTGTTCCTCTTGAAATCTCAATATACACGAAATTTTTACGCGAGTAGTAGATTTTGTTGAGTCGATTTTAAAAATTATATTACTACAAGGTAATATTCTCAAGAGGATGAATAAAGAAGTTCGATTTATATCAGATTAATTAACGAAATAATTACTTTCAATCTGCAATTTTCCGATTCTTTAACATTTTTCATTCTTAATTGCGACTTTAGAGAGTTTTTATCGCTTCTCTTCTAGCGATAAGCTTTGCACACATCGCCTGACCAAAAATGAACTACTTGGAAATAAAATCAACGCTACAATCGAAAAACGTAAGAAGGAAATATTATACGTATGCTTGTTCTACATGGAAATGGAAACGCACCCTTAAGCGTTAGTTAAATCAGTTTCGTGCGCGCATGCGCATCACGCTACAGAAAATGAACCGCGCCAAGTGAAAGTAACGCTGTATAAATACATAGATACGCGTACATGTAAAACGCCGAGTTGCCGATGGCCCATTCTTGTACCCCTACCATCGGCAATGACGTTTGATAGCGTCGTTCTAATTTCAACCTGTCTCTTATCGCTTCCACGATAAAATTAAATTCACTGTCAAACGAGTAAAACCGTTTACAAGGGTACAGCTAAAGAAACAACACTCTGCCGTACAAATTTTTATGGTAACAGGCTGTATTACGCATCAAAAATTATCGAGCACCAAAATTCAATGCATTTATTGCGTAACAGTGGCGGAAACGTTAAATTTGAAAGCTACGCTGCTATCTCTTTATCGTGGAGACTTGAACTTGATCCAATCGGCG
This sequence comes from Bombus soroeensis, assembly GCA_014737365.1. Lineage (NCBI taxonomy): Eukaryota > Metazoa > Arthropoda > Insecta > Hymenoptera > Apidae > Bombus > Bombus soroeensis. The sequence continues at coordinate 1,127,948 of JACXIL010000250.1, forward strand.
GATATTATCTCGCACACGCGCGTAATCGAACGATCGAAGGCAGAGAAATGATACAATCGGAGACAGAGGCGTCGTGGTACACTTGAAAGTACATACGCGAATTAAATCGCGTTAAGTGAAAGCGAGCGTTACGACACACGACATATAAAATTCGTCGCCAAGTTAAGGATTTAAGGAAGTCCCGAGTAACGTGGCTGCTTTCTCGTCTAATTTATAAATATCACGTCTGACTCTCCAACGAATCTCATTACCTGCCTTCGTTTCGTTTCCTGTCTTTTCTTTTTTCTCCCTTTTCCTCTCCTTTTGGAAAAACGTAAGCAAGCGTACAATGAAAATATTCAATACGCCAACTAAACGAAAATTAATCAAAATTAAAAGTAACCGATACAATTACGATATTTCGTCTGATTCTGATGTTCAAGGACAAGTGAAGGTCGCCATGTTACAGATCCTAACAGCCAATAGAATTTCTCTTTTTATCGGCTTACGATCTTTAGTAGCGTTTAAAAAGAAAAGTGCACTAGCTTCGGAAAACCCCAATGTCACTCGTCTCGCTCGATATCTCAGGAAATATAAGATATACAAAAATTAAATTGCATCTAATCGACCACGAGTCTCTTCAAATGCGACGTAATTCGTCTAAAACGCTTTTTTTACACAACCATAAGGTGACGAGTTATATTAAATATAACTTTTATCGACTCACCCTGTACAGTTAGATACGCGTGTTTGTAATCGAATACATTTTATATAAAATAATTCACATATTTTGCACGCAAAATTTCATAAAATACGTATTTTAGCAATATCTATTCGTATGTTTATACACTTCGTCAAACGTGCGCGTAACGAATCTGACTCAAACCATAAGGAGCTAGATACGACATAGCAAACGTATCAAAATGATATTCGGCTACTGGCGCTATGGTAGGCGTTAATATGACCGACTTACGAAGCCCTTTAGGGGCGGTTTACACGAACGACAGCTTGCTGGTACAACTTGATCACGGGATGACAACCTTCCACGAATGATCCGACCGTTAGGAGAATCGCGTTAGACGTAAAGGTTTGTTTCTATGGGTGCACTTCGCGGTGCAACATCTCGATACACGAGACTCTAGCGGTTTTAACGAGTACGTTTTAAAAAGACGACACTATACCAGAGAAAGGTGACGCAATCATCTTAGGGATCCTCTTGCGTAACTCTCGTGATAAATCGAAACCGTAAATGCTCGCTAAATGTTATTCGTCTTTGCGAACGTCGGCCATCGATTATGCAAGAAGGAAGCTTAAGAACCAGGGGTGGAAAAACGACAGAAAGATCGAGATAGGAACGTTTGAAATTATTCGTCGACAAATTCATGGGCGTTCGATGCGTAACGATTGGTGTTCGATGTGGAATGCGACGGTTGTGCAAGCTTCCTCGCGTGTAAATCGATCTTTATTATCGGAAATAAAAATGTTTACTCGTTTCATTTTAAAGAAACGTCGAGAGTTTGATCAATTATTTGATTTCTAAAGATCTAATCACTTATCTGGATTATTTAAAAAATTGTTTGATATTTCATTTTCTCCGCGTCTTTAATTTCTCTTTCAAGTATTTGTTATTATAGATATATAGATATACAGATCAGTGTGTGTACACTGGTTGCGAAATTGGGAAGCGTTAAGAAGCTGAAATTAATCAATTTGACTTCTACGTGGCTTATATAAGCAGTAATTACGAAGTATTTTATTATTTTGTTGATGTTTACATCGATGCTATTAACTAGGTCGGGCTATAATGCCAGTAATAGTGATTTCGAAATACGTCGAAGTATCTTCGAAGGGAAAAGGAAGTTTCGAGAAAATGAAAGATTGTATTTTAAGGTTCTATCGAATTTACGTAACGTTCAAGATATGGTCGATTTATAAAATCTTAATAACGAAATCTTTGTACTAAGAACAATGTATAGTATCCTTTTAACGAACGAGTATACGTATGCAGGAAGAAAAGAAAAGCAAAAGTTTCACTTTTTTTCATAACTGAGCCAATATCTTATCCATGAAAATCAGCCCTCTACTTGTTACTCAATCTTATTTCCGATATACGTTAAAACAATGTTACGTCTTAAGAACTGTTACGTTACACATCGTTGAACTAATTCGTACGTGTACAATTCATTTTGTATGCTTCCGCTATTAAGATTATTTGAAATTATTTACCTGCGATCGTACAACGATCATCGAAAATCATTTTCTTATTATCTTGGAAATAACATAAATTTCAGAAAAATTCCCGGAAATTTGATTTCGTCGATGTTTCAATTATTTGATACCGGAATCTATTTTTTGGATGATAATAAAATCGCATTATTTGTTAAATAATAATCGTATCGATATATTTACTAAAATTTAATTCTTCTCTTTTTTTCCTAAATAACTATATTTGTTATTAGAAGAAGATTTAAGTCATAACATCACAATCGCTAAAAGATTCGATATTCCTCGATAACGTATCAGCATTCTACGGAATATTCTTCGTCTCAATAACAATCATAGTTAATAACTGATTACATCTATACGATACAAAGCCATAAAACAGAAGAAACGAGAAGACCCATAATCACCATCTCTGTTCTAACTCCACGGTAACTCACAAAAAAAGAAAGACCAAGGCGAACATTTTCTCCTTTCGTTTCATTCGCCTTGCGCCACACGCTAACTAATTACTAACTATCACTAGAACCTCCGATACTGAACCGTGGTTTCGTGAAAACCACCGTGTTACCCGTTTTCTTCCTCGTCTCTTTTTTTCATCAACCGCGAATTCCTAAAGGCGCGTCCTCACCGAAGCAACAACCAGAAACTGTTGTTCGTTCCCTCCTGTTGCCACGGTAAACAGTACACAGCAAACATCAACTTCTAGGAAAGAAACATTATCTTGTCCACGGTGATGCAACACGATTAGAGAAACGTTCGAATTTTGATCTGGTTTCGAAGCGACTTCTCTTCTCGACGACAAATAGTCTACGCGCAAACGCGTTGTGAAACAATCAGGAAAATTTGTTCGTTGTGGCGAGCTGCTGCCATATGTTTCTTATTTATCCTTGATTTTTACCACTTGGAACGGAAACTGGTAGTGAACAGCAACTTTTGCTACTATGTGGCAAGAGAAACGCGAATAGCAACTTTTTGAAAAAACATGGTACACGAAAATGAAGCTATTCTTTGGCGTCGTTTCGATGAGACGCGACTATAATCCATCGGAAACGAACATCGCGTTGATGACAGCGTTTCGTTTGAAATCTCTTTTTAGACGTTTCACATAATCGAGTTGTATCAACCAGTTAGCTGTTTTCGACGAGTATACTCGTCGTCGCTTACTTTTTGCGACACATTTTACGTACGGTAGATTTTTCAAAGTTTTCAAACAGAGTTTGCACCAGCTAACTCGTTAAATTCGTATCGTGACTGTAAGAAATGTGACTTTCAATGCGATATCGTGTCAATGGACAGTTCTTGCTGAGTTAATTGCGGTGCCGTGGATCGTTTCCTCGCGTTGCCAACGAACAAGGATCGATCGGCGGCGAATTGAAGCCGTGGGGAAGGTTCGTTTCGCGTGTCGCAATCGCGGCCGAGTTGCGAAACGCCACAGAGAAACGTCGAAATTCCGTGAACGTGGCTTTAATAAACCGATAACACCGATGAACAGCGGTCGAGGAGTTTCTAATTGCTCGCGCCTCGATCTGGGGCTACCGTTGCGTAATCGCCAGCACGTGGATAGCTCGCGATCGGTTGCGAAATTTTTTACATTAAAAAGTTCACGACGAGCTGGAATGCGCCGCGGATCGTTAAAAAGGTGTATTCGCTCGGCTTGAACGTTTTCGACGATTAACGCGGCTTAGAAAGCATCAACCGCTGCACGTCGTTTACGGATTCGCAAGTCGCTTGTATAACACTCTGCGAAACATCTGTTACCGTTTTAGTCGCCGATCAGTTACCAAATGAGAATGATCTGTCGTTTCACGAATGGACGTACGAACGTATTGGATATGAAAATTAATTCGATGCTTCTTTTTTAGGTAGATTTATCGCCTTTATAAGTTCGCAGTTTGAATTGGTATTTTGAGTAGAAAAGAGAAAGTTGACGATAAGATTTCGAATAGCGAGAGAGTAATGACTGGATGATTTGACACTGACGTGGTGATGATAACAATAGGATATAGGTATTACGATCATCTCTTGCGATTCAATCTGCTTACATTCTGCATTAAGAGGTATACGATTAGATACTAATATTTAACGTTAAACATAGGTTTTTCTGGAAACTGATACGATTTTCTAGTGAATCGAGATACGATTATGTATTGTGTGTATGTGTGTCGTAAATTATATTTAAGACTATATACAATATATATAAAATTAGATACAAAAAAATATATAATAGCTACTTAAAGAAGACTGATAACGCAGAATTTCACTATCGTATTGATAATTTATTATAATCTGGTAACAGTTGGCTAACGATGCAAGAAAAGGATTTTTAAAAGCGAAACTAGATTCTGCTAATGCTTTGATAATTTGCTGTCGCTGTAATTACATACCCAACAGATAATAAATATACAGATAAATCTCAGAGGCTATAAACAGCGTTAAAGTGAGAGTCTATAAAGTTCACAGTGAGAGTTTAGAGAGTCTTAATGAATAAGGTGATACACGATTAGAATTTCCTATAATCTTATTCGTTATTACCTTATTACCAGCGATTAAAACACGCTTTATCCATTTTTTTTTTTTTTTCGATAATATAATCTTCGTGTAAATAAACCATCCACGCGTTATATGAACTTGAATACTTAAAAACGCAGATATTTCCGTAGAGGTAAAACTGGCAGTTAAATCAAAATCCTTGACAGCTTACAAATTATACATGGACTTTTCGATAGGCTTAGACCTAACAAATTAGTATTCCTTAGGTGAAAAGGACCTAGACCCAGTATCGGCCGTGGAATTGCCTAATACAACGTCGTACGGCAAGTAGCTCAGGGAATTGGGTTAGAAAGTGGCTGAAAGAGCGTTCGAGAGCAACGAAAAAATATTTGCCGAAAGGGAATTGGATAAGTAGAGGAACACTGGTGTCAAATGGGACGAAAAACGATACGATTAAGCGGAAAACGAACAGTTCTGTTCCTTCCATTTCTCCTTTCGATACCTTCTGGTCGAACGAGTATAGCGATTGCGTAATTCCTGGTGAGATTGGTCATCGACGAAACTGTCGAATCGAACGTAAGCGTTGTATATTCGATAAATTGCATTCGACTATGTACAGATTATGCATATATCGGATATATTTATAAGAGTTTCAACATAGACTCACCAATTTTATGGGCATTTTTATCGTCTACTATTTTTAATACCAGAATACGGATGATTTTATGCAAATTTATATTTTAATGAAGATAACCGAGGAATAAGGAAATGCATCAGTTAAATTATCGAGGTATTATACTTCTCATATTTTACGTGTCTTCGCCTATTTCGTACAATGTGTATTTTATGCACATGCAAATTACTCATAAATGCATAAACATTTACAGTTTATTTATTACATAAAACATTCCATTTGTTTGATTAATATAATAAATGTTACACCGGTGCCACCAGACACGAGCTTTAATACCAGAGCTAGCAGAGCGGGTAAAACTGTTTACATAATTGTTCATTTTTCATAGGAACTTTATAAATATTCAATGCTCTATTCTTGGTTATTCACGAATAACTTTTTGCACGAAATACGCACATGGATAACATCGTATTATATAGCTTCACGCATAGATACTCTTTATTTCGATTTATTCGATACATGTTTCGTACTTCAATTATCGGTAATTCTAGAGTTAAGTTTGTAAGCGTGTGCTCTGTTTCTCGAAATAATATTAATTTATATATGAAGATCCACGTCTATAGTCTATCTTATATTCAAATTCTATGTTACTTATTTATATTATTGTTCCGTGTGTGTGGTTCCATGAATTTTCTTTGAAGATTCTCCCAGCAACACTCGGTTAAGTATAATTAATGCGATTGCTAATGAACTAAGGTTCCTGTAATTGTAGACAATTTCATAGACAAACCTTTTATAAGTCTGTGTAATATTTTTCTACTTTACGATCATCGTGCGATCATTTACGGATATTGTATCGTGCAACTTCACGTTATTGCGTGTAGATATTCATAAGAGGGAAATGATCTCTCGTCTGCGATTTCATTTTCATCTCTGATTTCAAACAATATTCGCAAAGACTACGTTCAGTTAATATTATAAGCCACCGACCACGGCTTGAAAGAGGATTATCGCGTATTCAGCGTTTCGAAAGTTTGCCAATGTTCTTCGGTTAATGCCTGACGAAATTTGCTCGAAAGGATTTGCGTCTCTAATAGACTCCCTAATGAAACACAAAGCCGACTTAATTCCACGTTATCCCGTTTAACTGCTTCCTTTTTCTTTCTTCTTTCATATTTTTTGCGAGTAAAAGTACACGAAGAATGGTCTTTTGTAAATTAGTTAAAAGAGACTGTTTAAAGATCGTAATCGTCTTTACGGAATGCGAATAATAAAACTGATGTAGGAAAAATCTAACCTAAGAAACGGGAATAATGTCGAATATAAAAGGAGGAACTAGATCTTATATATGTTAATGATATTCATAAATAATGAAACTGATTATGAATACAAGAACTACATTTATTAAAACCTGTTCACATTTACATCTTCTTCGAATACAGTAAAGACGAGGGTCAAGAATAATTGACCCTATCTTTCCGTATCTATTTAGACTCAGCCGCGAGAAATAAGTTATTTTAGATTTAAAATTAATTCTCCGTTACAAACAATTTCTCTAATCCTTATTAACCAAAAATTAACTGCCAACGTTTCTTTTTTTACTGCTTATTAATCTAAAATTAACATACTATAATTAAAATTTTGTCTGCTTATAAAAGAAAAAAAAAAGAAAAATTGTAGTTTCTTACAACTTTTAACTTTAATCCAAAACCTAAAAAGCTAACAATTATTATAAAATTGTTCATCGCTAATAAAACAATAGATCAAAAAGTCTATGTAACAGTCTAATCGCAACGAATCAAGATAAAAAGAATATAAAATGTAAAGAGTATACAAGTATATACATAATATACTTGTATATATATGTCAGAGATAAAAGGATATCGGGCCTTTCTTTTGGAATGTTTGGGAAGGACCCCAATACTTTAGGCTAGACTTTTTTATTCTAGCCGTACTTAAATAATAAAACTTAGAAATAGTTGTTTATGACGATGACTATGACGATGAGTTTGGGCTCGAAGCGACATAACGGGTCGCGGAACGTAGAGCCACAGTCACGGGAGGGACACGTACCTAACAAAGGTACGGAGTAATTAAATATCTCTCCTTAAAAACAAAGATTGACCCGAGGGAGGTACAAAGAGGAGGAGTATATAAGGGCAGTTTCACCTGGACTGAGGTTCAGTCACATACGTTCTACTCGTACTGTCTACCATTACGTCATGTGACATCGTGAATCTGAAAGTTCAGTATCATATTCGTCCTTCCGTTACCGAAACCTAATATCCCATCGATATCCCGAGTATCTAATCGCTATGGTTTCTTGTTGCCTTTTGTAATATTCCGACTTGTATTATTAAATACCTTTTAGGTTACACAACAACGATGACCAATTCGAGTGGACATTCATTAGACGTCCCTAATCTTCATGTTAACCCGACATATACATCCAAATGCATAACTTTCAAGTCACATGGCGTGGTAAAGAGTTAAACGCGACAGTCGACCATCGCTTTGACATGTTTATGACGATAGCCGCTCGTCACACACACTCCTATAATCTTTCAGCATCTACTCATTCTCAGACATGTTTCAACACGTTGACTGCCATGATACCCTTATTCGGGTTTCGGCAAAGTTTCCTGTGGGACCACGAAACCCATATTCGGGTGTCGCTTATTTGGCTACGCTTGGTACTGCTGCACGCGTGGCCTGACGGAGATTTCTTTGAAAACACGCCTGGCCTGACGAAGATTTCTTTGAAAACACGCCTGGCCTGACGAAGATTTCTTTGAAAACACGCCTGGCCTGACGGAGATTTCTTTGAAAACACGCGTGGCAGTCAACGTGTTAAAGTAATTCCAAATTCTCCGTATTCCCTTCGAGATCACGATGCACGCGCTCCATACGTGGGAACAGGACGAAAATGGAGCGAATCGCAGTGCGCGTGTGCATGGCAATCGGCGTTGCTCTCGATAATCGCGCGAGACACGACGGGTACGAAGGATCGCCGGTCGCATGCGGAATGAAGCCGATTTGAGTACGCGGCACAATTTAGACGAGCAATCGCATCGCAGTGAGCAGCGATGCGTTCGACGCGCACGCAATTTGACACGTGATCAGCGCGCACGCAGCCGTGTGCTCGATATACATATGTATGTAACTACACTGAATGTTAATTGACCTAGCAGTCGCGTGGACTTGTTCCTAGACACTTTTCTGTTATTTCGATTGACACACTATATTGGCATACTCCTTCTTGATTTTTAATTTTTTCAAATCAGAAATAATAACGCTCGATGCTGTTATTTTAGACGGTTGATTGATTATATAGCGATGTCTTCAATTGTTACACGTATTGGGCTACGTTTAGTTCAAGTTCTCATTTTTGAAAAGGGAATCGACAGTGTTACACGATGCTTTACTTATGCGCAGCTTTGTAGTACTTTATTCGTACATAGACTGTTTGGCTCTATAAGTAAAAGATATTATCTCGTATTTTTTTCAATATTAAACAGTTTTTTATCTTATTTATGGTATGTATATAAATGTTTGTTCTGCTATATGAATATATTTTATGTATACGTCGGGTTCACATTATGATCAGGATTAGGGGCGTGTAAGGAATCATCGTTTGCATTAGCCATCGTAGTTGTACAATAAAAGCAAAGTTTATTAACACAAGCGTTGATATTACAGAATTGGCAAATAACCGGGGTGATTAGACACTAACGACAATGGTCTTAGGATCGATAGGATCAAATGTACTTTCCTCCAAAGTTTAAATCGGTCTGTCTTTGGAGTATTCGCTGCATTGCAAAGATACTGTGTAACTCGTTGATAAGATCGTACGAGAATAATTCTTTCCGTCGCAAAGATGCTGCAGAGGAAAACTATGATGAGGTGTGTCTAAGGACACGAGATCATCGGATTCGTCGAGAAAAGCCCTCGTTCGGAAAGTGAGGGAAATGGACGTTGCTGTTGATTGGTTAATTTCTATGTTGGTGATTGGAGAAGGATACTAGTCGCCCTTAAAAAAAAAGTTTCTAGTGGAAAACGTCGTTCGTAAGAAAAGCAGATTTCCCGTATCTTCCCGTAGTTAGGATAAAGGCTGCTTGTTCGTTTGAAGGACCTTAGTTAACTAAATCCTAAGATTTATAGCGGGTCCTCAGGCTAGCTGAACATGTACTGCGGAGATGTATCGAGTCACGGGACAGAAACCATTGGAATGTTTACTGCCGTGTGCCACTACAACTATTTCTTTTAAGGGGAGCTATACAATTACTCCATACCTTTGTTAGACAAAACGTCCATCCTGTGACCGCGGACACGTTGGGCGGCTGGCTATCGCTTGAAGCCCAAGCTCATTATCACAAATCTCGAAAAATACAGTCGGATTGAATCGCACACAGTTATGTAATTATAGCTATGTTAGAATCTAGACTAAAGTATTAGGGGATTTCTCCAAAACTCCAAAGGAAAGGCCCCGGTGTCCTTTCATCTCCGACATATATATATATATATATATATATATATATATATATATATATATATATATATATATATATATATATATATATATATATATATATATATATATATATATATATATATATATATATATATATATATATATATATATATATATAGGTCCTTTTATATTTACAGATTAAAAGAACCCCACAACGTTCTTATATTATGGTTTGCCGATGATCTTTCGAATCGCTCGACCTATTAATTTAAATCGAACTTTTAATCCTGTTACACTCTTATACTCTAATAACGTACTTCTCATTTTGTTGAAAAATTCAGTAATAACAGAAAAATTTGTCAAATAAAAATGTAGACACGTGGATATTGCGTATACTTTCTACAAACAGATCGACGTTCGAGTTTCACTAGAATAGACGCAATTAATAATTAATATTTTATTCGGAAAAGGCGACACACTTAACGATCACTGAATTGCTTGTTTATACAAGTATCGACACGATTGTGATATTCCAATGTGCCGACACGTCGGTGAACAATCGCAAATCGTCAGAATGATGATAATTATATCGTCTTTCTTATTATTACTTTCCCAACGACCTTTTACATCGTGAATGCTATTACCAATGATCATTCGAAAAGACCGAGAGAACGTCATTTTCTTCCACGTATCTCGCTTTTCATTTTCGCGCATTGTTGCAAAAAGGTGTTTCTTTAAATTACTTATCTGCTAGCGAAACACAGGTGGAAAAATCAGGAAATTTTCCTTTTATAAATATTGCATCCAGCTTTTCCAACTTTTCGCCCGAGCCAACGTTAAACCATAAGCATCTGGCGCAGATTCACACGAAGCCATAAAACGTGCGATTGTTTAACTCAATGAAGTAAAAGGATACACTTGTATAATACTTTGACAATCGTTCGCGTAATGATGAGATAAGAAACAGTTGAATCTGGAATAAAACACACAGCTACACAGAGACAAGCCTGATCACGAGGAAAGGAAAGTATTAGCAACAAGGAGAAAGATTACAGCAGCCATCAAACTTCTTTATTACGGAACTTCTTCGACTCCCAGCCGATACAAGCACCTACACGCTAGACGCATCAGGTCACTTGGAGTTTACGACTGCCGTCACTTCACGCGAGTTTCGCCACGCGATCGTCTACTCCAAACAGACCGTTTACTAGCCCATTCATAGAAGGGATCAAGATCTCTCCATGGTATTTTCGTACTTTTATCCGCAATAACAGCACCTCGTAAACCATTCGCTAACCAGACCAAAGCTCGCCATACGCTGCTCTCCTCTCTATTCTCAGGTTATTCATGGATCATGCGCGTATAATCTGATCCGTATTTTCCAGTCAATGGTACATCATCAAAAGGAGTGTTCGATGGATCTAGAGTTCAGAGGAAATTGAAAACGAATAAAGTAGAGACTCTTCGTTCGTACAGTTAAGTTAAGCGGTGACGTTTCTTTTTAGATTGACTTTATGTTGTAAAATAATAATCATATTCGGTTAAAAAGCTTTCGGAATTTTTCTTTTTTCCTTCTTTCGTATATTCAGGAAGATTTCGATTCTTTTATTCAAAATAGAGGAATAAGGTGCGATATATTGCTGTACATAAGATTCTATTACAACTAATGGATCATATAGTTTTATAAATTTCAGAGAATATAACAACTGTAGACTAAGTTGGTCGTTGAATATCTTTAGTTTATTGCAATATCATTCGTTTCGTAATCCACTGACGAAATGTTACTTTACTACGCTAGTTGGTTACTGTACGTACAATTCGCGAACTTAATTACCAATCCGACCTTAAACAAACAACCGTTTTATAGATTTTCGGCGAGGAACTGTATTCGCAGGTTCATAAAGGTATTTTGTTTTAAATATCACTGCTTCAAAGAGAAAATAGAAATTAAGTTAATAACGAGCGCCGAACGTTTGATCGGTATACGTGTAATAAACGTTCGATTGATTTTCATTTCCTGTTGCAAATATAGTCAAAAGGGAATCGAGAGAATAACAAGGATGGCTGGAGTTGCAATTTCATTTTTGATGGTCGCGAATCGAAGTTCTGCCATTTCGACGACCACGGCCCTGAAACGTAATCACACGCCTAAAATTTACACGCGCTGTTCATGGAATTCGAAAAATCCGTGGACTCAAGCGAATTCGCGTCAGATGGTTGGTCGATGCATGCCGATATTTAATTCATATCGGATCGTTCGTTTGCAAATACCTTGAAAAATATTCGTATCGCGGTGAGCTAACAGAATTATATTACCGATGTACAGTTATAATATATCGTTCGAATCAATAAACATATTAGTTTGCACAGGCGGTATAAGGCTGTTTTATTTGCATACATATTGAATAAAACGTTGAACAAATATTATTCTTTCCTGTCGTGTATGGTCATGCTTCTCTTTATTTTATTACACAAAGTACGTATATTCTGTCTGCACTTATTTTCATGCGCATACATCATTGTTCGTGATCTTCTAGGCACTTGCATATTTTTGACGCAATGCGATTTAATTATATGGCGACCAGCAAAAATGATGTTTTGCTTGTTAATTTATCATTGCGATACGATATGATTGATTTTACAAACCTAATATATACGCGATGAAATATGGACATCCGCAAAAGTAAGACAAGTTCTAAAAGGATTTAAAAAATATATTGTAACAAAATTTATAACAGAACATGCCAGAAAAGTTTCTTATTCCAAGACTATCTGCACAGTCTCTTAACAGTTTCGTGAATCATTATTGTATAATTGTAGAAAAATACTTTTTAAGAAAATCCCACCATGGTTATCGAATCTTTATCGCATTATTTTGATTTACTTTGTACGCGTATGCATTTATACGAATTTATTTATCCATCGTCCCATACAGTTACAGAAATCGGGATTACAATCATTTTCTGACCATTCGCTTTCACTGGATCGTTAGATGCACAAATTGCCGCTCTTTCCAGCGCATTTATAAATCGTTTCACCTCGCTACAACATTATCGCATGCAGCGATCATTTTCCTCACGCATAAGTGGCAATTAAATTAAAAAGAAAAGAGACTGAAATCACGTAAACGTGATGGCAGCCGACAACAAATGTCGGAGCGAAATTACGTTTACGCGACAGCGGCCGTCAAAGTGTTAAACATACATCAACTAAGAACGGTTTTTATAAACCTATTTAGAAATTGCAGCGGTTGAGTCACGTACCTATTGAATTTTAATCATTGGTCAGTCTTTAAGCAAATAATTAAAATTTGTTTGACTCTAAAGAAAAATGACAAACGTTACTTTCCGTTATTAGTTTTTAGTTAAATTATACATTTTACTAAACATTCATTTGCCGCTATAATGTATTCACAATGGGAAAACAAATGGTCAAAAGCGTAAACGCCTTGATGGATGGGACGATTGTTCTATCAACGACATGATTTTTGGAGAAACATCTTTCTCGATCATCGCCCACTGTCGAACGTAATTTTTTTTTCTTTCTTATTTCTCTTTTCTGATTTTCTTTTTTCTTTTCTTATTTCTCTTGATACTCTTGCGTTAAAAGTAACTACTCGTGGAGACCAGATAACAAGCCAAGTATAACCGAAGAAAAAGAAGGTTTTAGACGACTGATTTACTTTGCGTGTTAACTGCATCGCAACGACACGATAAGAAATCGTAAATAGAAGTGGTGAATCTGTGACATTTCCATTAGAACACCCTGTCCTTCCAACGTCGCATTCGATTCCTTGTATATTGACAGTAATGAGTGTTATTCGAAGTTTAACGCGAAATCATCCATTCTCTGGCGTATCATTTGACGTATTACGTATGCGTTTTGTAACTTTTATTTTTGGATTTCGAAATCTCATATGCCTTAACTGTACTTCTCTTAAATACTATCTTATTTATTTTTCATTCGTGAATTTTACGTGCAGATTTCTTCATCGAAGAGATTACGGTACAATTGTTTGAAATGGCACCATCTTGCAAACACATCTATTATTTTCTAATGAATTGTAATTTCTATGGATTCATCTGATTTATACGTGGTGGAAGAGATGCAACGAGATTACAAATCGAAGCATGGAGCAAACACATTGACGGATCTGGTCATATACGAAGTAATATTTGAAAGTATCGTTTACAAGGTTCCATTAAAATAACGCTGTATCAAACCACGTTTTTTTATTTTCTAAATATTCTCCATCGAAGAGATTATGGTACAATTGTTTGAAATGGCACCATCTTGCAAACACATCTATTATTTTCTAATGAATTGTAATTTCTATGGATTCATCTGATTTATACGTGGTGGAAGAGATGCAACGAGATTACAAATCGAAGCATGGAGCAAACACATTGACGGATCTGGTCATGTACGAAGTAATATTTAAAAGTATCGTTTATAAGGTTCCATTGAAATAACGCTCTATCAAACCACTTTTTTTTATTTTCTAAATATTCTCCATCGAAGAGATTATGGTACAATTGTTTGAAATGGCACCATCTTGCGAACACATCTATTATTTTCTAATGAATTGTAATTTCTATGGATTCATCTGATTTATACATGGTGAAAGAGATACAACGAGATTATAAATCGAAGCATGGAGCAAACACATTGACGGATTTGGTCATGTACGAAGTAATATTTAAAAGTATCGTTTATAAGGTTCCATTGAAATAACACTCTATCAAACCACGTTTTTTTATTTTCTAAATATTCTCCATCGAAGAGATTATGGTACGATTGTTTAAAATGGCACCATCTTGCAAACACATCTATTATTTTCTAATGGACTGTAATTTCTATAGATTCATCTGATTTATACATGGTGAAAGAGATACAACGAGATTATAAATCGAAGCATGGAGCAAACGCATTGACGGATCTGGTCATGTACGAAGTAATATTTCAAAGTATCGTTTACAAGGTTCCATCGAAATAACGCTCTATCAAACCACTTTTTTATTTTCTAAATATTCCACGCAATTAAATACCAGTTAAAATTAACCTGCAGCTGGAAAAAAAGAAACAATCCTTCTTGTATCACTATAATGGACTGACGTGTTATGTTGCTAACAACACTCGGGTGCATATTTCTGTTCAGAGTTCCCCACACTTCTGTCTTGGCAATGAAAATCCATATCTCTTTCACGAAGATTACATTAGTCAACGTACATTTATAATCTCCTATCCCACTCAGACTATTCTCAACGCGTTTACCTTGCCACTTTGACCAAATTAATAAATAGACTGTAGACGTTGCTGCGAATTCGTGCTCTTATATGTATAACTTGAAAAGAAAAAAAAAAAACAAAAAATAAATATCGCAGCCAATAACAAATTTTCTATATCTCGTACAATCTCGCGTCTCACGTAAAACCTTCGCTGCATCCTTGCGCCTCTAATCTTCTACGAACGCACCAACTTCCGCAGTTCGTTCTATCAAAAATCGCTGTACGGTGTAAGGCTGATCTTTGAATCGCGGGCTATAGCTCCTGAAGAAAGCTGCACATGTAAGCTTTCCCCGGGCAGCGCGCAACGGCGCGATTACAGACCCACTTTCGGTCAGGTTCTGTCGCGTCGGAAACCAAAACTCTGGGCCGCATAACAGATACGTAACAAGGAAGGAATTCGTACGAAAGGAGGACGCGGGGGCAAAAAGGTAGCGGAAGACGACGTGCGTAAAATTTCTCGCCACTCTGGTCGACCGTAAATTGCTCTCTTTCTCTCTTTTACTTTTCATCTGGTTGCGCGCGTGATTCACTTCGTCCCACGGCAGAAACAGAAGAGCAGAGACAGAACTCTATAAATACATAATGCGTTTTCTGACTCATCCCGGTGGATCTATCGCGATCGTTGAATGGCCTCTAAAATCGTCGGCCCCGTCCTTTCCACGCGCGTTTTTTTATAACCACTGTACAAGCACCAGCCGATTTTCAGTCAGTTGCGCGTCGATTGACTCGGCCACTGGACTCTTCTGCGCATCCAGTCCGTTTCGTATGGTTGCGCTCTGCAATCCGATCGACGACGACTGAATTTCCCTTTCGGGACGATCCGATTCTTTCATCGCGTCCGCGAGTTTTTTCTCCGCGTCTCCTTAAACGGTTCCGTCGCTGGTTTTGTCTAGCAGCTCTAGGCCACTTGTCTCGCGGATAGCAAGACAGTTGAATGTTCGGCGTTCGCAGCCATCGTATAAAACCGTATTACCTTGCTAGGTTTTAAAATGCCCCAGCTAGCAGCGTTCTTTCATTTTTGAAGGCACAGTGATTCATTCACGTATGACGCGTTTCAAAAGCTTTTCGTTTGTTGCTGTAATGAGAATGAAACTTTATTCGCAGGCAAAACCGAGAAAGGGTCGATATAATCGAACTTGGCATGCCAGAATTATTTATCGATCCTTCTTACTGTGTATAGTTTTTCCTCCAAACAACGGTTCACGTTCGTATAAGTGGAACGAATAACAAACGGGTAAACGAAAATTCTCGTGATATTTATAATATCGCAGAGCCTTGAAACACTTGGAACGAGAATCTTCGAATCTTGTAACCGTCCGGTTCTCTGGAACGTAGCGTATAATGTTCCTTTACGAACCAGCAATTTAAATGTAATTAAGATAAGAAGAAGATGATTCGAAGAAAATTTGTTACACGAAAAATAGATAAATTTGAATCTCCTAAGTATACGAATGACCAATACGTTGAATCATTCATAAGTCCGACAATTTAAATGGTTCTTTCTGTATGCGCATTCTAAATAAGCTTCGTTAGACCTCGTATTCGCCACTTGAAATTAACGATTACAAATCTCAATGGATTCTCGTTCACGTACAAGGCGGGTCAAACGTTCACGTTGATCGTAATACCTATTCCTTCCAGTACAGAGGGTTGCGACACGAAACGCAATTAGGCCGATGGAGAAGTATCGGGATTGCGTCATCAAGCGAACGGTTTCAAGTCGAGAACAAGTCATTTTGCACGGTCGCCTAATTCGGCCTCGAGCGAACGCGATTTCATGACGGAGCTCCTCGATGCACCGATTAGTGTGTCAGTAGGTTGCCAATTCCATTCGCGAGTCGACCGAATTTGGTGCTGCTTCGAGGACGGGGTTCCGCGTAGTCGCGTCACGCTACTGCGCGTCGCGATTTATATTCGCATTTATCGATCATATACTTTTTTTAATCGTTCTTCTTTACTTTCTATTTTCTAGTTTTCACGCGAATTTCGAGTTTGTCAAATCTTTAGAACGTTCTCCTTAATTAGAGAAATTTCGTACGTTAGATTTCGATGGAAACACGTATTTAATTTCTTTTTCTTCGTGTAAGTCGCTTTTAATGATATTATCGATATTTAAACGAGAGGGGGCAGGGGGAGGATGTAATGGAAATTTAAAACTCTGTGCATCGTTGTCAAAGAGTTATCGGTTTGATAGTAAGAAGAGTGGGAACGTGATATGAATTTGCCTCGAGCACGTAACGCCTTCGCGCATACTAATAATTGTAAAAACACGTACACTGATCCTGTCGTACGTTTTAATCTTTATCTTTCAAGTATTTTTCATCGTCAAGTGGAATAATTCGTGGATTCGAATGGTTCGAAGACTGAAAGTTTGAGAGTTTTAAACCTTGGAAATTTGAATTTTCGACATGGCGAGGAAAAGCTTGAGAGTTCGCAATTGTGACAGGTTGAAAATGTAACATTTTGTAAATTTATAATTTAGAAATTCGATGGTTGGAAAACTTGGAATTTCGGAAGTTTCGTAATTTAGAAATTTGACTCTTCATAAGTTCTCAATTTGGTAATTTTATACTCTGAAAAATTACGTAAACTCTGAATATAAGAGAATAATGCCGCAGACATTAGCAGGTGACTCGATGGGAAAACATCGATCGGATTGAATAATTTTACAGAGAGAAAATACATAATTGTCAGTCGCGTACGAATAAAAATGCGTCGCGTGTCAAACGACGTACACGTAAGTTCGTGAGGTTGTCAACTCTATTATGAGTTCGTGAAAAACTAATGAGCTGTCTTTTATAACGCAATTAGGTACGCGACTTCCCGTGACATACTTTCCCATATTTTCTTACCGTTTTATCACGGTATTATCGGTGTTACGTGATAACCTCTGGCAATCTGTTTAAATGAACAATAATTACTATACACGACTGTAAAAAGTATGATAATATAAGAGGAAAAGTATCTGCGTATTATTGTATTAGTATTGACATACTAATTGAATAGGTCCATGTATATTAAATTTCATATCGTTTAGTATTACTTTCATGTGACTATACAAACTTGATACCATGATAAGGAAACGTAGAACCTGATAAAAAAACGTTTTGTTAGAAAGTAAGAATATGCGACGATATTTTATACAAAGATTACGTGAAATTTAAACAAATTAATTGATACAATAGCCAATCAATTATTGGTTAGTTTGGAGTCCATTGTTTTACCTTTTTACATCTTTTATTCTCTTTCACTCATTTGATTGCTTTGAAGAGATGAATATAAATGATCTAATTTTGAATATAAAAGCGAAGTTATTCTGAAGTGTCATACTGCCAATTGTTATTTCCCCAGAAATAATATCAAATATTGATATTTGCCGATTGAAGTATTAATTAGCAGGAAACATTTTGACAACCGATCAGAAATCAGATAAGATTATCATTCGTCAATATCTTAGGATAACTAACTTACCGGCAACGTTATATTTTTCAGCAACACGTCAATAATATAAAAATCATTGACTATATCGCTAATCTCGAAAACTATACACAGACTGTCTCGTGGAATTGGAACAAGCAATAGCTTCGAAATGGTATTGCGTGGATCACCTTGTGCAATAACTAGGTATAATTTTCTATAATTTTAGACCATTATAGAAGGTTTAACAAAATGAAATACACGATACTTCCGAACAATGAAAACTGAAATATCTTAGAAAAAAATTTTTCCATTGAATAAACGCACCTTTATCTTCATATCGCGAATGTTTGACGTCAAAGAGTATTTTTGTAGATTGTAATAATAACGAAACAATACTCAGGAAGCTTTACATCCTCCCTCCCGCCTCCTACCGGCTTAAAATAAAACTAAACACATATATGAGCGAATATACGCATGTGTGTGTATGACGTAAAAGATAACTGGAAAAAATTTATCATCATCAGAATCGTTAATGAATTGATTTCTTCTTCCGTCTTCGTAGAATTTAAATCTTCGTTCCACGAATTTTAATCGCTTCCTCAAATTCACGCATAGTTTGATGCATTTGGAATCGACGCTATCGTCTGTAACTCGCGTGCATGAATAATAATACAGCAATAGTAACGATGAACAATTTATAAACAATGAGTAATGCATAATAAGCGGATAATAATAACCGAATAACGCGCATTGTCCAATTTTCGTAGATAGTGACAAAATATTCTCGCCGATTACAAGCTCTGTAACGATTTCACTCGAATCGCGCAATACAGTGGAGCGTGGCGCGTTTATTTTCCTCCATTTTGATGCATCGCACGTGTGTTTCAAAAGTGACACGAGTCAAACAAGGTCTTCGGGAAAAACGAAAAACTATTTATGAAGCAATTTTTTAAACACAAAACGTTGGCGAAAAAGAATAGACTGGAGGAAACAATGGTCAAATATTATCTTCGTAATTGTCTATTTTCAGCCCTTTTGACACTTCTTTCTGACACCTTTGAAAATTTATATTTTTATGAAATTCATAAACATATATGGAAGTATAATTTAAAAAATGAAACGTATACAATTGTATTGTTTATTCAACATTGCACTGCATTTTGTATATTTTATATACACTGCATATTATGTGCCGTCTATCCATTTTTGCATCATCAAATTCCTCGTAAATGCATAAAAATTCGTACGTGATAAATATCGATTAAAATCGATAAAATGATAGAATAGAATAATCCAGACGATGGGAGAATTATTGGTATCAATGTCTTTGTACACGATATAAATTCAGTGAATTAAGCAAAGTTCCCGCGCTAACGAGGAAGAAAAAGCTGAGAGCAAAACGTCGTAGGAAATAATAATAAGAAAGATTATCAGTGACCCGACAAGGGGTTAAAAGGATTCAACGCGTCAATCTGGCGGGGCTCTTTGCGATTCAATTTATGCCAGCCCCGGTGTCCGCCTTTTATATTTCGTTGTTGACCACATGATTGTGACGTAGGCCACGAGGCCTCCTTCCCACGGATTTTGAGAAAGGGAACACAACAACATAATAAAACGTTCGAAACTTTATGCGAATAATATTCATCTTCGTTAACTAAAGCTAGGATAATTTATATATATTTAGTGTGAAATATTTTAATCAATGAAGACCAGAAGATGAATTTTACGATAAAGGTGTTTCTATTTTTTGAAAGAGTTTAGAATTACTTATTCTATGTTATCAAAATTTTCTTTTTATTTTATTTTGAAGCTACGCATCTATATGATCCTCTTTGTAATTTTTAAAATATTCTTTGTCTTAATAGTTGTATTTTACATCTCTGCTTCTATAAAACTTCATTAACTGTACTGTTGGATCTCTTTCCATCTTTAGCTATGGTATCTAAATCTATCAGTCTAGTCTAGTCATAGAGACAGATTTGTAGTAACAAATAATTCGAATAATGTTATCTATTTCTTAATACTTCAAATGAGCGCTTCAAAAGCGCTTTGTTAGATTGAAGATAATATAAAACACGTTTCTTATTTGTTTCAAATACAATATTGACTGCCAATATCGGGAATAAAATTCTTTTCCAAAAGCATATTTATCTCCCCGTGTTTTCAAGCGTAATGGGCAAGATAAATTTACCAACGTACGGTAATATCGGCTGAGTTAACGATTATCGGCCAAAATCTTCCGTTTTTAGAGCAACAAAAGTGTCGGAAGCCGCAGCTGTCAAGCTGTCGAATACGCAACTAACTTTATTGTAATTGCATTGACGTCATTAGGTGATGATAATGGAGACATATACGCAGAAAGACAAAGAAATTTTCTCGTGCACCTGCTCCGGTCGTGGAATTATGAGAACTAAGCGTGTACCACGTTTTGTCCGAATGCACAGATATCGTATGTAATTAAATCTTTGAACATTGGTCACAAACATCTGTTCGGTGATATTATATTATTTCTATCTCGATGTTATTGATCTATTTGGTTACGTGGTTGCTGTCCGTGCTAATGAGTACGTATTATGAGAAAATTGCAAATTGTGTATGATTCCATGTGCATGAACAAATAATATATAGCATGTTATACGACGAAACCGCATTAAGGTATGTTATCGCGTCTTAGTTAAATATACTTGTTTTTATGGAGAACGATAGCGAGCCTTATTTCTCTGTCTTTCGACGCGGTCTATCTTGCTCTTTGTAGTCGATAACGACCGATCGGGGCTCGGTCTTGTTACCATTACCGTTCACTTCGACGTGATTTCAATTTAAAATATGATTTTTTCTCTTAATATATCATACGTCGATCCATTTCTTCATATTGTATCGAGACTACCAGTAAAATCATTTTTGTACGTACATTTGAAGGAAATCCGTGTTCTTTGACCATGGAGTTATTTATACGTAAATTGAAAGGAACTCGATTTTTCTTTATCGCAGTCAATACAAAAATTAAGGATGTAATTTCCAAGAATCGTATCGCGTTATTAGCGCAAAATCACGGAAACGTGGAATGTTGGAAGGAGATAAATATATTGCTACTTATATGAATAAGAAGAAACCACTTACAAGAAAAATAAGATAAATATCGTAACACGCGTGTGTCTGTAATTCGTGTCACTAATAACCTCAGCAGCTGACGAGACACTAATTAATATTAAATAAATAAATAAGATAATACGATGGAGGTTGAGAAATCATGGCCTTTAGAACTCAAAGTCATGATGTCTCTAATAAAATCAGCAGAAAGAAAGTCATGTGAATTTTACATAACGAAATGTTGATTGTAAATCTTCTATCTAAATACAGATTATGTGCAATTAAAATGGCGATCGATTGAATACAAATACTCTAACCTCCATTCGTGTGATTTAGTTCCATCAATTTTCACCATATTATTAGAAACGCGATCAAACTTCGAATTAAATTCAATTGGTTTCTCCTTTACGTAGTTGCAGGCCAAAACACGAGTAAAAATAGAAAACAGCTTAAACAGCCAAATGATATGATCCGAAGCATTCGATGAAAACGATCGTCTCGAGTTCCAAGCGGCCGTTATCGTTGTCTCTTTCTGTCCCACTATCGGAGCCACTACGCGTGAACGAGAGAGTGAACCGAGCAACGAAAAGAGAAAAAGCTAACAGCACGTTCAATGGCTTTTGAAGTAGATACAGATGTGTTAGTGGCAGTCTGTGCATGTAAGTTGAGTCTATGTAGGTATACGTCCTTCGTATGTCCGTGCCTGTCGCTGTTTGCCAAGCCGAGCGTAATGTTGACAAGGAAGAAGGGGAACGAATGGAGAGAAAAAGACAGACAACGGACAAGGAAAAGGATAGGGCGCAAGTTTTACGTATAGTTCCACTTGGTTACAAAAGACCATTTTCTGTCGCTTAACCGGCTTAGCGTGGAGCAGTATTAAAGTTATTTAATAAGAACTACATGTTTTTTCTTTTGAATTCTGTCGCGAAACAGCTTTACCACATTAACGAGCAGACAGTACAGTTTCATGCGTTTTACCGTACGGAATAAACGATATTAAATTCGTTTCGAATGAATGCAAGTCGAAAGTCCTGTCAACGAAAGAAATGAAATAAAATTACATTCGCAATGGCTACGCGAAATCTGTTTTACGCAAATTTCAACCGAACAAACGAAAGGTTTAAGTACACTACGGCTGTGATGGCGCGTTTATCTCATCACTTCAACTGTGAACATTTACGTCACGAGCTACAAATTCACGGTAACGTCACTATATTTTGGATAATCAACATTAATTTTACGTTTAACGTCCTCGTTGCATCGTATACGAAGTGAAAAACAAGTTTTCTTTTATGTATACTTGTAAAGAATATTTATATCTATGAAAAAGAAGTTTGGAAAACAATGCTCGTAAAATGTATCGTCAAACGATGGACTGCAAACAGATGGCGTTGAATGTTTCAGTGTTCATTCGGCCATATTTTTATATTTGAATTCCATTCTAAATATTCGCGATAAAAGATTGTTTTACGATGAAGAGTGTACGAGTGAAATGCTTGATCATCAGAGAAACGATCCAAAATAATATTCCGAATAATGTTACAGATTCCAACATACTTTGATCGAGTGCCAAGGAACGAGTTTCTAAGTGCACGTTTCGACAGTCGTCTTTGTACGAATATCAACTGTCTTTTATCACAAGATAAATCGATTAATTGCTGAACGCTAATAGTAATTATTTACAATGATTACACAGGTATATATGTGTCTGTGGTTAGGAAAGTCGGAAAGTTGCGAAAAGACAATACTCGATGCAGGTGTCTCATCTATCTACATGTGTCTGCTGACCCTGAACATTTTGTTAAACGAGTCGTCGATGTGTAAGAATCACGACCATACACACACGATATGTATGCATATGTATGCGTGCATATCGCGCAGACGTCGGGTCATTTAAAGAGGGAGACGGAGAGAAAGGAGAAGAGGGAAAGAAAACAAGATAAAAGAACATAGAGGTAAGTATGGTGCCAAGGTAAAGAAAGTGAATTTCCGTTTTCTCAACGTTCCCTAGAAGGCCTCGGCGAGCCGGAAGTAATTACGATCGGATTTCTCGTGGTTCCCTGCTTTTGCTAAACGAGCCAGAGAAAACTCTGTGGCCACACTGCAGCATACATATAGCGGTATAACATCTATCACGCATAACGACCATCGGGCAATCGTTCCCCGATATGCCTCTTCACGGCGATTCCGTCTTATTTGTCTATCCTCAAGCGACCTTTCCTTTCTACTGGTAAAATAAAGACACGGCCACGAGAAAGGCAGATTACGGACGGTGGTGGAGAGTATGGCCACGGCAAAGAGGTTAACGTCGATTAGTATTCTCGTACACGCGTGTTTCTCCAAGAAACGATACCGTGGCAACGTTCGGCCGTGAGTAATCACGATAGAAATTTCACAATTTAATTAACGTGGTCAGGTTAACGTATCGATTCTCCATTCTAATGATCCTATTTACGGACATTTCTTTGTCGAAAGTGAATACGAAAGGCGGAAACAGCGCCATCGAATGAAAGTTAGATAGAAGTGCATGAAAATGATGATTTTTAGAAAATATATAAATGACGAAGAAGAAAGATCAAAGATAGAGAATATAGTAATACGAGAAAACGATAGTACGTTTCCTGAAGGCTCGAGACAATCAACCTAGTAACTCGTTACTCGAAAGAAGCTGTAAATAGCGTACGAGTTCGGTCGAGAGAGTTTCTCTTCGATTTCGTTGCACCAGTGCACTAGTGCGCGGCCGCTGTAACTCGCGACAACTCATCCGCGGCAAATTATTATGTTTGTGCATTCGCGCGTGCATACAGCGATCCATCGACAGTATCGAAAGAAGAAACATGGACGCGCACATACAACAGGCAGGGAGATAGAAGATAGATATATAGATAGATGGATAGATAGATAGATAGATAGATAGAGAGAGAGAGGGAGAGAGAACCTATCCTTTGCTGTCTCTTACCCGCCCCTTCCACTTTGCCAGTCTATGTTCTTATTATTATCTACGGCGCAACACCAACGTCCACGATTGCGCAACGTCTTTTATTAGCTGACTCGCAGTTAGGGCAATCACGAAATCGTCCGATCGTTTCTTCGTTTGCGCGTTCCTCCGCCATTAAAACGATCCGTAAACGTGGATCTAATGCGTCTGTTATAAATTTAACTGTCTCTCGACAGTCGCGATGATGTCTAGGTCGCGATTAACCGTGTTGAGCCGAGCATTCGACATCAGGAAGTTTCTTCGAGGACAGACCTTCATCTTTCTCTCTCTGTTCTGCACGGCTACATACTATAGAGCTTCGAATATAATCTCCAAATCTTTTAATTTGTGGCTAACTTTTACTATTAACTCACGAAAATAAGTATGCCTTTTAACAAATTAATATTCTGTTGGTTTTTGAGATAACGACCTCAGTTACATTTATGGTCGGGTAATGAACGGTTTTTGCAAGACGTAACGAGACTTTTAAGGACGTCGTGCTCGGTAGTTACTATAGCACGTAGCAAATGCAAGCTAATGCCGGAAATCCCCTATGAGTCAGTGGGTCAGTATATTTTCCATCCGGTGTTAGTGTCTCAGTTGGAGGACGCGGGAATTTTTTTCTCGTACGGGTTCACCTTGAACGCCGGACAAAAAGAAGTTGAAATCCTCGGGAGGCAGTGCTCGGAGAGAGCCTTGGAACCGATGCACACAGTCTGACGCGGCGTCTTTCCCTGTCTCTCTTCCTCAGAGTGTGGAACGCTCACGCGTTCTACCAGACGTGACAAATATATGCGTATAAAACGAGATTCTAATCGTGGCAGATCTTTCCGCTTCGAAAGTATGTACTCCGCTCAGTTTCTAACCGACGTTAACGTCGTTCTCTATATACATAGATAGTCTAATCGATTGTCGATATAATTACGGAGTCTCCGAGTCCATATTATATTAACCACGTGTGTATGCGTGATCGTTGTCTACGATATCATGTTCGGATATATAATATTCCACATTATGTTTCAATGATCTATAGCGTAGAAGGCATGCGCATCCGTGACATACATATATGTGTATGTAAGTACGTGTCTCAGCTTCTCCATTCTTGCTAAGGGCAACGTTCTGCGCATGCGTGTCACCCGTTTCTCTATGACGTTCAAACAGCCGATAATCGGACTACGTCATTTTTCTACCGGTCATCAGTACCGACGACCTACCTTAAACAATTCTTATGCGAGCCTTTTCCCAAGATTCATTATCAATTCACGTACGTATACAATTCTCCTCCCTTCTCACTTTTCTTTCGACAGTATCGGAAGCAATAAAATACAAAGCCATTTCTTCGATAGTTTTCTCTTTCTCCACCTCTATGCTTTGAGATAAACAATCGTATTCGGCGATTCTCGATCGCTATAGAAGGTACAAAACCACGGCACGAACCTCGGAGCCAGTTCTCAAGTGGCTGATTCCACTAGCCGTCGGTCGTCTTTATATACCCACAAGGCGGCGTCACGTGATACTCCACTACCCGGTAATTCTTAGAGCGCAACTTATACGTGTACGTCGCACGACCACAAGGAAAGATCATCGACACAGCTAACGGCAGCGCGGCGCTGCTAACAACGTTGGGTAAGCGCATCGGGAGCAGCCACGAGGTTGGCGAGCGCGTGCGCCACAGCCAGAAAAAAGAATCAGAAAACGCGTTATGCGGTCACGATGCGTGATACCTCCCGCACGTACCTCGCAAAATCGCTGTAAGTCGTTATGGATATGACGCGAAAGTGCGAATAAATATTCATGCCAAATAATTTGCATGCGCAGTATATTATAACATCTTTTACTGTATCATATGTACATTTATGGTTTCATTCGTGAGAGCCAGTATTGTCCGGTCTAATATTTCACGAGTTTAAAGTCATATGAAAATTCGAAATTAACCTGTGGGTTTTATTGTGTAGTATTATGTAATGTGGAGCTAATTCATTGAGTGATTTGAAATGTATTGTTTAATGACGACATGGTTATACATATAACTCGTATGTATGTCTCGGTGTTGGAACAATATTTGTTTTTGTATGCGAGATCTTGGTATTTATGTAAATTGGTAATCCTTTATTCTATTTGCAAAAAAGCATAAATACAAAGTACGACCGGATGTAGATCCGGATGCGGATCATTTTCGAGTTCCTCTGATCCTATTTGTAATCTTATACCTGAAATTAACACTCGAAAAAGTAATGACTATTCAGAAAATTATAAGTCTCGTGTGCTTCTAAGGGAAAGCAGGGTAATGATACCTAGTGGATAATTTTATTACAGGAAACAGTGTGACTCGAATTGATGACTGTTTCTATTATAATATTCGTCCTGGTTTCGAAAAATGTTCGTCTCAATTATAGATGTATAGATTCATTTCTGATTTTTGTTTCAAAACACTATGTTGCAATTTAAGGTTTCTCTGTGATCAAATAATTCGAAAAGCAAATCATACTTTACGTTAGAAATCACTGCGTTGCACGTTTAACTTACAGTTACTAAAGATGCCTATTTTTTACGCGAAACAGTCATTTCAAAAGGATTACGAGAAACGGTAAAAGAGTGAAAAAAAGAGGCGAAGGAAGAAGATGATGAAAGGAAGAAGTGGGTTCGGGTTACGCTGTAAACGACCTTAAAGGCGGGTCGAGGAGGCGCAGACCGTTGGGATAGTAACCTACATAGCGCCGGCAGGCACACTGGACTGCTTAAGCTTGTTTACAACGAGACGATAGCACCAAAGATGACGAGTCGAGTTACGGTTATGAATCCACCGAGCTCTGATTCTCACATCCACGCTTGACTGGTATACCGCGCCAATTTAAGATGACATGACATTGATACTCCATCCCACATATTACGTTCAATTGAAAATAGAGCAACGCTTCCCATTCTGTTACTATCTAGCTGCGTTTTTTTGGATATTTAATTTAAATATCAGTATCAAAGATTTGTTACATTCAGAATTAGCAATAGTATCTGTATAATGTAAGTTAAGTATATAAATTTAAAATAACTGTGCCTGATACTGTATTTGTCATCAATAATATTTTTGAGAAAGATTTAAATAAACATATAATTATAAATACAATTTAAAGTACAGATACTATATTCTGGTATAACTTAATATATGTATCTAGACGTAACTAACAGCTGGAACAATTTCGGAATGGATAAATTTCTTTCAGACAACAACGCGACGTTACACGTATAAATCTTCGATGCAAATGTTCTGTAAATTGAATGTAACGATTAGGTGGTGCGACGTTCGAAAGCGGAACGAAAATTTCAGTGTGCCAGTGTAAGTTAACGCACGGTGCATTTATAGTGATTATGCAATGGATATACCCTTTATATAGATTCGTGTGTGTACAGGGCAGTTGACTTCTCGCATCACGTATCCGTGTCTCGATACATATTGTGTATGTTTATGTGTTTAGTGGAAGAAACACACGTCGCGTACGATACGACGCGACACGACACGACACGGCACGACGCGACGCGACGCGACTCGATGCGACGCGTTGAAATGCGACCACGTTCTTGCTCGAGTATTCTCCAGTGGATTACTATAGAGGGGAAATCGGAAATCTCGAGAATGTCTATGTTTTTCTTCTTTTTTCTTTTGTTTATCGAAGAACGAGACTTTTAATGTGTTGAGCATCGTATTGATTTTATCGAATCTTTTATTGAGATAGAAAGGAAGATTAAGAAGTTCGAAGCAACTTACGCCATATGTCGCGCTTCATAACCTCCTTGCACATTATATTTCATTGATTCTGTTTATTCAAAGAACTAAATGAAACGGCAACAAATTTTCTTCCTCTCTGATTTCGATAATTTTTGAATATGTTGTAGAAATCGAAATTTTGAACAATTTTTTGAGAATTGCTATCGTTCCACGCAAGCGGCTTCGCGCCGGTCGGATCGAAAACGCTAACCCGAACCGAAACCAAATACATTGATGACATTCATTTTGAACTGAATTATGACAGAGATTTATTACCATCTCACACATGCAGTTGTAACCAAGCTCGCCCCACTACCGTTTGTATTCATGAACAGAAGATAACTATTAGGTTTCGATCAGGTCATTTTATTCGATTTCTGACAGCTAATACATCAGCATACGTTGCCACGGACACACGAAAGGTAGCGTTTCTGTAGTTTTTCCCAATTCTCGTATTAATACTTACGTACCTCCAAAAGGGATGCAATGAGTAATACGTTTGCGTAGACTTCATGATTACCATTGTAAACAGAGTGAAACAGGAAAACAATTAGCATTCTAGAGCGACTTTAATTAAAAGCTAGGAATCTTATTGATCTAATGCTACTTAATAGTTAAGAATTATTGACTCAAGGCAACTTGCTTCGATAGCAAATATGTGATAAATGATAAAATCTATATATCATGTTTCTCGACAAATGTGAGAAATATTTAAGATACTACAGACAGCAGCCTACATTATCGACAGAAGAGAACAACGACGTAACTTTCGATAAACAGCAACTTGTACTTTGTACACTGTCACGCGATTTCGTCGATTAATGTTTATACAGTAACATTGTGTTTCTCTCGGCATTGTTTCCTCCTCTTTTTCTTTCTCAGTTTATCTTGACGTACGTTTAATCGCGACCGATAAACACCGTAATTTATCTGTCTGTCGGATTTAAACTGGCTTTTACTGGTTGCTGAAAACCGTCCATGAATTTCTTCAAAGATGAAACTGTCTTGCGCTTTGAAAGCCATCTATTAATAAAAAATATGGGCTCTACATAAATAGCTTCAAATGAAAATTAACCGATATTATTCAAATATCAATTCTATTTAATTTGATATGTACCTATATATTTATTTATTGGTGACAATGAAAATAAATATATGATTTTAAAACTCATCTTGTTTTCTTTATATTTTTAGACCTGTATGTATCAAATAAGAATCGTTTCGTAAACTCCAATCACGTCGATACGATTGCAGCAAGTACGATTCGTAATGTAATTTCAATATTTTTCTCTTTTATCCACATTACACTGTTACGACATTATTAAAAATGAGAAACTTCTTTAGTTTCACTTTAAAGTACTCGTAACGAATTTTGGTAGATTTGCATCTATCTGAAAAATAATTCCACAAAGCTATTCCATCTCTACCGTAATTCAATTACATTTCCCCGCGTAAAAATAAACTTTAACCATGCTGTTGGAGGGTAAGTGCAATATTTAGCATGACACGGGCAGCATTAAAAGTGGCGCGTGGGAGTTCGGTCGGACGTGCCAAAAGAGAAGGGGATGCTGTACGTATAATCCGACAACGGGGCGTCGCGTGACGTCACCGCCCGTCAATATTACACCCTTCTCGCGACCATCGCGACGTTTCTACCTTTGAACCTAACCTTTTTCCAAACTCTTCAAATAACGTTGTACATTTCTCTGTAACACGAAGAAAATTCGAAACAGCTCGCGATTCGTTCGTGAAACGATCGTATTATAAACCGTTTACGCGTATGTATGTATATCGTATCAAACGATACAACATGGCAGAAAAGTGACGTCATCGGTCGTCATTTACGACTTTCTCCGCATTTTCAGAAACCGTAATTTAACGATGTGGACGTTAATTGACCACGTTCGCGCGACACCAAATTCGCCCCGAATATCGCGTTTTTTTCGCTCTTGAAACAGGCACGTAACCAGCGCGGTTGCGAAATCGATCCCGGCCCGAGAGAGCCACGATAATGACCATAGGCGTCGAAAAGCGCGTCTCGTTTCTCCCGTGAATGTTAATTGCCACGGTTGGAGCTCGTTAATAAAGAAAAACGGCGAGCGTATCCTGTCCGGCACGGGCGTTACGTAAAACCGTGTTTCTACCTCGAACACAATCCTTCTCTGCCCCTTTAGAGAGATACGAGTTACGATTGGAAAGTACGGTACTTTCGCGGGAATCCGTGCGTCCATTATTATCGCGCCGCTGATTTTACCAACCAACACCGATCCGAAGAACCAACCACTAAAAAATTCTCTTTCTTCAGTCGAGTGATACGTTTAAAGGAACGCGATGGATAGAAAAGAATAAACTTCTGCGAAGCGACTAATTAAGCGTTCACCAAAGAGACAAAGGAAGCTACTTGACTCGCAGAGACAACACGATCTGTCAAACGATTTACCGGTAATTTTACGACGATGCCAGATCGTGGCTGCGAGTTGCGACGCGACGGCGAGAGGAGCGTAGAGAGAAAAAGCGAGTCCGATGGTGGGATGGGGGTCGGTGACAGCGTCATGAAAACGGAGAGAGATTCTTTGTCGACGCGCGTTGCGACGTTGCGTTTA
The DNA here is from genome assembly GCA_014737365.1 of Bombus soroeensis. Classification (NCBI taxonomy): domain Eukaryota; kingdom Metazoa; phylum Arthropoda; class Insecta; order Hymenoptera; family Apidae; genus Bombus; species Bombus soroeensis. The sequence continues at coordinate 1,158,883 of JACXIL010000250.1, forward strand.
TTTCAGTCTGCCGTTGCTATTTCTAGCCGGCACCAGATCGAATATGCTTTTTCGTTCTGCTGCGTCCACACAGCCAGTGAGGTACACAAAGTCTTTTCTTCTTCCTCTTTCCTTCCATCTTCTTTCTCTTTCTCTTTGTTTCCTTCTGTCTAATTCTCTTTCCTCTTCCTTCCTTCGTGATATTCCGCACATATACGATCGCATCATCGTCTTTCTCTGTGCGAGGCGATCCTGCGTTCTCGGCTGGCCGCACAAAAATACAGGCAAAGAGAAAAGGTAGAAGAGGACGCGCGCTCGCGCGCCGGAGATCAGCTGTGTCGACCAACGTATAAATAATTCTCGGCCCACTTCCATCGCGCTACAGCAGCGCAAAGGCTACGTGACCACAGCGTTTATGTCGGCGTCGTGTAACGCGCGACACGCTGCGTGAAACGCGCGCTGCGATATGCCCGTTATTTAATGCTCTGTCAAAGCGCGATTCCCACATTTCAACGCTCCTCATCCCTTCAACCGTTCCGTTTTATCCCTCCGCTTTTTTCCACACTAATGGATATACCGGAATAATTGAGAATGACTCGTTGGTAGAAAAGGAGAAACAAGGGATGACAAAAGTGCGAATAGTATTTCGTAGACGAGGGCAGCCCGACCTGTGCTATGATTGAGAACGCTCGACTCCGAGTGACATAATAATTACAGACGTACTAATTACGCGTGTGTAAGAATAAGGGGTTCGGTGTGAGAAAAACAGGGAGATAGACGCGTCGTACAATACCAGTGATTCATTCTTTTATTCTGAATTTCCGACGTGTTTTAATTCGCGTTCGATGGTCGAGAAGATCGGTGAATGACCAGTTTATCGCTCGCAGGAAGTCCTTAGTGTGGCTAGTTCGTGTGATTCTCGAGTGATGCCGCTATTACTTTCTGTTTTAAACGTGATTTATTTGGGTTGTAGCATGGTAACCTAACATGGTAGCTTCCAATGCGTCATCCAATATATCAATGTGAATGTGGACTTCTGAGAAAAAATATCAATTACGCGCGATAATTATACATAGATAAGAAAGATCATTATAGAACGGAGACTATGTTAGCAGCTGTGATAATTCTAGCAGATAGCTGCGAATGAAATTACCAACACGGTGGAATTAAGATTTCCTGTAATCTCTTTTATTTCCAATTGGAAATTCGGAATCGAGCCCGATTATCGTGACTCGATCTTAAGTAAAGATCTTCATATTTAGGCAAATGATCGGGGAAAGTTTTCAAGTAAATATTTTGCAGGACTCCTTATCGTTACAAATAATATGTTTTGCAGAACTTCTTGCCTTTCGACTTTCTCCATGGTTTGAAACACCTATGTAATAATATTGTCTACATGTATAACTTTGAAGTTACGCATACGCACATACAGATTTTAGTATTGCACAAAAGCTAAAAATGTTGAAACTGGCGTTCCATTTGTTTGACTGCTTAATAGTAAAGACACGTAAAATATTCTTTAAAGGATAAAAATTAATCGAGCTGATGGTAATGGTTGAAATATGAATAAAAAGGTACATCGATATGAATAATTTAAATAGTTAAAGAAAATGTAATCTTGCACTTGGATCACTTTATGATATAAATTGCATTGCTTCAATTCGCGTCAAATAAAAGTGGTTGACAGGTAACGAAAACTCTATTGGAAAAACTAGCCAACGATGGGAGAGAAGAAAGCCAGGTGGTAATAAGATTTCTCGTCGCTAAATAAGGAGATCAGAGTCAAGGCGTGTGAACGAGAATTCGGAAATCGATGGAATGTCACTCGCGATCAAGTGTCCCACGAGGAGACGTATCGCTGTGCAAAAAAGGCAGAAAACACGACAGGCAACTAGAAATCGAAAAACTTGAGAACATGCCTTTGTATTAAGACGTTTCGCTGAGAACGTTCCTGCTTTAACCGCTTCTATTTTTCATTTTACTTTCAACGATAAATTTAAATTTAAAATTATGAAATTTAATTATATTTATGTCTGCAATGAATTATTAATGTATTTTCTTTAATCGTTTACAATTCGATATTTTTATTCCTCCATAAATTTTCTAATAAATCTGATCACTTCGATTTTTATATATTTAGTCAGATTTACTACCGAAACAAGCTGTGTCTTTTTCAAGGCTTTTCAACCCATAAATGCTTTTTTCATTTAAGTTAAAGTATTTTAATTGCGGCATTTTTATTAATTACACCGATCGGTTCGACATAAGAATTTTTTGCGATTCTAATTCATGCAGATATCTCAAGGACTCCATGTATGATACTCCTACAATTGTGTGCTCGCGCGATATTTCAGCTATTCCAGGAATTTTTGAACATCTTCCACAGTCCTTGACAACATCGTTCCGACTGAACGCTTTGCTGCAAAAGCAATTACTGTAATTGTTCTTTAATGCGGTATGTCCTTGCGACACCTTTTCGTAAACAAAAACTTGCCCGTACATCGTAATGCAGACGTTTCCAAATCCATGTTTGCATTAACGGTAAGTAATAATTCAAGAAATTGATTACCCCCTATTATCAAATATACATATGTATTCCTCGCTTACGTAACAGAGAAATTACTCAACTTTTAATTATTAACTGCTTCAATGAAGCTTTGAATGACTTTAAACGTTAAGAATAACAAGCACGACAACGAATAATACACCGGAAGCTTGTTGAACCTTGTATGAGGTTATCAGTCGATGATCGATTCTCAAACCAATTCACCTTGCATTACTTACTAACACCGATGCCTCGTTTATATTACCATAAAGAAGTATCTCTTTTTATTCTAGACGTAAATAATAGATCCACTTATTCATTTTCAATAAATAATGAAAATATGAAAAAAGCTAATCGGATCAAGAATGACTAGAAGCGATGATTGAAGCAATAAAGATAGACAAATTCTGACTTATATTGTATAATTGAATGATTAAAATCGTACAAGCGATAAGTTACGAGTTATTAACACTAATAAATTAGTTTTTTATAACACGGAATTGTATGCAAGTAATTGTTACGAATCACAGTTTATCTAATCACAGCCTACTTGACAAGAAACTGTAAAATCATAAGAAAGGAATCTACAATCTGTAACTTATAATCTGTCGACTTACCAATATCTATAGTTTGATTATTGCGTAAGAAGATCCCAGATGCCTAGGATTCCGGTTTATAAATTATCCTTTTAGAATCTCATCATCTTTTTGCCGCGTAGAATAATTAGACGATTCGTGATTCGAAAATTTGTAAAATTCTATTTATTTCATTATCAAGCATGTCGCTGCTGTGCAAGAGTATCTTATTGATATGTATCGGTAACTTGTCGGTAACTTGTCGGTAACTTGTAAAATTTCACAAAAATTCACTGATATAATTGTACCGGGGAGGTCCGGTAACAAGAACAAGATCAAAAAAAGGAAACGATTTCACGGAAGTTCGCGGACGAGGAGAGATGGCGCCGTCGCTAGTAACGAAGTCAAAGGAAATTCGTGTATGGGGAACAACGGTATGGCGAGCTTCATTCAGTGTAAAGCCAGCAAGGTAACGGTTTCCGGGCAAGGATGTGGCACAGCCTACATACCTTCGCCACGATGTAGGAGAAGGAGGGTAGGAAGAGAGGAAGAAGCGAGAACGAAGCATGCAGAAGGAGAAGAAAAAGAAAGAAAGAAAGAAAGAGTCAGCGATCAGCCACCGGCGCGGCGCACGGCGGACCGACGAGAAAGATACGCCACGCAGAGAAGAAAGGAAAGAATAGAGAGACAAAAAAAGACGGCTGACCGGTGGCTACCAAGCTGAGAAAGAGACGTTCCTCCCGGTTTTCTGTATCTTTCGTGAATCTAGACGACCGCGGCCATTCGAATTTCATGAAACGTGTAATTATGCTCGGATTTCAAAGCATCATCAATGACCATCGCGAATTTTGTCGTCACGTAACAGCTAACACGTTGGATAACCTGGCTTCTTCGAGTCCGAATTGATTCTGTGCTCGATCGGTAACTACTATTCAATAGATATTATTCGAAGCAATTTTTACTGGAAAATTGGAATTTACAGGAGATTTTAATTAGTCATTTGGTAATTATGATATTATACTGTTTTATCGTTAACTAAATTGATGTATGAGGAAATATGAAATTCTGTTCAGATCTACGAATGTGTTTTTTATTTCACGATTAACGGCTGAGATAATTTGGTATAATTGTAAATTGAGATTGTAGATTTAACACCGATAGTTCCATACTGATTATCTGATTTCCTCCGGTACGTTTTTACGATTCTTTATCGCAGTGCACCGGTACGAAGCATATTTCTCATGCTCGCTTTAAAAATTAGAAGATAAATCGTAACATGAAACTAAAACTTTAGTTAATTTCAAATCGTAGAATGTGTGCTTGTAGATTTTCTAATAGGACTTTGAACTCTACTCATATATTTAAAAAAGAAAAAAAAAAAAGAAAAGAAGAAGTTTGTATCTTAAGCAGACAGTTTAGCCAAACGAATCGATAAGTTACTGCCAAACCGACAATTTAATTAAAATTAACGGTCGTATTTGACTTACTGGAATTTTATCGCGCTGTACGCTTCAGCGAGAAAGGAAAGGTTTATCTTTACCATTAATTCGATTTTCGAGTCTGTTGTCTCAACTCTAGCAAGGAAAAAGATCGACGCGTGAGACGAAGAGAGAGAAAACAATCGCCAAGCGACTAACTTCGTTTCTTATGCGCGCAAAGTTCTGTAGTGAAAGGAAGTATAACGCGGCTGTGGTACATAGTTACTTAATCTCCGTTTGACAGAAACGAGGTCATTTTTATCGAGGCCCTCGTGGAGAGCCAGCCGCTACTGTGGCGCGTTCCCGTAAAACGAATCTGATCGCTGGGAACGCGTAACGTAACGACGCACACACAGGCGCGTATACGCGTGTACACGATCGTGTAGAAGCCCACACGATCATCATCGTACTCTTTCTCCGTTACGAACGGAACAGTGGTAGCAACAACGGCGTCGCATTATGTGCCCACTTCGTTTACCACGACGCGGTGTTACGCGCAATTACGCGCGGAATTGCGTTCCTTTCGTGAGAGGAACTTGTCTCCGCGAGTTGAATTTCAAAGCGTGTACATTTGTCGCGTCGATCTAATCTCTGCTACTCAATGATGTTTTCATCTTTATGAAATCTTACGATATACGTACTAGATATAATAGAAATATTATATATTTTCAGATCAAAATAAAGCTAAATACCAGTATCGTTAACTCCTGTGTGTTTTTTTACCCCTAAAGAAAGTAATTGAAAAGATGACGAAAAGTGTTCGACGGATCGATTATGATATCGATCTTTCTGTTAGATTAGACAACGACGAAACGGATTACGCTACAACGTTTGAAGGAGGATTCAGGTAACAGAATTTCAAGCTCGGTCGATAATAAACCGTAGATAAAAAGATTCGTCCCGGACCTAAGAACGCGATCGCGTTAGATTCGGTCTTTTTCTCTTCTTTCTTTTGCGGCCGCCATTAAATTTGTTCGATGCTGGAGATGAGGGCCGACGAGTGCAATACACAAGAACACTTTCGCCGACGTACTTGCTTTTCCCTCCTGCCGATCTAAAAGTGCGTGCATCCCCCTCCTCAACCCCTTCTTTCAACCTCCCCTTTCCCTCCTGCTCCGCGGAACGACAAGCCGCAGCTCGCAGCTCTTTTAACCGAATAGAAATATATCCCTTCCCTTTGAGTCTTTCCTCCTCTCCTTTTCACCGTCTTCATTTCTCTGCTCGATCAATCTCTCTCTGTCTCTCTCTCTCTTTTCAATTGGTTCGTGTTTCGGTCTGTCCTTGTCGCTCGTCTTGTTACCTCCCCTTCACTCATCGCTTCTCAAGAATCCGGATCTAGTCTCAAGGTTTACATAAAGGAGCTCTCAGCCGCGCTATGATTAGCTTCGTTCTCCATCGAAGAATTTCTATTATATTTCGTTTGAAGACCCGCTAACGATTCTCTGGGGTTTCCCCGGCGAGCACGAATACTTACGCCTTACGCCTATCTATACATAATAATATATACAGTGGCAAATCTCTCCGCGTAGCCGTGGAATGTAGAACTCTTTGGAATCGCAGTCTGTCTTGACAGTCATGCATTTCACGTATTGCAACTTGATTTCCAATGATTATGAATGTTTTATCACGAGAGATGAAAATATTTGTCAAGTTAGATTTTATTCTCAAGATAGAAATTCGTAATCAACTCATATTTATATTAATAAACTTCTGCACTTTTGAACATGAAATTTTTAAATACGAATACCTTTGCAATTTGTAATCGAGCAATCTTTGAATTTGCCTCTGTTCTTTTTCAGTAAGTATGATCTAAGTATTATAACTATCTGTTCATGGTTACAAATCTTCTAATTCGAATTACATGATTTGCGTGAATTTTGGATACAATTTGAATAAAATTCCGTTACAACCTGTTAATAATGGTAATCATGTATCTTGAAAATTATGGAACTTCGTCGAAAATGATCGACTAACAAATCAGATTTGGACAGTGATACGTGACAGCCAGAACAGACGACACCGAGAGTCTTCCGGTTTCCTTGATCGGTATGAACACGTTGTATATATATATATATATATATATATACACACACACACACGCGCGATGTTTCGCCGATCGCATTCTCTTTTGCCGTGTTTCGCAACGCAACGGTCTATATACAAAAGGAGTAACGAAAGGCGAATCGTTAACCGAACGAAGGAAAACGAACTGTGTTGGTCTACCATTGCGACACAATAGCCATCCAGTCGGTATATATTTATGTACATATATATGCGTATACATACATATATAGAAAGAGAGATTACTTTCTCTGCAGTGCAATCGCGATATACACGGCTTTTGTAAACCACTCTGTTGGTATGTGCTCCGAAAGCGGTTTGATTTTAATTGACTCACAGAGAGAAGCACACGAACATCATTGTCGAAAGTTCGTTTTTCTTCTGCCATATATGTACCTTTGATAACGCAACGTTACCGACCGAGTTAGAAACTACTAACCTGTCAATCTTAATGGAAGTACCGAAACTCTCCGATATCCCATTTATGCGTGTCAGTAATAGCTGTATTTCTCTGCTTGTCTCCATCTTTAGATTTTTATTCATTTGTTAACTGGGCTATCCGTTTACAAAAAATATCTACATCCTTGAAATGAAAGATATATACGTATATGAAAGTTAACAAGTCGACTTAAAATCTGTTAATTTTAGTTTTCCAATTATAAATATTACTTACTTTCGACAGAAATTAATCGATGCATTGAAATATAGAGAGTCGAAGTAAAGAAATTATCGTGTCTAAGAGATTAGGGATCTGCGTGAAACCATTGACATAGTTTCTTCTCTCGTATTTTATTCAATTACGTTCAATGCGATGTACCTGGTATAATATATTACTATTCTAATTCTTACTAACGAAGCTTTTGCTTTGCGTTTAACGAATACTAAGACGAGCTAAAAAAGGGAACGAGATTTATAGCTCAACTCATACCGACATCGAGCAGCACTCTTTATTTTTTTCCTGTTTTAGAAGACGCATTTCGCGGCAACAGTTCGCCCCTCGCGATGCTACGCGTCCGGCAAAGCAATTTATATATCAAAATGATAAATGATAACGGAAAAATGTTGATTTTGGATAAAGAAGAAAACTACGCGAGAATCTATTCGCTATTTCAATAGCTGCGAAAAATGTTTATATTTTTATAATAGAAAGGTACTGTAAATAATACCATAAATAGACATTAGTTAGAGATAATTTACTATTTTTACCAAATGCTATTTAACGAGGAATTTAGCGTAATTTGAAGATTGAAATTAATTAATCCTTCAAGAAGATAGATGTCCGGAAAATATCACGTATCTTTGATTCTTTTGATCTATACAATTTTAGCTTTTCATATATACAAATGTACAAGTTACCGTTTAAAAAATTATCATTTTCATTTGCAATTAAAAAAGATTCTAATCTACGCGGAATAAGATCAATTTTAAGCTTCTTATACAGTGATAGCGTTAATTACCAATTAAATTTACTAGCTGTCTGGATGATTGAGTATCCTTTTTACGTTCCATTGAAAACACGTTGCTAATAACATTATTTTACGATTCACTTAAACAGTGGACGACGATTATCTGACTTGGCGAGGTTACTTTTTTTTTATTCCCCTCAGGTTATTAACAGGCAAAAGAAAAATGCCGACGATTAATGCATTTCACCATGGCCGTGATACGACGCTGTGCACACGTGTTTCATCACGGATATTTATCGTCTTTTTCAGCTGCTACTTCTCGCGCGGGTCGCCAATGTAGGCTGACATTCTTCAAAATTAAAAGAAAGGAAGAAACATTCGCCGTCATAAAGGTGCCGATAATCGCTTTGGTAAACGCGGAACGCTTCTATAGCAAACAATCAAATTATACATCTGGATTTTTTCTATACAATCCAATGTTTACTCGAGATAGCTGAACTTTTGTTTAGATTTGAGTTCCTATCGGTTAGACTTTCTACGATGTTTGGAATGCTTAGACAAATACCTTTTGCGTTTCTCCATAGTAGATTTATTTACGATATTTTTACGCGTTGTAAACATTTTAACGATCAATAATTTACACCAACCGAATATTTACGACGAATCATAATTTTGTCCACGGTGGTCGTAGGTTACGCTTACTCTATTCTTCAATGGCGAAATGGAATTAAAAGAACATGACGAAATAAATAAGCAATTTTTGTAAATAAGTAGGAAAATAAATAAATAATCATATTCTATAGAAGCAATCATTGATGTCATCGAAAACTATTTACATATTTCTAGCGATAGTAGAAACAAAAAATTCTGATATCGGTCGCTTCCATTGGTTTCGTAATTGTAGAGTTAAGTTTCGCGATAACCGTGATAGATTCTAACTATCATATGAAAACAAGAAATCTTTTCAAATTGTATAAATACTTGGACCCGAAATGTGTTAATACGTTCCAGCTAAATTACTGATTAGCTTGATTTAATTAACAGTACCACATAGTACGCGTGTTTTAACGGTAATTTAATCAACAATGATAGTAAGAAACATCGGGGGAATAATCGGTATATTTTAGAGACAGCGTATCTCGTCAGAGAAGCCACGACCGTGTGGTATCATCGCTTCGTTTCGCTGTTTACGCTTCGATTACAAAACTTTGCCAACGTCAACGTCAAATTTCCGCTTTCGGCTGAACATCGTGTTTTCAATTTTCGGAGTACGTTACCACCGAGCTGTAATCGAGCCATAACTTTCATTGAGAAATATATTCGACGAGAAAGAAAGTCGCAGGATCGATTCATGGATACTTGACAATTACGTAACGATCGTTTTGCCACGTGAATGGCCATTCTGTTGTGTTACAATTAACGTACCACCTTACTGTATTGAAGAGCAATCGTTCTAGCCATACAAAAATGCCATCCAATTGTATATAACGTCGTTATAATGCTTTTGCGAATTTATCTTTCTCTAAGTTTGAACTGCAGGAACATGATCGATATACGAATGTAATGGCAGTTAGAAAAAGCTACTCAAGGTACGCGATTAAATTCACGATTTGTAAGCGTCTTGTGTTAATAACTCTTGCGTGTTAATAAAAACCGGTATTTTTTTTAGTCGGTACATTTTAGTTAACGCGTTACACAATGACTGACAAATGAAGCAAGACTGGCCAGTTCGAGGTTTTCATCGTAGATAATCACGAGCTTGCCTTTTTCACGTTGTTTTTACTGTTCGATGGCCTTAATTATGTTCGATTTCCCAGTGCAGCGCTTAATGTAAAATTGTCGACCTAGAGGAATATTCCGACTGAATGTACACGAACGATAATGTTGCGTCAAAGCCTCAGACTTCGAAGACGTAAAACTTATGGAATGCAAAATGCGTCATAGACATTCGTTTTGAACGAATTCAAGAAGAATAACGCCACATTGGACATGTAACGATACAGTTTTCAGAGACGACGATGCGTGATATGTTATTCGAAATCTAAGAACAAATTTCAAGTAACCATATTTCCATAGTTATCGCGTTAAAATTCCCAGCGTGTACTTTTAACCCTTTTCGCTTCGGGTGCCGCTTATAGGCGCCTCCCGCGAGATGACCTGTGGGTACGAGCGTCGTTTATAGTCGACATCCACGAAATGACCTGGGTTCGGCATCCGATATATCGGGCACACATCTGTAGTCGATAATCTATTTTATCATTATCGGCAGAACATTTTTTATTGATTTTATTGATATTTTGGATTAATCACTTCTTAAAAGTTACTCAGCGTTGAAACAACATCAAAACGTTTTACGCAATATATTTCAAACATCCAAACGGTCGTATACCGTTTCGTGCAAAAAAAATCTGTTAAATCCATTGACAGTGAAATTTTTGTTATTTAAGACTTAGGAAAATGTATATATCACACTGTGCGCATTTCTGGCGCGAGCTTCCGTTCAGTCACATCACTTCGGCGGATTGGACTGCCGAAGCGAAAGGGTTAAATCAATCAAAATTGAAAATCTCACATCGGCAGTCTAACGTGGCGTTTCTAATCGACCAAGACGCACGATGTTGCATCGAAAGTTTAACATTTTTATCAAAAATTGTATTTCGAAAGAACGCGTCTGGCTCGAAAGCTCAGGATATTGTATTAAATTATACGAAAGCGTGTTTTCAAGGATCTTAAACGTGCCACGAAACGCGCGTTCCCTCTTGTCTGTCGCAAATATTGTTCTATGGTCGAATCGACCACGATGCACGTCTGCGAGCTATTTTCTTTGAAGGCAATGTATTTTACGTCGCCGAAGCAAATATCGACGAGTCGTTCGCAGATTTCGTTCAAATCGAGTCGTGTGTTTTCCTTACACGTGTCAGGCCGATCAAAGAAATCTGCTGGTAATGTTTGGCATGGAATGACGTGCCTTTTTCACCAAACACGATAAATCTCTGACATGGAGAGGCGTTGTCGATGCCTGAGAAACAAATCGTTTCATAGGTTCGCGTACACTACCATTGCTACAATGCACGTGTAGATCGTTCAGATGGTAAATTTCAAGCCTAGAACTTCTGTAATGTATATGTACATAATCGTTCACAAATACGTGAATATTCTTATCGATTTGTATTAAAAATACGGAAGAATGTTACTAAAATATACGAATACACAAACAACGCAAATTAATAATCAAAAACAATAATCGTGAATTATTCTAATTAGTTTATTAGCGATAAAGGATTAAACAGCTGTTAATTAGACAGGTAAACAATGGTTATTTAACATAAACTAATCGCAACAACGTTTTATAACTAAGAAACAACTGAATAACTAATTAACAACTCTCGTCAACATAAACTCAACTCTCTCTTAACAACGCTAACAACGCTATATGGACAAGGCGATCTGCACTCTTTGGCTTCTCAACTCATTCTGTTGTTAATTCGTTTATCGTCCCCTAGCAATTTTTGTCTTAGCTTCACTACGCACATACTCAGCAACCGCTCGTTTATAATTCGCATCTCAGCAACAGCTTGTCTACAATCTGCACTACACCCTCCAGGCCCCTCGTCCACGATACTACAATAATTTACTATCTTTTTTGCACAATCACCCTAATATACGTGTAATGTATATCCTATGAAATTGAAATGGTCTATCAGAAGCATTATGAACGTTGTATTAAAATTTTTGTGGCGGCACTCGCCACGGAACTTCCCAACGGCTGCGCGATACAAAGCGCAACACCCACGTGCCCAATGTACTGTCACGTAAACTGGAGACGTAGATTTTAAAGGACAAGAAGGTTGAGCCGTACAAAATCAAAGTTTACTTCAATAAGTCTATATGAAAGGATAAACGCGACTGATCTTTTTAAAGTGATGATGCTGCGGCGGAGGAAAGCTAGTGATGAGTGTGTCTAAGGAAACGAGATGAGCTGATTTGTTAAGGATACTTTTGCTAGAAAAGTCAAGGTAATAAATATTGTTTCTGATTGGTTAATTAAGAAGGTTGGATTAGGAAGGGTCTTAGCCCCCCCCCCAGAGAGTAATGTGAGGAAACCAGCTGTTTCTTGTTATCCCGTAGTAGACAAAAATATAATTAAAAATGAAATTTTTTGGTCTGAAGGATCTTAGGTGTGAAAATGCCAAGATTTATGATGGGTCCTTGAAGCTATTGAGGGTACGCAGTGAGGAACCGTAAATATCTGGTTGCTGTCTCTCCCTGTGTGTGTGGCCTCGTCTCTGATGCGTATTGAGATATGGTTGATGTCACAGTGCCATGGATATCCCTAGGTTTCTTTCGTCGAATTATCGGAAGAGCACGATATCGATGGACAACTAAGGGAAGAATTTTTTTGATCTCAAATAAAAAGATTCAGTCTGTCCGGAGCGGTGAAATAAGTAAAGTCCTCGGTGCCATTGCGAAGCAAACGCGTCGATCGATAACTCTTGGTATTAAGCGATAATGGTTACCTGTTATTTGTTGACCTTATTTGTTAATCGTTATTTGTTGACTCTGACTGTTAAATTGTTTTATTAATAAATTGTTATTTGTTAAACGTCACTCGTCAACGACCACCTCATTTTAAATAGCCAATTTGTCTGTGTCAACCGATTTTGAACATCGTTTGTGGAATTAATCGTTGTATAAATATGAAAGAGCGTCTCCTCTGCTTGATACTACACAGTTTGACAACCATACGAATCAAGGATAATGATCTTTTTAAATAACAAAACTGCTCCGCAATGCTCCACGCTTATACTTAACTATTTAGTGCGTGTTAATATTTAAAAATAAATTCTGTCGTGCCATAATATTCTACAACAACCCCAACGAAGGACAGACAGACAGGATCGTCCTCAATGCTTTTATTTCCAGTTTTATAACTAAATTACATTCTGTCAGAAATAATCAAGCGTCCACGTACCCTGGAGAAGGTAAAGTAAGAAGGAATACCACACTAACGTCCGATACACTGACTTATTTTTCCGACTTACGATGAGTTAAGTAGGGATCATGCTGCGATACGAGTTAATCCGATATATTCGTTATACCATATCGCAATTAATCTCTTCCGCTGTTATTACCGCCAGGCATTAGGTGTTCTCGAGTTGATTGCTGCGTGCTATCTTTATGGGCAGCGATAAGGCGATGGAACTGCTGTGCCTGTGCACGCGTGTTCGGATAACGGATGTACATGTGATAATGGCATATGATATATTTAGCATTGTTTTAAATATATCTCCGCCTTACTTTATCAACTAGGAAGACGAATTAACTGATAATTTATCAATTTCTCGAATTGTTCTAATCCTTCTGTTTACGAATTTTCTACTGTTTCTTCGACATTTTATTCCGTTCGTCTTAAAAATCGATTTCATCGTCTTTACGTTTGTGACGATTCAAGATGACGTGGTTGAAATTGATCTGTCTTCATTAAGTTTTCATTTCTTCGTTACAGATGTATGTATTTGTTTAGCGGTATTAATCAACTCTTGATAGATCATGCATCGATACGTTCGATCGCGAAGGAAATAATAGAAGATTTTTGCGCGATTAACTACGATGCTCTAGATAATCTCGTAATATCTCTGCGTTCTCTCGCACAGTAATTTATTGACTAATAATATTAGTTGTTTGCAAGCTACAAGTTATATTAGTAGATTTCTTTTTTCTTTATGATTATATAATTTCTCGCCAGATAGGATCAGATAATCTATATATAATTTGTAAAATTTCATTTTATTTCTTATTATTATATTCGTTAATCCTGTGCGATTATATCTATTAACCTTCGTAACTTCTGCCTTATGAAGCTTCATCGATGACATTAATTCAATCGTATGGAGCAAATCGAATATTAGTAATAAAACTTTTTAATTACAATTCTTTTAAATTAAATATATAGCAATGTCGTGATTTCGTTTGTCAATCAGAACATGGGGTTATCTGTGAAATACCTGTGAATAGCTTTCATTTTTCCACGAACGCGATTGCTCTCTTATCATCTCTTATCGTCTGCAGAACTTTCCACGTGCTTTTATGATCGCACGATCGATTGCACGAGGTCGTTAATTGATCCCCAGCGAAGCGTAAGAATACGTTTCGTTGATACGACGAGGAGGGAAGCAATCTCGAGCGATCTCCAAGTAAGAATACATCACGGTCAATCGACACGTCCATCGCTTACCGTGTAAACGTCGTGACGCGGAAAAGTTTTCCACGGAAAACGCTTGGCGTACAGCGGAACGCCGGTTTAACCCACTGACACGGTATTTGCCTACGCGTCGTATCGTTAATCGTTGATTCATACGAGCTAATTCAGGCTACGTCAACTTCATTTACCATAAGATATAATTTCGATCTATTAAATAAATAGCTGATATATCGAGCGTAGAATCGAAACGAGGTGGGTCGATGTTTTAATGAAACAATTGACACGGTGAACCAGGATCAGAAAAGACGTCGTTTAACTCGCTGTCCGAATGAAATGTAACATCGTATTAAAACTTCCACGTTGAATGTTTTAGTTGCAATAAATAAAAATCGCGAATGTACTAAATGGAAATTTAAATTTTCTGGCTTTCTCATTTGCCTGAAATAAAGCTGATTCGAATTACAGTCCGACTACAATTAATCCATCTTATCTTATTCTCAATGATTTTTAATCTCGCGATTATAGAAGCTGTTGGTTAATCTTCTAATGCTCGGTGCTTACGCTTCGCATGATGTGGTACACGGGTAACAACTAATATGATATTTTATTTAATCTTGTTGCGTTCCCATGACCCTCAGACAATCTCGCGTATCCGACCCAACAAATGAACTAATTTACTCTCTTCCTTTTCTCACCAAACTTCTAGATGCGAATCCGGAGCAAAAATACTTATCTTTCCCACACTGATCGCTTAGCCCCACTCCCACTTTTCCCCATAGATACCGATCTGAGAAATGTTTTACAAGTAGAACGAACGTTGCTATTTGTACAATTTTGTATAAATATAGGGCCCGGGAAAGAGAGTTTCCCTCAGTCAGAAAAAGTAAAACGTCCAACTAGCAAGGAAACTGTGCGCAGAAATTGAGAAATTTGATTGAAAAATCATTTTTCCATAAAAGTTTGTGCGGAGAAACTTGTAATCTATATAATTTCCCCTTCATTCGCATACATTCCTTGAGAGCTGGCTCGATATCGTGAAAGTAAGCAAGGAATGTACACGTAAGTACTTACAAATGTACTTGAAGACAGTAGATTGGCTGGATTTGTACACGCCTCTCATTGTATGCACAAATGTACAAACAGTGATTATTTTGAAGATTTTCGACGTGAGTACATTTTCAACGCGATTTAGGGCTTCGGTTATCAATTTAAAATAACTATCTTGAAATAACATTTACATAGATGCGTACATATCTGTATATGATAATGAAAGATCATTTTCCTATTGTTGTTTCTTTCCGCTTCTTACGTTGCATTTTTTGTTTTGTGTCAAACGATAATTACGAAGCGACATAGTATTACATAGTAACACGTAGAAAAGAAAATTGGTCAGTTTCTGCCAATCGTTCAAAAAAAAAAAAAAAAAGAAAAAAAAGAAATGAAATATTTCAAATATTCGTGTAATTTTATTTTACTATAAAAACAAAATTTGCTAAGTTTCATACAAGAGATTGCACAATTTTTATCGTACGGAGAACTTTATCAAAATCCGACGTTGACATAAAACTCTACCGTATTATAGTTTCTATCGACTCTGTAAGTATACTTTGCTTGTTTCCTTACTCTTTTTCTTTAGTTTTCGTAGCATGCTCATTTTTAAAATGACAAACGGAAGAAATTTATCGTACTCGTCACGTTTTCGTTCGTGACAACGAATTTTAAAACATGCGGTCAGATAACGCAACGGGGATTTTTTCCTTTGCATAACATCGCAAGCTTACACCCGCGGGGATTTCCCCGCTGTTCCGCAACGCGAAACATACAAACACAGCTGATAAGATAACGCTATGGAGGGCTAAAGGACGAAGATTACGCGTCAATGATGCCAGCTTTCACCAGACGATATCGTGACAATTGCGACCAGTGGAATTTGAAACGCGACCCGCGAGCTTTCGCGATTTTCGAGAAACCCGACGAGTATCCTCGTGCTTTTCACTCGACGATCGACTGGATTTCAAACGAATGACTTTCGGTGGAAGAATGTTAGGAATTGCGAAGTTTCGCAAAGTAGATCATAGGTTTCTCTTTTCCTTTCCTTTCTACCTTCTCTTCTCTCTTTATTCCTTAGTTTTTGGAAAAAACTGATTTTACAAATATCGTATACCTTATGCTCATCGCGTTATTTTACATTAATAAACAGTATATAATTGCTGCAACCATTTGCTTTAAAAGCTACTTGTTTTATTAGGAAATATTTATTTTTATCAAGCGTCACTCTCAATTATTCATTCGTGCAAATCGATTCTTTACAACGTTTTAGTTTTAATTGTACCAACTATAAGAATTCCTTTCTGTCGTTTACGTTATTTTTCGTTACGAATTTTTCTATCGTTAAGTTTATCGTTTCTTAAAAATCCTTTTTTTATCAAGAGTTTTTCTATTAGAAATCGTCCAACGTACTTTTTATTCAGAAGAAGATAAGTATAGAAAAGAAGAATAGAAAGAAGATAATAACAAGAAGATAGTTACAATAAGATAATTACAAGGAGATAATTACAAAAAGATAATTACAAGAAGATCCATACTGTGTCGCATGATTTATTCGAGCATTACGATTTACGATCTAAATTGGTTACGATTTAGCCATCATTACAAATTTCCCTCTTACTAAAAGTATTATCTCTCTAATAAAACAATGAAAATTTTGAAAGAACAGTTAGCTTGGGTAACACTGGTGGAAGCAGCAACGATTATTCTCAAATTACAAGAAGTATGACATGATAATAAGAACGTTGCGTACGATGACTCGTGTAGTCTTCGCGTAGGAGTGAATATAATCCTTTGATGCATTCGAAGAATGCGCAGGTGTTCACTTACATTCGCAGATGTCACAATACCACTTATTCAAACGATTGTTTTTAGTTCTTTTCCGTTTTCCCTCTATTTAAATTGTTCTGAATAAAAGAACATTTTATACCGCGCTTATGTCATTAATTCGTTTAAAATAGACCAATTTTTGATGTCTTTGTAATTATTGTGAAATAATTGGATGCTTAAAACACGATACACGTGAACGATATAAAAGACGCGAAAGAACTTAAAGACGTTACGGAATTCTCTTTTGAAAACTAGTTGGAGAGACCAATTACACAGTGTGAACGCGTAAAATTCTACGAATACAGCCAACTTTCATCAAGATTAATTCTTTGAATATTAAGCTCTGAGAATACGTTCGCACCAACATTTTTCATAACGCAATGACTACACTTTTATCGAGTACTACGTACGCTGACCAAACTATAATATAAACCACTTCTTCCGGAACGATAGTTTACTTTCCTTTAAATAAAGACAAAAGAAACTGAAAAATAAAGACCGAAGAAGAAACGAAATTTCACGCGATGAAATTCGAGTTAGACGGGCGAAACTGTAACTACATCTACCGCGTAGTTTACCATCGCTGTATAATTACGAGCCACGGATATCCATTGTACGAACGTCAGCAACGATGTTGCTGAATCTTGGTCGACGCATTACCAATTTTAATAGCCAATCACGGTGCATCAGGGGATTTCAGTTAATTAACACTAGAACTACCACACCAGACAAATCGACTGGTTTTACAATTTTATTTTCAAATTTCTACTTTACGTTATATTTTTTTCCACGCTGATGTAATGACTTTCGCAACGGTAACTAAAAGAATAATATAATAAATTTTATTTGTTTTTTTATGTATTCAAACAAAATAATTTTGTATCAAGGCTACTTATACCAATAGCAGTGAAAATGGCTGATACTTGTCAAAGTGTAAAAAGGTCCTGCAATCTGTTTATCGAAGCTCAATTAACCAGTTTCCTCGTTTTCTGCAACTTCCTACACGTTTTTCAAATTTTTACCGCGTATCAGGAAATTATCAGGAAAATTCCAGATCGATCGCTAGATCGCTAGATGCTAACGCTAGAAATACAACAGCAGTCAAAATGACTAGTTTTATAATTTTATGAATTTGTCAAGCCTCGTTTAGGGATCATGGTCTCAGATGGATTAATTATACCAAAAATGTATTACATACTATGGAATTCCTTCTGTAAGAAAGTAATAAATCCATAGATATAAAAATTCTATTATTAGGTACTTTTTAAAGATCAGTCATTTTCACTGGTTTTGGTAGAAATAGCTTCGTGTTAACTATGAGTAGCTCTAGTGTTAAAAAGTCTCAACTATGCCGGAAAAACGTAGGAAAGAATCTGCGAAAATACGATATCTGTCATGATTTGGACGCGTACCAGAGACGTAGAAAAATATATGGGGCAACGTTCATGAAACGGGCAAACGATCATATTTAATCATTTCTTACAAGACTTTCTATTATTTCGTAATAGAACAATACGACAGTATCGTACGAAGAAAAGAAGGCGGACGAAGCAGAGGAAATTTCGAATTTCGTTTCGAGGAAGAAGAAAAAGGACAGAAAAGAGATAGCGAAAGACAAGAGAGAAGAACTTGCAACAATGAAAATTTATGCGCAAATGGAGTCCAAGGTTTCTCCCCAATTATTCTACGATTCCACTGATATTCTTCTATTCACACGGACGTTATCAAGATCCATTGCGAAAAGAGTAGCGTCAATCGCACGAATAACAATCGAAGAATAAAAGAGAAGAAATCGCAAATTTTACACTGGCAAAGCGTACGTTACAAAATTTCGAACAACGAAGCATCGATGACTAGAATTGGTGCGCAAACGGAATCCAAGATTTCTCCCCAATGGTCTCACGGTGCCTTCGCCCCGCCGTTACCAGAATTCGTTACAAAAAAAAATCAGGTTAATTCGATGCACGGTGATTCGGAGCGATCGCGGGGGGAAATCCGGGTGCACAATGCGTGCGAAGAAGCGACGCGATGTTCTCGGCGTCGCGTCGCGACGTCGTTCTCGCTGCGAGTGAAAGTCATCCGCCGGTAATGAATTCGGAATTTCAGCAACTATGCAAGATCTCATGCGTGCGGGGAACAGGTTCGAAAGCCGTGTTACCAACGGAGATGCAAAACGATGCTGAGAGAGGATTAGCGTAAGGAAAAAGGAGGAAAAATACGAGCAAGATAGCACGAAAAAAAGAAAGAGTAAGAGTAAAAGACACGTAGAGACGGATACATAGAGAGGGAAAGAAACAGACAGAGAAAGCAGATACAGCGGAGAGAGAAGATCGAAGAAAAGGAAAGGCTTGGCCAGGAAAAGGAAGACGAACGAAGTAATCTGCGCGTCAGAGCGAGAAAGAACGAGAGTGTAAGAAGGATGTAGCACAGTATGTAGGATACAGAGAGGCACGCGCGCGTGCGAACGATCGTTTCTACCGGTCGCGCTCGCACGATCGCTCGCGGAATTTCCGGCCTAAATCGTTCTCGCGGCGCGCTCGTACGACCTTGCGAGGATTTCACTACTGGAGGACTCTGAAAGCGACTGACGAACCGGAGAACCTCCTCTCTCGTCGCTATCGCCGCATAGTATACAGTATGCGGCCTACCTATTTGACGAGTCTATATAACGCTACGTAGGTATTTATTCTTCGTATTTATACGTATATACGCACGTATCTATTTATTTATCAACGTCAGATATTTTTATTAAACACAGCGTTCTCTTTATATTATGTTTTTAATCTCTCTGACAGTGGATTATCTTTTGCTCGTGAGAAAAATTGATTTTTTAATATCAGAAATATTCGATTCGAAATATATCGAATATACTCTTCGTAATATTCTTTACAAATTCTTCAAAATCATAACAGAATCTAATTCGTAGAGTGGTGATCTCGAAGATAACACAGGATAACGGAGAAAGAGATAATCCACGCGGATAGATGATCTGTCGAAACGTGTCTCAGTGGGCTAGCAGAACTTAGCTCGTATCAAAACGATCGATAAACGCCTTTCATTCTTTCTCTCTCACTCTCTTTATTCTCTCTTCTTCACGATGACAATTAATAACGACGATGCGCGTCGTCGATTTCGATTTAGACACGCCACAGCTTTTCGAGAACGAATCGACAGCTCCTATGATTTTCCTCCCGATTAATTATACCGACTTTTATCGATGCTTCGTTACTGGACACGCTTGTCATTCGCGATCATCGTTTGCAAGCTATAGATCGTTTAAAGAAGTTTCACGGGGGGTGTGAACACGATGCGAGAGATCGCGTGTTGCGAAGACAGGGATGTTCAGGGGATGGATGTGTCGATTAAAACGCTTCGAATTTACGAACGTAGTTAGGGGACTTGTAAATTGCAATGAATATTAAAGAAGAGGATATGTTCTTGGGCGAAAGGCGAGTGGATGGATTAATGGATTTCGCAAGTGGATTTTACAAGAGAATGAAGTTTTCCACGGGAGTTGGCGAGTTACGAAGATAATTTTTTGTATGCGTAGGGTGTAAAGGTAGTTTGGAAATTTGATTTTAGAAGTTAGACCGAGGCAAAGTATAAGAAATTGTAGTAGGATACTTATTACGCAATGGTGTAACAGCGAGAAGAATGTAACGATACTTTTCTTACGTTCGGCCAATCTGCCATGAAATTATTCGTAATATTTTTCCTATAGAATTTCGACAATTATTTATATTTAATTTTCGACAACAGTGAAAATTGTTCGCGCCATTAAATATACCACTACAAAGATACGTTATGTGCGTGGTATAGATCTTTCTGTAATTTCATAAATACCGTAATGAGACTCTATGACGACGATTAATAGCGCAAATAAGATCTTTTATCAAACATAAATCCGATCAAAGGAATATCTGGCAATAGTTTGAACATAAATTTAAAGAGCGTTTATTTTTATACTAAACGCTGTACGATAACGCGTACACGTACAAGTAAAAGTTGCTCATTTCCTCGTATCCCAATTTCGATCGAATAAATGCCAGTCGTTCCAGCGCAAACACCAAGAGAGAAAATTTTGTTACGAACAGATTGATTTCTTCACGCCTGAGTAAATTGACTTGAATAGAAATCGCCACTGACTTTGCCGTCTCACGATTCCAGATACGATTTGTTTCGGACGATTTTGCTCGCTTTGCTTCATAAATACCGCTACTTCTGTGTACAGGGTATTTGATGATTCTAACGGCATAGTCCACTAATGATTATCCGAAAATCTGTTTAACGGTATCGGCTGACGCAAACCACCTTTTCTAAACGTCTTCGGCCATCGTATGGCACACGATCGAACCTTGAACGCACCTGTTCGATCGAGCGGTTTCACCCGCTCCGCGTGATTGCACCGAAAATACGATTCCATCGTTTCCTCAAATTCCTTGCGCAACTAAAGTTTAATCTATGCATTCTCAGTTGTAATTCCAGATTTTCTGATCGATACACACCTAGTAACTTGTGCGAAGATGCTCGCTGTTCTTCGTGAAAATACCTGTACGAGCGTAGATTGAAAAGTTTCACCGCTGGCAATTGTTTTACTTGTTACTGTTATTGTCATTCCGGGAATTTTTTAATCCGCCGTAGTACGTCGTCGCTCGTGAGAGCATTTGAACAGTCGTATAGCAACGTTTCCTGAATATATCGAGCATGTTATACGGAAGATTTACAACATTGTTAAATGTTTAACGCTAGAACTACCGGCATTTGAGACGTAGCTATCTTTACCAAAACCAGTGAAAATGACTGGTCTTTAAAAAATACGTAATAGGAGAATATTTTTATATTTATTGATCCATTATTATCTTGCAAAAGAAACTTTACTTTCTGAGATCATAAAAACTATATAATTACAACTTTAATAATAACAATAAGTACAATAATGAAGAATATTCAGTACCGAAATCCTTGGTAACAAGAATATTAAAATAAATTTCCATTGGTAAATATAAGAAGTATAATATAATGATATAATAATAAGCGTAATAAGCGTAATAGGATAAATAAAATACAAATATAATTTAAATTAGTAGGTACAAAATTTTTCATTGGTCACATTTCTTACAAACGTAAACTTTATTCTGCGTGAATTTTCCGCATACATATTTTTTACAAATTCATCTGCTAATTGAAACATAAAATATTTTCTGGATATTTGCTCACCTGTGGTTTCATCATGTAAAATCCAGGCATTTATGCCAGCTAAATTTAAAATATTAAAAAATACTTGAAGTGGCCATCTTCTTGATCCCGACTTCACGCAATAATTTTTTGCCATTTGATCTGCTGTACTTACCCCAAATTTTGTTTTATTATAAAATTCGACCGTTTCAGGTAGGCCCTTTTCGCTTTTTCCTAAGTAAGTTTTTTTTTTGTGTGTCTGTTTGAACATCAGATGCCAGCTAAAATTTAATTCCGAATTTGTCAGATTTATTCGGTAAATATTGCGTAAACCTGCATCTGGCTTTGGTTGGGAAAAGTAGCTCGTCTATTTATTATAATGTTTACACCAGGTTTATAGCAATTCTCGCTGTTTTCAATAAACTTATCCCATACGATTGATATTAGTGCAAATTTGTCATTTTTCAAACGTTGACTTCTATCATCTTTTTTGTCAAATCGAATAAATTTCAATATTTCAACAAACTCATTACGACTCATTGTGCTGAAAAAGAAACTTGGTCCCCCCCATTTCGTATTCCACAAATATGAAAGTTTCAAATTTTTCGGTTCGTATGCTAGCCGTGCGTACAATATTTCAAAAAATGTTTTCAAGTTTGTTTCTGTAAAAGTCCATTTTTTACCCAAAACTCGAGAGGCTTCTGATTCGGTGCAAGATATACGTTGCAACATATGGCTGCCAATTAGTAGGGAAAATACGCTAATTATTTATCTTTCATGATACTTCTTTTTGCATATCCTGTGGGACCGGATGTGTCTTTGAATATATTGTGCAAGGGTAGAATAAAGTTGTCAAGCAACAAGATTTTTAGAGCAGCCATATATTTCACAAAATATCATAAAGATGTTTAAACAACCAATTAAGGCAACTATTTTCATATTACGTATCACAGTTTCTAATTTTTTTACTAAGCTCGAGATGAACGCTTTTTAAACTTTTATATGCCTTTCTAAATCGATTAAAAATGTTACTCTATTAATCGTCGTCATAGAGTCTCATTACGATATTCATGAAATTCCAAAAAGGTCTATCGTAAGTGTTCGAACGTATTCGTAAGTCATCACGGATCGCACACCTGAATACTGGAAATAAGTTAAAACAAATATGACAATTGTTGGGTAGAATATTTTATACGGAGAACTGTCGACAGCGAAGATTAGCGTGAAAAATCGTTCGATGGAAAAATATTTGTCCTAAATATTCGCCAAATCTACCGTGAAAAATCTATATATATCGTGAAAATTCGTTTCTTGCGACGAATATCGCGAACAATCGTACACTGCCATATTCTACGCGAAAGCTTATCCCATACGATTTTTACTACGAAAAATTATTCGTTTCGATATTAATTTCAATCCAATACGACACTTGCTACAAAACACTATCCCACGTAAAATTTATCGCAAAAAATCATCGAGTAGCGATGGTAAAAACGCGATTGGACGCGATCCCCTTCGATATCGTTTCCCTCTGTGGGATCATCGAACTGCGGTAAAGGTGGGAAAACGGTGTAACAGAAGATGACCGAGAAGGTGAATCGTTGGCTGGAAACAGACGTTTGAAATATTCATGCGTTCGTTCAGGAGGGTTCGTTCTCGATACTCGCGTCGATGTCGTGGCCGAGGAGAGAAACTTGGTGAAACGAGGGCGCGCGTTGCCCCTTTCCAAGGGGAGCCAGGAAAAAGGGATCGGATGAGGGAAACGCAGAAAGAAACCCTCGACTGGACTGAAGACTGAGTCAGAGAGAAAGGAAAGAGGGGAGGGGAGAGAGAGAGAGAAAGAGAGAATCTACCAAAAAGGGTATAAAATTCTTTGTGTCACAACCTTGATACACGGAAGAAAGACCTTGGAATGGAGAAATAGCGAAGAGGCAGGGATTAAAATAAAAAGAAATACACGAGGGTAGAGACTTTTAGCGAGGTAAACGCGGAGATCGGTGGAAAAAGAAAAAGAGAGGAAATGCAAAGTTAAAGACTGATGGCTGGCGGTGGTATAAACCAAGTTGGAAAACAGAGCCTGGTGGTATACAGGATGATTCACAGGCAGCTGATTCACGATATTATTCCGTTATCAGTGAAGTTAGAAAGAACTGTGGAATAAGGAAGATGGATAGGTCCGACGGAATTAACGAATTCCTTGAAGTAGTATTTTCAAGTTTCTGGAGTACTCGGTACATTGTTAGGAAAGAAATGTTTTGTCAAAATCAGAGTAACACGAAGAAGATTCATGAATAAGAACGGATAAATTCTTGGTGAACTAAACGTCTGTTACTTATTTTTCACTGAAATAAAAATAAAAATAAAGCTCTCTTTTCTTACTTAAGAACGACGTTATCTCTCTAATTTATTGTATCTAAATTCGATTGTTTCTGATAAAAATTGTGGCAGATTTGATGCATTCCGTAGATACTGTAATTCGAATGTCGTGAATCTCATCGTACGGAAGAGAAAGAAAGACGGAAGCGGTGGTAGTATCCTCGTGTTTATGTTTCGTGGCACTCTAACGGTGTACCACCCTGTATAGTAGGTACTGTAGGTATACCGGCGCAAACGAAGAGGAAAACTCGCAGAGAGAAAGCACTGTTCCGAAGGGAACGCGGAAATCGGCCAAACTGAATACATACATACACAGAGTCCAGGTATTACTATAGAGCCAGGTGTACTCGTCTCTGGTCTTGGCCGAGCCGGATACGAGAAAAAAGGGGAAAGAAGTACAGTGTGCGGTGGACGCAGAGGAGAGAAACGAGTCTGCATATTTCATGCAAAATCGTCCTCACGTTCGGTTGGAAGCTCGCGTGCAGCACGTGCTCTACTCGCCGATAGCTCCCGTCGGCGTCGTACCGTGGAAAGCACTCGGGTGCGCTTACACTGAACTTCCATACAATGTGACATAGAGAGAGAGAGAGAGAGAGGAGAGCAGGAGGTGGTGGAGGAGGAGAAAAAGGAGAGAGTCTATTATAGCTGTAAGCAAGAGTAGTCGGTGCATCACAGAGAGAGGAGAGAACTTTACGAGCCTCTTCACGAAGCTTCGTTCCTCCTCTTCCTTCGAGCGTGGGTGGAGTTCGCTGCTACCTGTGTACACCGAGCTCTATGAGGGGACTTTAGAAGCGGAAAAATTGTTTTTTCTTTCTTTTTCAAGCATGGAAACTTGGACTACTTGCACGTGGATGGGGAAACCGAGGATCTCGAGTGCTCGCGATTGATGAGCGAGGGAACGATTAGTATGCTTGTAAGTACGTGGATGAACCTGGCTATGGATCCGTGAATACAGGCGTGGTTTGATTGGTGGATGAACACAGTGCTTGCGTACGGGATGGATGCTAGAACGATGAGCTGGCTCGATCAAATACGCAAACCAAGAGATTTCTAAGTAGGATTGGAAAATTTACGGCAGATGTTTGCATCGGTTTTAGTTAACCGACCTTGCACGGTATTCCATTTTTCCGATCAACGTAAACTATACCCGCATCACAGAACAGAAATATAAATACACTGGAATAATACGGTTTTTGTGAAAACAGCGATTACGCTGGATCGAGAGTTCTTCTTCCTTTTAATTCTCTTATTTTTTTGTAGCATTTATTGTACGTCTAATAGGAATTTGGTTGACAGAGTGTCTTTCATTATGAACAACTCTTATTTTATAGACAATATCGGGACAAACTCGTGGCATAAGTGATATTTTCGTTTCGTTGAATATACACTGCGTAGCTGTAACGATATTTTACATCTGATTTTACGTACGATGTTACAGGAATAAATAAATGATCAGGCCAATGATCCTTCGATCAAAAAGTCATAGAGCATGAGAGGGTAAAAAGACACGAAAACGTCCATTTTCCTATGGTTTCGCATCAATCTTCGACAAACAAATAATACACCAATCCCTACGATGAATTATTTCGATCAGCTGCAACCGATACACGGATAACATATCCGATTTAGCGTAACCCTATTATCCATACACTCATCTACCGACCAAACAATCAGACCAATTAATCCGATATTCGGATATTTATATGCATGGCAAAACCGGTTCGACTAATGACTCAGATTTCATCGTCTCGAAGAGATTAAAAACGATTAATTAGTAATCAACAAACATTACCATGAACGATATTAATAACGAATACAGTGAACGTAATAAATAAATACCGCCATCTACAGAAATAGATTCTCCAGCGGTGTATCTAACAACCGAAAACTCGTTCGTTGTTTATTAATAAAACCGATAACCGGAAACTGAAACTCGTCCGTGAACTCACGACAGCGTCTATTTCCTGGCCGATGTATCCTCCTGTGAACTCGATCTTCTCCCGAATTCTTTCATCGGCAATTAGCACCGCATCGAGTCCCATCGATTCGAACGGTTAATATTCATGGGCTGTGCCGCGTCTTGCATACTTAACCGATCGTTTCGTAGCAGTTCCCAAGGAACGTAAACCGTTACTCAGTCACCTGGCTGCTTATTTTTCGAAGGAGGAAACGTCCCCTGCGGAGATCAATGGCCCAATGATTGCAATTATGTAAATTTCCGATTGCTTTTGTCCAGAATTCTATGGAAATTTTGTTTCTGCTTTACGTAATACGCTCGCCGTTTCATGAAATGCAAGTTGCAACAATTTCGTTACACGCTACGCGATTTCATATGATACATCACACGTAGAAATTAATTCGCTGCTTTCCATCGAATTTTGATGTAACAGCTTTAACGTGTATGAGACACGGTAAAATATACGATGACATAACTTCGAGAAGTATCGGTTATTATATGCTTATTATATATACAACGATACTTAAAACAAAGACACAGATTCAGTCAACGTCTTCGATATTGGTAAAAACCGATTTTCCTACCTTTCTGTCGCGATAAATGTTGGTTTTGACATGTCACACTGTGCTTGTTAAGTAAATACATACAACGATATCTTTATAGTCGATGATACATTCTTTGAATTCCTATTCTTCCTATGACAAAGTAGGATTCTCCCCTCAATGGCTGTGGGCGATCAACACATCCGTAACGTTTAGTACAGTTGTCACGATGAGTTGCGGATTACGATTTATGACAGCGATACCGAGGCACTGCTTGCTTTGACACGACAACAGGGGAGTCATAGATTTTACGATAACGTCAGCCATATTTTGGGTAATTTCGTTTGTATGAAAGGCGTGTACGTCGGAGTATCCGAGAATAATTCAATTATTTTTCTCTGCTCTTTTCCGTTTATACTTGGTTTTCTTTCTTCGTGGTTGTTCATTATCTCGTACTTTATCTCGTACTTGTAATTACAATTTACGATTCTTACTCGTAACAATCCGCTTGTTCGCGACTCAGTGTATAATCATTTTTTCTCTTTAAATGTTTTCCCTGTGTTCCCTATTTTATGCAATTTTTTCTTCCAACGTCCGACAATCCTTCGGATCTTTCTTTCCTTGATTTCTTCTGGCATCTTGAAATTTCTTCTTCTTTTATCCTTTCTTAGATCAAATTGCCATATCGGGTGAAGTACGTACTTCGCGTCAAACTTTTCCCACGTTAGTGCTACATCCAACTGATATAAAAACCAGTCTCGATGTTTCGCTTTTATAAAACTTTCCCATTCCATCCTACGCATTCCATCTTATTCTAGTGTTTTCTCCGTTTTCCATTTACGAGACATTTTTTGAAGTCTTTTCTCTTCGTCATTCCTAAAGTTCAAATAACTTCCAGTACTTTTTGCAAAAAATATGCTTGTGAAATTCTTCGTACTTCACTGCCAGCACGCATATGTGTAAACACAAGATATTTTCCTATTCATCGAATAAAGCCAGTAAAAGAAAAAAGCCATGCTTCATTCTCGGTAAACAGTTGTGAGTTGTACGAGCAACGAGAGGCTACGTTACGAGAGAAGTTTTCTTTCTGAATAATTCTATATCATACATATACGTATGTACTTATAGCTCTCGAGATACGTATGCTAACGATAATACAGTTGAGCATAGATCAACTAAAAAATTTCACCTTCACTCTGCGTACGCCTACGAACGTTAACAAGAACTTCGTCTTGTTTTCCAAACTACTACGAATTTCCAACTTCTACAGAGATTGATGGAACGAGCCAGACGAATTATATATTTATCAGAAATATATTTGGCGCTTTTCGTAGAGAATCTAGTAGTCTCTATAAATGATATAAGGACGTACGAAAAGTCAATGGAGCATTGAAATGCAGACGAAGGGTTTTCTCGAACGATAAGAAATCTTTAACCGAAGACAAGTACGAACGAAGAACTTTCTCTAAATAAAGAAGACACATTACGATACTATTTCCATTTAATTGTCTATTTCCTGAAACATAAACGGTAGCGCTAACAAATCACATGAACTACTCAACATACGCGATAATACGTCATATCAAGTAACATATGGACGCGTTGTAATTACAAACTGATTGGACAAAGAGTAAATTTAAATCGTCTAGAATATATCATGGGACGATGAGCAACAGCCTGGAAATCATCGATCTTCTAAGCATCACAATCGAGAATGAAATCGTAGCAAGCTAAAAGCCAACGAGACTGCAGCTCGTGGAGCTGGACGATGATATCAGTCGGTGGACGAGCGGCTAATTTCGATGTGTATATTGCACACGAACAAGGAGAATCCAGTTTTACAGGTTTCGGATCGTTCGGCGGAACCGTTCCCTCGTTACGATCGCACACGTACGTGTATACTGTATACACACGGTTTGTACCTAAAAATAGGATTCGCGTTCCAAATTGCAACGAGATTCGCGACGATGCATGATTTACAAGGACGACGTCGACCGCGCAGCGCAACGACCAACGAGGCTAGTTATCGAGTAGCTCGTCCGTTTTTCAGGCGAATCGCACGAGGTTACCGCACGATCCAAAAACAGCCGAGTAGTTGGATAAGCTGATCGAACGAACTTCGATGCATGAAAGTTCGATGAGAGTTCGATGGCGTCATAACTCCGCGTCAATCGCAGGCTTTTCCGCTAAAAAGGCTCGACGTCCGACAGAACGCGTGAAATCGTCGAGAGAAGCAAAGCTACCGAGTTTCACGCGTTCGCGCGAATGAACGAACCGTTGCTTTCGACGCGCGATTTCGCGTCTATTGACGCGCTCATTTTGGTAAAAAGTCTCGTTGTTTGCCATTATTGTCGAGTATTTCGCGATACACGCGTGGTTTCAAACACGGGGACACATTTCTCATGCAACTTGGCGAACTGGTAAGAGGGAACGTAGCCTGGCAAAGGTCTTTGGAACCAGTTTTACCAGACGTCTCACGGTTCGCCGACTGAATTTTATAATATTCGCCTGGTGACCAATTGAGACGGTGCTCGCCTTTTTTTCTCTCCCTCCTCTTTATGCCGGTTAATTTAACGCAATAATAAAAGTCGACATACGGTGAGAACAGATCGAACATTCGCTACAAGACCATGTAAACGACAAATATAGTCGTTAAATGATAGGAGGATAAAAAAGATCGCCATAATGTATATGCAATGTATATGTCTGCAAAAACAATATTTATGTAATGCTTCATAGATAATTGCGTCACTCGTGACGTGTTTCTTTCATTAATCGCGAAATCCGTGTATTCTACTGTCATTGTCTGTGAAATAAAATATGCAGATTTTGTCTGTGATAAATAGCCGTGGAAAAAATGCATAGAATATAGAGAATATCTGTAATACGATATTGAAAAATGTCCAGAACATCTGAGGTATAGTGTTATAACATTTGCCGGGTGAAACGAATCTCTGCTCTATCTCTTATAAGTATAAAGAATACTTCTTTTCATAAACATTAGCAATCTAATAATAAGAATTCCTATCCTATACCTATTACACGAATTAATAATATTACTTGGTCATTTTTTCTATCGGCTTCTAAACTGTTTTTAAAAATGTTCGATATACCAATAAAATTCTCCGAATGTTTTTACATTAAATTCAGATTGCTTCGCGCATGTAATATTACGAGTCTTTGTTTCCTAATTAACGCACGAACCAGCATCCTCGAGGCGTTGGAGACCAGTTACAAAACAGGTATCGAAGTTTGCCTCCTTTCTATCGCTAGGGAACCTGTTCCTTTTCGTCGGTAAATCAAAGGCGAAAGCAACAATTCGAGCTGGCCAGAGAAAGCAAATCGCTGTGTGCACGGTATCACTGTCGCGACCATATTATTTACGACAATAGACACGCACGATACGCGTTATCTTTCGCGGATACGACTCGGACTAGATACCATGATATTACTTTACATAAACATATTAATGGCAGTGTAAAAAAAATATCGCTCGTGATAATAGAGGCGGTCGTAGTACGACTTTCGCTAATGATTCAGTACACAACGTATTTCGACTATTTTCTAACATTTAAATGCATATTGTATTACGTTAGATAACGTTGCGTGACTATGGTTGTTCGTACGTGGTGATTTGTAAATTTTATATCTTGACAGAGCCAACTTTTGTTAAAATACTTGTATGTATAGTCGATGTAAAAATATTTGTTCGTTTTGCTGTATCAGAGTCTTTATTAAGAATAAAAAAGTTGTTATACTTGTTTTCTTTAAGCCTTGAGATATTAATTTGAGTTATCTTCAGATATTATCGTTAAACAGCGGACGTAACTTCAATTATAAGTATACGAGAATTCATTTACGACTTTATGCTATTTCTACGATATTACGGAGCATCGAGTTCGTTTCTATAAAGCACGTAGTTGTAACTTGCAGCTATAACTTCTGCAAATCTAAGTAAAAATTACGAGATTGATAATTTAGAACTATAAAACTCCGCGATACAAATTTTTATCTCCAGCATCAACTGTACGTTCTCTAACAATACCCTCGGTCGTGTGCCGCAAAACAACTCGAAAAGTTAGACACGGAAAACAAAGAGCATCCAGAGAAATTATTTTATGTGTGTCACGATATTTAACAAAACTTCCGTCCACCTCGAAAAACGTCCAATGCATGCGCGTTACTCACGTTGTTACTCAGTTCTTCTACAGACGGCCTTTTACCTGCGCTATATTTCAACGAGCAGAAAAAAAGAAAAAGAGAAAAATATCTACGAAAATCCCGGTAATTTCTCAGAACGGCGAGAGACCAAGAGTAATACGTGTGAACGCGCATGTATAACACGGAATATTATCAAGCACATCACAGGCGTAACACACCGCGTGAACGAAAAAGGGAGGGAAAATTAATGGCGAGGAGCGCAACACCCGCATATTGCCTACATGCGCGCAAGGCCGCAACGATAAAGATACACCTAATATACGTACACGTACGTAGAATGTGTCCCGTATTCAACGTTTGCGGATCCTACCGATGCCAGACGATCAGCGTGATTCGTTGTGCCACGTTTTCACGCCGCTCGTAAAGCCAACTGTAACGATCCTGGGATAGGGCAGTTTTCAACCTAAATCCTGTCATATCGCGTGTCTCGTCTTTTGAAGGGATACGACGATAGCGATCGAACGTTTCTCCGTTGATTATTCTTTTCTTCTTTTATCTTCGTCCAATAACTGTCAGTGGTTTTCCGATAGTCTCCTTTGAAACGGAAAGGTTCTATGGATTTCGTCGGAATGTCGAAAGAGTTTGCTATTTTATAATAAGGAATTATTCACTGGATTAATTACTAGATTAGTTAAATAACAGTCACGTAAATAAACGTAAATAAGTCAAGTAAATAACGTCACTTTGGTCGTGTCTCGTCTTTTTGTAGTACTTTGGTTTTCATTGAAAAACGAAAGACGTTTTGTTCTACGAATGATCTTCGTCGCTTCGTGTCTGAATTGGTTAGTATTTCGGGGTTCTGTTTGATTTTGGTCACGAGATACGTGCTGCTTCTTATTCGGTAACGAAACATGTACGTCGTATGGAGAGTACATATACATATGATAACTATCGGTTCCAAGAATCTTCAGAACATCAACGTAGTCTGGAGTTTGGGTAATTCGCAACCATCGGCGCAGCGTCTTCAATCCTCGATTCACGTCACTACTCTTCTCGTAGCTATCCGATTATCTGCTAAATTTTTTTTTTTATTTGGGAGTTTTTTGCAATCAACTTTCATTGAAAATTTTTAATAAATTTTCTGGCGTGGTATTATGACACGATTAAAAGTATAAAGTGTGTCTGATTCTAATCGAATCTAGTGTTTAATTCTAAGAGATATTGTCTTTTTAACCTGCGGATCTGATCCGACGTGTCAAGTATCATATATCTATTACTACAATCTGCTGAATTGACTGAAGAATTTGAAGATTTCCTCGACCGTAAAATTATTCAACTGTTGTATAAAAATTGCTTAGATCTAAAAAGAAGACAAATACGTATGAATAAATAGATATATTAAGAATGCGTGCAAGAGGCCGAAAATGTCTGAAACTCGAGATGTTTTGGGCAGGTCGAGTGGAGTCGAGTCGTCGAAAGTACGTATCTGGCGATTCGAGAATATCTAGAGTACGAGTCCTAGAAACGATTAAGATCTAAAATCTAGTTTGTTGGACAGCTATCTGATATTTGTTCAACTCGCCGAAAGATGGCTACCGGAGGCCCGTTCGTCGGGCCAGCTGTTAACACGCGAAACAGTCAATTATTTCAGAGTGACCTACTTTTTATTGTAGTACTTAGATTCGACTGTTGGAATAGTAAGTGGGTCACGCGTAAAAGTAACTGTTACGGCAGCGATGTGTTTCGTACTGGTGGCGGCCGCGCCATGAAATATCGCCTTAAGCGAAAGAAACGTACGCGCGCGCACCTGTGCGTGTCGTGTGGGTACGTAGCAGCGAGATGCGTGTTGTGTAGGTAAGTATCAGCGAGGTGCGTGTCGTGTGGCAACGCGCGGAACGCGTGTGCACGCGCAAAACACATCGAGAAGGAAGCGATCGCCAAGAGAAAAAGACAATAAAACGCGCGGAGTTGAGCTTCCGGCTATTGCCGGATACAGAAGCGATTCTCGTCTCGGCGTTTTGCCTTTTAATCGCCTGAAATCACGAGACTCGAACGAACAACCGTTCCCACGTAAAAGTGGAATACTTTTACGCATGCCATTAAGAAGTCGATGAATTCTTCGATATAAAGCGAATCTCGAACATACGGTTCCATGTTACTTACGAATCGAATGTTTCGAAAATTTCTTCGAATCGATCGAATGGGTTAGCCGACGATAACGACGACGACACGACCGATTATCCAACAATATGTTGCCCTTTCTAGGAAGATTTTAATTCAAATCGTTTCGCAAAATGTTACCGCGAGATGCGCCACGGTGGATTATACGGTCGATTATCAGCCGGAGAGATCATGATTTCCTGGTACAACGTATTCTCGGTAGCGACCTGTGGAGCTCTTGGGGGGAAAAAAAGCGAGAAGCCCGACGTCTTGACGTTTGTCGAGCGGAGCCAATAACGTGCTGTTCTTGGATAAAATATACATACGTAGCGGACAGCAAGAAACCGAGTGAAAGGCAACAATGTGAAGGTAAGCCTGCGCATGCTCTACGTATGCTAACTACACACGTATACACGAAAGGCCGTCGGTATCGTTGAAGTACGTATTTTACACGGGCACAGGTCAGCAGCACGTGAAATTGTACTTTGAGAAGGGACGTCAAAGTGGAAAGAGACCGACGTGCATTAAGACGAGAATAAATTCCAACAGAGTCGAGAGACATTTACAGGATAGAGAGAAAGAGAGAGTGATTGGTGGAGCTTAAGGTGCGAAAAACAGGATAGGTAAACGAGCGAAATCGACGAACGACACGAGAAAAAGGTTACCTTTCGATATACGTAGACCGTACGATTATTGTTAATTGTTACATATGAAATCGTTCGTTGATACACGATACACGAACGGAGAGACAAGTCGGTCGAGCGAGAGACGGGTCGGTTGTTCCAGGATGCGTCAGCCGCGACAAGGACGTCTACTAAATGAGCGAATTATACTGAAATAATTGCTACGCTCCTGATTGGAATTCGTAACGAAAAGGATAGAGCGATAAAACGCGGTAGGCGAAGAAAGAGAAAGAAAAAGAAAAAATATTCAGGCCAGAAACAGGCAGAGTCGTACGCGACTATCATCTCTTCTTCATTGCTGTAACTTTGCGTGCTTGGCGCAGCAGAGATAATGCGATAAGGAGAAGCGACGTTCTTCGTATAATCTTTAATCGGCCGCAAACAACAAAATTTGACCAGATCTCCGGGCTACATTTTTCTTCTTTTTTTTCTTTTTATCGCGTTATGACTTGCTTTTCTAAAGGAAGATTCTAGAAGGAGGACGCGATAAGTTGAATTTTCTAATGTTTCGTTAAAGAGGAGCAATTTTTAAAATCACTACGTTGTCGATCAACTGGAAAATTACTTTTATACAGTTTTGAAACTCAACGCGCGTTTCCTCGTACTCTGAAAAATTTCCAACGTATTGGGAATTATGACAGAAAAATATCGTCTTAAAAATTCTATAAGAAACTTGATCGACATATGTACATTCGAAAGAGTTACATCCGTGCACCAGGCAGGTTATTTTTCTTTTCAATTATATTATGTATCTATATAATTACATCGTTACATGAAAATTCTTCTGTTTAATCGTAAGGTAAACATGAAAATCAGCAAATCGACAAAAATGTATTTACATATAACGTTTCTATTCTGTGATCTTTAACAACGCACGCGTGCTCGCGTGAAAGATCGTGTAGCTAATCGTTTACATCGTGTAAGATAGATAAAATTTCGCTTTTAAGTTTTCTCCTAGCCATTCGATCTATTACTTTCTACGCTACCAAATTCCAACGCGTGCAACGCTTGCGCAACTTTCGACTCAGTATAAACGCCGATCGTTTAATCATTGCGTTCTTGAATCGATATATTATTATATTTTAGGCATAATTAGTATTCCGATACGTTCTTCCAATTCAGACGAAGCATCGACCTCGGCTTCGCGTGACATATCACGGTATTTACTTGATTTAGATAAAAACCTATTGGGTTTTTTCTATGATTGCCCCGAATCATACAACGTTTATAATCTTTTAGGTCTGATAAAATATAAATACTATCGATAAGAAATACTTAAAGATAAATTTGAGTGTTGTGTTACAAAGCATTTGGAATTAATTCCGAGTATTAGTTCAGATTCGACCTAGCATGATATCTATGAGTACCAAATACAGCCAGACATAAATTCTAAAAATAACGTTTTTAACAATCGAATACGCGCATTGAATTCGGAACAGAATCTGATAAATATAAATTCCGCTCTTCGGTCTAGCATAGCAAATCAAATGGCTATAGAATTTCATAAAAATCATTGAAGATCTAACGAAGAGATTACAGGGATATCGATTTCGCAAAGAGATTTTACATCTACGTTATTTTATATTATTTGTCAAATTTACAATTGTATTTATATTTTCGTACTAGTCTATTTGGAAAGAAAACATGAAAATACAGTTAGGTAAATACAAATAGTTAAATCGTGAGATACTCGCGAAAGTACGAAGCCATTATAAATAATAATTGGAAGAAAATATCAAACGTTGAAACAGACAAAAATTATACGGTACATACATAGCGAAATGGACGAAGCAAAGTAGAGAAATCACGGGCGAACGCGACCCGTAAGGACGTTAGACTGTGCTGACGAATACACGTGGCTGGCGTGTACTTGGCCTCTATTACAGACTCAGTACCGTCACGTCTTTGTAACGGGTGTGTTAACGAGCGATACCGACGATATAACGACCTATAAATAAGCAAAAATCGCAGGCTCGAAATAAAATATCAAGATGTCACGGTCGGCGGTTCATTACGACGCGACGTACGCGTGTACGTTTGGTTACCCAGTGTTGTCGAAAGAGTTGGACGAAAATGCTACAGAAAACGAGGCACCCAAACGAAGAAAGAAGAAGAGAGGAGAATGTAGGTCGACGAAAGAGAGGAAAACGGGATTTCCGAAGACGAAGGCGCTTGCTGAAAATAACCATACGATAAACCACCGTACAGAAAAGGGAACGAGTAAAAAAGAATGGCGAGGAGGAGCTGACAAGGAACCTTTTTAGATATTACATAGATGTTTTAAAATAAATCGAATCAGTAGATCCTGTTGCGAAACTTGAAAAAGAAATATATATATATTAGAAGAAAATGATATTACGTATGGTTAAAAATTAGTAATCAATTTCGGAACAAGGTCTATTTTTACAGAGAGCTGTCAGCGAGCTCGAAATGGAAATTTTCGCGAGTTTAAAATATTTTTAAACGAATACGAGCGACTTTCTTTCATCGAAAGGTACGTCCGACTACGACGTGTCGGTGTACAGTCACTGAACGAAATAAGCTTTCTACGTAACTTTCTTCTGATTCGCTGCAAGAAAGATATGCTAGACAAGAATAGAGCTATATAGCTGCTAAATCAATTACCAATAACGTTCTTTTCTCAATATTTATAGGAGTTTTATAGCGTATCTTTTCTAGTAAAACATCTATGGAATTCCTTCGACTGAACTATCAAAACTTTTACACAATCTCATACTATTATTATTATCTCAACGTAGTTAAAGCAATGGCAAGAAAAAGAGGAATTTGCTTCACCATCTAAATATTATATTTTTTACTTGAGACCTCGTTGCGTACCACGTACATCCTGTACCTTCAGAAATATTTACATTTCCCATAAATGCATACAAATGTGCAATCTACATACTTGCGAGTGTACAGGATTGACAACATGTGGATAAAAAGCACAGAAGAAAACAGAGAGGACGTATAATTACCCCGAGGTGTCGTTTGTTCTGGATCACGAAAATATAGACATCGTTAATCTGCAAAAGGGAATCTCCGTTGGTCCACGATGACAACGGATTAAGCTCAGCGTTTGGCGCGTATGTAGTACGTACGTGCTAAAGAAAGGAAGACAGATAAAGAGAAAGAGGAAGGTTTAACTAGAATTTGGTCCGGTGTGAGAAAATACCCGGATACGAGAGAGCGGCTGCGTTTTAACAGCAGTTTCCTAGCACAGAGTTCGAGAGAAACCGTACAAACTGACATCCCTTTGACCGTGTAATAACGCCCGATATATCCTGCGGGTTTGTTGATTTTTAAATTCTGCCCCTAAATGGCGTGTTTGAAGTCAAGCGATAACCGTTCACACTCGTTTCGACTCGCAATAAGAAGTTTTGTGACTGGTGTGGTAGTTCTAGTATTAATTTACAGGGAGATAGTAACATTTCCTTTAAGATAATCTGGCTATCAATATTAGCGTATGGCTTGATAAAAAGCAGCGAGAACTGTTCTGCGTTTGCCATTAAACGAACAAACCAGTCTAACGCAGTGGGACAAAGCTTCTTATTGCGAGTCGAAACGAGTGTGAACGGTTATCGCTTGACTTCAAACAGACTAGTGAAATTGATCGGTTTTATAATTTTATTTTGAAATTCCTACTTCATGTTATACTTTCTTTTCGCAATGATGTAATGACTTTCGCAACGATAACTAAAAGTATAATATAATGAATTTTATTTGTTTTTTTATATATCCAAACTGAAAATAATTTCGTATCAAGGCTACTTATATCAATAGCAGTGAAAATAACTGGTACTTGTCAAAGTGTAAAAGGATTCTGCAATCTGTTTATCGAACCCCAATTAACCAGTTTCCTCGTTTTCTACAACTTTCCACACGTTTTTTAAATTTTTACCGCGTATCATTCGATACGATGATATCAGATATCAGAAAAATTCCGGATCGATCTCTAGATGTTAACGCTAGAAATGCCACAGCAATCAAAATAACTGGTTCTACAATTTTATAAATGTGTCAACTCTCGTTTAGTCCTCATGGTCCCGGATGGATTAATAATACCAAAAATGTACTACGTAACATTGAATTGCTTCTGTAAGAAAATAATAAATCAAGAAATATAAGAATATTCTACTATTACGTATTTTGTAAAGACCAGTCATTTTCACTGGTTTTGATAGAAATAGCTTCGTGTTAACTACCGGTAGTTCTAGTGTTAATAGCAGTGTGCGTAGCGTAGTATAGCAGTATCTAGTAATTAATAGTAGCGTGTGTAATGTGTAAGTGTGTAAACGGCGAAAGTGAGAATTTATTCTACACCAGAGAGAAGAATTTAATCAATTAAATTTGGAATTTGTTTTTCGTAAGAGACAAACCTTGTTATTTACAAGATTTCGAAGAAATTAAAATCAAAGTTAGAAATTGGAGAATTATTCAGCGAATCGGAT
The DNA here is from genome assembly GCA_014737365.1 of Bombus soroeensis. NCBI lineage: Eukaryota > Metazoa > Arthropoda > Insecta > Hymenoptera > Apidae > Bombus > Bombus soroeensis. Next base: position 1,197,511 of record JACXIL010000250.1, read on the forward strand.
ATTTACTATTCGAAAGTACACGGTATATTTAGCTTTTAATGTTTCTGGAAAATATTAGATGAAGATTATCATACGCTGATTGTAACGCACAAGATTTATATTGACATAAAAATACTTCGTGTCTTTTTTATTAAAAATAAATTCAAAACTATATGTTATTAGGAATATTTAACAGCCAGGTTAACCTAATGTATCAACACGAACGCGTATCTGTATAGAAACATTTTAAACAAGGAATTACACAAACAGGAAAAACCTATCCCCTAACTATATATTACACATAAAGAAAAAAAGAGAAGCAAAATTCTAACCACCAGTTCCTCCGAACCAGATGTGCCCAGGTAGAGTCGAAATCCCTTCCGTGTGAATAGGTACCGAAGGCATGAATAGATAGTATTCTCGAGCATTCTCGGCGACAGACGTGCTACGCTACCACTTTCTATGCAATGTTTTCTGCTCAAGGATTTTACAGCAGAGGCATCGAGTAAATTGACGTCGAACGAGCCGTCCTTAGGAAATCATTTTCTAGATGCTTGAGGCGAGAACGGTCCTAAGGCGTGCTCGTATCGTTGTAGCAGTCTGGCGAAAAGGTCAAAGTGGGCGCATCGATCTTCAGGTATCTTCCAGAGTGGAAGCCAGTCAAAGGTCAGAATAAAGCAACCGGAGTAAATGCGGCTAAACAGAATCGGTTATGTGAATGAAGCCTTAGTAAAACAAGACTTTCGATGCTTTTGTTTCTTCGATCTAAAAGGGAACGCGATGCTTTTCCTTCCTCCGTAACAGGTGATTACTATTACTATTTTATTTCGTTTTTCTGGAAGATACGTGTTTTGCGATTCGCGGAAATATTATCGTATTACCTTTCGGAGGTATAAAGCGGATAACAGGTAAACTGGAAAGAAACATTTTATACTGGCGCGATACTGGTAACTGGAAGCCTCGTTTCCGACGCTCGGTATCTTTGGAGATACCGATGACGCCGTAAAAATTGTAGAAGAGAATTTCTATGCTAGAACCAACCAGTTGAACCAAGTACCGAATACATAGCAAGGAATAAAAATCGCCTACGTAAAAAACCAATCTTCACGCAGTTTCCTGGAATGCGTCGCAACAGGTGACGTTGAAACGACTGTTATTCAATCTGGTAATAACAATCGGCCGTAAATCAAAATTACCGAGCAGTTCTTTCCTTTTTAACATCTCTCTTTACCATGGCAACTTTCCCTGCTCGTTGTTCCCCCCAAGCAGCATCTCGAAACAGCACTTAATCGATGAGACAGTCAGCCACGCCCGAAAAGTCGAGCGCGACCGGACGAAGACCGCCAACAGGTCGGTCACCTTCCTTTCCTTCTACAGGGAGAACCAATTTCGTATATGTGACAACGGCGCGGCTTTGTGAAAGGATATGCGAGCAACCGCGTGCAGCAGCTTTTACGAGACGATGGCAAGGCCACTTTTTCCACTCCGCATAAATAATAATCAGAGTCTAAAGCAACGTGTTCATAGAACCAACAGCATATTGTAAATTTATTAGTGCTTGCTTTGAAAATTATTATAAATTAACATTTATCCAGTGCGTCAACTATTCGTATCCTACAATACTTTCACAAAATCCATGCTCCTTTGTATTTTATTATTCTTTCATAGTTGCACGAGTGAAAGAGTTTTGGTACGATTAATGGAGAATCGAAATGGTGGTTTAATCGTGTATTATATGTAGCAGCTACTATGTGTGACTCATAAATAGACGTAATTATTTCAATTTTGTAGAGCGTTCAAAGTAATCACTTTTAGTTATTAATAAATCGATTTATTGTTCGTACGATAGTGTAATGAAAAATTGTTTTGAATACAATCGTGAAAAAGAAATGATTAAACACAACGAGCAAGAAGAACGAGCTATTGGAAAATGTTCGCAAACCACTTGCGACACACGGTAAAGCTTAGCGCGGTTGGCCACGTTTTCCGAAATCGTAGCTGATCTTAAAATACATCATCGCTGCATTCAATACGCGAATCGTTCGGAATATTTCACGGCAGAAACTAAGGATAAATTACGTAGTAACGGAAACGAGCGTAAGATAATCACCTGAAACATTCATGATTATCATCAAGCACTTCTTTTATCTGTTGGAAAAAATCAATATCCTGCAAGACCAAGGTCTTCGTGTCGATAAAGCGATTCTCAACATCGGGATTACGATATACAGCTAGATAACGTTTACAGATAACTGACACATATTGTTCATTTTGGGGAAAATATCGATGTTTCTTACGCAGTAAGAATTTTATTGCCACTTTAGTCAGTCGTATCGGTTCGGCTTTCGGGCATAAACTGAATCATAATCCCGCATCAAATTACATTTGACATTTCAAGTGTATTTGTACATTTTGAAACTTATTGAAAGATTTACGTTGTTCTTTCTTGTTAGGATTCTACGCTTACAAGATCTTTTCTTTAATTTCAGAGAAATTTAAGGTCATTCTCCTCGATGTTTTATTATTCTAGTAGAAGATAACACGATAAAACTCTGTTTACCTGAACTTCATTTGTTAGAACAAGATTTTAGTCAGTGCCGGATTAGCTATATCTCTGCCAATTGAACTCACTCGGGCTTCTTGTAATTAACAATGGAATTCTATAAGCCGAAAGAATTACAAGTTTCCAGCAACAAAACATTCTCTTCGATGCGTATAAATAGATACAGACTTGGTAATAAAACGAATGAAACTTCAAAGAGTTCGAATTTTTTACAAACTATCTTACTGTAAACGTAAAATGATAAAAGTCATTAGTTAGTAAGTTATTTTATAACAGTGCTCAGAGCTGAACTCCTATCGTATGCCTTAAAAATATATATATATATATAGCTAGCGAAGAAAATTGGTAGACTCCAATTACAACGTAAACTGTCTGTCTCCCAAATTCAAACAAAATTCTACTATAACCTGGAAAGTACAGGACTCTTCAAAATAAACGAATACGACGAACATAGCGATAAATACATTTACGTCTTATCAAGGTTTAATGTCAAGAAAACGCATTTCCGGTTCAGTTGAATGTAACAAATAGATCGTAAAGGTTTAATCGACGCATAAGAAAGGCTTCTCGAGCATCCGTAATAAACCATTTCAAGATCATCGAGTCTTCACAGGATCCCGGAACCGAGGCGTCATCGATGCAACCTCGAAATACGATCTCCTTCAGCCTTCAAAAAATCGTTCGCGAGAATGAACCAAGGACCCTAAGAAGTCGGTTGGCAACTTCACCGCCACGTTTGCCGGGTATTCGAGCAACGATCGACGCGACCAACGAACGTACGAGCGAATCAACGAACGGCACGGGAGAAAATGGTGTATAACCTTGCTCGAACGACCTCGATCGCCTTCACCGTAGTAGAAACCTTCGACGCCGTGCCTGGCCACGTCTACGGACACGCGCAGTAATCACCACCGATCCTCCGATCCCAGCGCGAGAAGATCTCTGCGCGCGCGTGTCTTCGTTCTTGTAACGGGAGAGGATCGTGCACGCGATCGATAATGTGTCACGCCTCTCACTCTCGTTTCTTTTCACAAAGGGATGCGGTAAAGAACGTTCTACTTCATCATCTTTCGTATTTTACCCCCTTGAATGATTACCGATGTTTAATCGTTTAAGGATAATTTGTTAACACATTTATCAAATAAGATGGCGAGTCGACATTGTGAGAGAATGTTATAAGAATTCGTATTAATAGACTGTGGGTGTTTACGGGAAATTTAGAAACGAAATAATTGTATGTAAATTATTCAAGTAAATTATTGAATTTTTGAAAAGTATTTATTAATAAAAGTACATGTTACGTTAAAAGCTTTATTAATGTAAAGAAGGGTATTGTATGAAAGATTGCATTATAGACAGTTAAAATCGGACTACAGCGAACGTGTTAAAAAATTTGTAAATGTGGCTAAGTTATTCTGTGTTACGTGGTCGTTGAAGGTTCACAGTGGCTAACAGCAGTAAAACTTTCATGGAATTTAAACAAAAAAGAGAGTTTTCTTGCGCGTGTATTTGTTACAGTTAAATCTATAAGCAAATACACTTCCCGTATATTTCTGTAGTTCACATTACCTAGAACTTTTTCTTATTTTAAATTGTTAATACCTTGATCCTTCATCTTCCATTTACGAAAATACAAATATAAGTAATAAGATCTTAGAACAATCTCTTTCCACTAACAATCTCTTTGTCGCTATTTTATTTACCATTAGCGCGAATTATAAAACAATTTCCATCGAGAAACCTTTCTTACCCGTACCTACACGATAATTCCGAAACTTTACCATCGGCATACATTCAGCGCCGCGTATCGACCCGCCTTTGCAACATAACATAACCTCAACTCTCGGTCTTTCCTCGCCTACTCTAATGCCTTGTAATTTCCAGTAAGATGCGTGACGAATCTCAAAGTTTTCATAACGAATCGCGAAGACATACATGCGTTCAAATACAATTAACGGAGGCGGAAAATCTTCCGAGAAAAGCTTAACGGTCGCTAAACGACGTTTCGCGGAAAACGCGCGAACAACGACGCGAAGTTCATGTGCTGCGTAGTTGGCGCATGCGCTACAGGGCAATTTTTTATTCTTCATCTCACGAACGTGATTACACGGATATAGCATTTTTTAAGTTCCTGTCGCTTCTCAGAAGAATTACGCCCGATTCTACGTGAGCGTAGTTCGTCGATGCGGAATCCCGCGAATTTTATACCGCATTAAAGCCAATGGGAACCTGACATTTTATCGAGGAATTCTCGAGTAATAAAGGGTTTTGTTGAAAATTACTTCAAGTTTTTCTGTGCACTTTTAGAATATAAAACTGTATAATTGTAGAGGTTTATAGTATTAGTAGTAGTACGCGTTTATGGCGTTTCCGATTTCTTAGACAGACAGACAGACAGAAAATATCAGGTATTAGGAAGGGTATTATATTTATAAAAATTTTACTCCTTTTTGAAAAGAGAAAGGTGTAGATCTAGGTCGTTTAATTTGTTTCGTTTCCTGTGATTGAAAACTCTTTTCTAATTATAGCAATAATAAATAGCATGCTATAATGATTTGAAAGTAACAAATTTTCCAATTAAGTTTTCAGTCATAATTGACTAATCAAAACTTATATATATGGATGTTGCGAAATTTTATTAAATCGGTCTCACTTGTGAAACCATTCGGTATCGTACTCTGTATCAGCCTGATTTAAGATATTGAACGTGATAAACCAAAGCATAAATGACTTTGTAAGATAGGTAATCTCTTTAAAAACGAATAAAAAATATTTACAATATCGTTCAATAAATATTTGTTAAATATCACTTTTGTCACGGTTTAGAAAAACAAAACAATGATTTACGGTTGATTTATGAGACTGGCAACAAGTAGCTGCTTGGTTTTCTGTAATCTTTCGCATAAAATCGATCTTGATTATACTCGAACAGACAGAGAAGTCGGAAACTTGTACATATCGCGCGATTCTACCGATGCAAGTATGCAAATAATGGAAAGTGATTTTCACTTACCCCTTCGTTTCCTAGGAACTGTATAGTAGGGTTCTGGTTGGTCTTGTTCTGCAAGTAGAAGAAATCCAGATTAATTTAACGTCAATTTGTATCAGAACTTATGTTATACTAGTATCGCTATTATATCAGCAATATTTCAAATTTCTTATTTTTACTATTTTATTTTCTTTTTTATTAACAAGTAAATTCGATTTACTTCCTCGTTTGAAAATAAATAATTTCTTCTTGTATTACAATTTTGTATGCTCATTCGAACATCGTTCTAATTCAAATATGCATGAGTAATTTGTCTTGTGCGGTATAGAACGTACAAAAATAATACAAAATCCTATAGACGCGTGTGTTATTTGTCAACTACCTCGAGCTATTGTCATTTTCATAACGCGATATATCCAGGAAATACAGTATATATTCCCCACACTTGTTTAATGTTTTTCATCTCAATAGTAATGGATATTTATATCCCCTCTTCATTAATAAACAATAGTCACTCCTAAAATATCTCTACTCGTAGAACAATACTCGAATATAGCGAAATATTCTATTCCGGAGGGAAATGACAATTTTCCTTACTTTAACTTGGGAATCGGTATAAAGCTGTATAAATCGTCACCAGTGCGAAATCGACGTCACAACGACGCCGGTGGTAGCAAGTCTTACGTGCGTGCTCTATCGATTCAAGTATCGTCACGTGCATACAATTTGGTGATAAAGTTCGCGATAAGCGTTGACTTGCTTCGAGCGACCGATTATGCCACGTAACGTGTATAAAATTCGGATTTTACGAAATTCTTCTTCGTGATACGAAAAAGGAAGGAAAAATCTGACGAAAGCCGGAATCGTGGGCGAGTTACGCGCACAATGTTCAACGACTTCCTAGTCGAATTTTATAATTAAAAGATTTTGCCACGGATAAAAGTAAAGAAAAATTGTATATGTGCAATTAACAAATAAAACTGTTGATCTTGCTATGGTTTAATATTACTATCACTGTGTTTACTGATTAGGCATTCTTATTTGAATTATTACGCCAGGTTAGAAATGTTGTTTCAATACTCGAGTCTTTTCTCGATTTCCATACAGCATACGATGCGCTCTATCGTTGTATCGTTTAATTCTTTGCGTTGTTTGATTTCCGTGATTATTAACTCCTAGCAACTGTATAAACAATCGTATTTTCCTCATTTTCCCAAACCTGTATCCTCTCAGGTATCGTTTAATATCTTATTTAATAAATCAGTATGTTACAAAGTTTAAACTAAGATAATTTTTTCTTTCATGAATCACATGTGTTTTTGTTAATATCTTTTATACTAGAAGATACTTAAATGCTGCTGCTTCTAAAACTTTTCACTAGATAAATCGGTAACAAAATAAAAATTCACGTTTATGGTGCAGGCTTGAAACAAGATTAATAAATGGCACCGTATATCTATATATATATGCGGGTACGTAGTTCGTAATTTGACAGAAATTCGTTTAATTACGAGCTCAAAGTATCTTTCTACGCTACGTTTCTGTCGCTCGTGAAATTCAACTGCAGCATGATCTCATAGCGTAATATATTTTGCCGCGTTACATTAGCAGCATGTGCATATACGACGATTTTGCGTGCTGTGCACACGCGCGGGCGCGCTCACGATCGTTTGAAAAGGGAAAGTTGTCGGTAAGAGCTTCGTGCGCCTTTGATCGCTCAGCTCGACAAAGACGTTTGTAAAAACGAAAAGCGCTATGATTGGCGATATCGTTGGTGATTGACAGAGTTGACGATGCTAGTGTAACAATGAAGCAAAAATACGCATATGTAGATATACCGTTGATTAAGACTAGCGTGATAATCGCGTCCCGATAAGACTGTACTTCTGTGAAAATAAAGAATTCTTTGTTTTGTGAAACGATTCGACGAAAGAATTCACGTTTCTAACTTTTAGTCGTTCTTTACGTAAAAGAAGCTTTACGTTGTTAAAATTTATAAACTTATAGAAATATTAGCTTAGTTTCGGCTCGTTTGCTTTGGTTATTCGAGTCTTTGCAAATTTATATCGTGTCTCTTAGGTTTCTTATTATTATTAATTATTTTCCGATTCTCACGACATTGTAAAACGTTGTGTTCGTTACTCAAGCTCGAGGCGAAGTACCGTGACCTAGTGCTTTTAATCTTAATATATAGACACTGCGTTCTACCCACTTTAGAGATCTCTTGAGTTCTCTGAGAATGAATGCTTGTGAGAAACGGTCGCATTTAGGAAAAGCAAAAGCAAAAGAACGTAATAATTTACGATCGTAGATAAGCGTCGAGTAATAATTACTTCTACAATAAAAAAGAAAAGAAATTCTACTCGAACCTATAGCAAACGTAAAATGATAAAACTTAAATCGATGCAATAACGTTATTAGTTAATAAATTATTATGCAAGAGAGTTGTGGTGTTAGAAATGACGATATTCGGTAAATAATTATGTAATTGTACGTACACGACGTATAGTCAAAGATGTTAAAATGTAACGAGTATTCGCTGAAACACAGACGGAGAAGGACCGTTTCACATTCGTTGGAACAACTGAAATTCTGCAGTTCTCGATCGTTGTCCTTCGAAACCAATACCAACGCATGGTTATTGGATTTTACGAGCGATTCGACGCCGCTCAAAATATATGCGCATGCATTGACGTCTGAGCTGAGTCGCGTTTGAGCCGTTGTCGCGATTTAACGAGATTTAAAAGCCGAGTCGAAGCGGCAGGCCACGCGTCTCAGACAGAAAAGCGTACAACGGATAGCCAACGAATACCAGGGCGAAGTAAAAGAGAGACGGAACACAATGAAATAAATTAATGACGCAGAAGACGACCTGTGGTCTGACCGTTAAATGCTCGAATGTAAAATTCACCGCTCTATACTGAATTACGTACGTTTCGTACCGGTGGTCTCGAAATTTAGTGCGAGGATAGTGGAATTAAATTAAATTTCAACGAATAGCGATGTCTGTTGAAATTTCGAGAAAAGAACGGAAAAGTTATTTCATTTAATGAAACCGTTTCCCACGTTTATTTTATTTTTTTTTTTTTTTTGGAGAATTTTGGAAGGTTTTGGAAAAGAAGATAATGTGCACGTATTATGTTTTATATTGGGGAATATTATACTATTCTTTTTCACGTGAATATGAACGTGAATATTTTATAGTTTTTAGTTTGTACTATTTTGTATCGTCAAATATTTCGTACTTTTAAAAATTCGTATTATCAAAATCACGATGTTAAAAAAATTATATCTGGTTACTAGAGAAAATAAGACAAAATATAAACCGAATAAGACAATGTTTAAAAAATTATAAATCGATATAGACACGTGGAGCCCTGAACTCAACCACCGGCTTATTCTATTTTGACGATGGTAGAAGGAAGCATTGCGTGATACATTAGACGTCATCAAAGCGGTTCCTTGCGCTCGAACAGCTACCCTGTCTCGAATAAGAGTCACATTGACAGGTTGGTCAATAACTCTTTGATCTACCACCACTCTCCCTTTTCTAGTCTATACATCCATATTTTGTCTTTATTCCTGTTTCGATCGTCAGCTTTTCTTAACTGAATACTTCAAAGGATATAAGTCGCCCTCTTTCTTCGTTTCTATCATTGATTGTTGTCGCGTTTTCTTTTGGAATATTCAAACTACTCTGTTTCTTTCTTTTTTCAATCATTGACGATCGTTTCCTTTTAAGCTACGTACAATTGTTTAAGCTACAAAATTTAAGCTGGACAAAATTTATCGCGTCACTCCCTACTACACCCTAGTGAAAATTTGTCAAATTTCAGAGATCCATAATCTTGTTAATATGTATAATATAATAATCTAGCAATTTGATGCAACAACATGGAAATCAAAGTTCGAATCTTCTATTCTCTAATTCTCTTGCTCGTTTTCATTTAAGTCTTTCCAGAAGAGTTCGTTAAATTGTAAAAGTTTTTCCATGTTCGATAACCGTATTGGCTTGTAGGTAATATTTTCCTTTAAAACAGACGACACTGCATCACAAAACGATGTTTTCTGTAATGAAGCTACCAGTCAGTTAAAAGAACTGCTTACATTTTCGTGGTTTCTATCCCTTCAGCGTACACGGCTCTCTGGCATCTCTCTTTTACGACTACTAAAGGATATTAGTCTGATTCTTGATAAAGATCACTGTAAATCTTGTTTAGTTTTATTTTATCATCATTTGGAATAATAATACAATCAACGTATAGACGCAACGCATTGAATTACGGAAGTTGTATAATTAAATTATCAACCTCTTCAAAACGTTTATCAAATTATCGATCAAGGATTAGTGACGCTCAGTCTAAAATCATTCTGCAATACGCGCGATTTATTGATTTAGATTCGCTACTTTGGATAGATTATTCAGGAATCCTGTCGATGATCCCATGTCCCCAGAGTGCGAGATTCACAAGTCGTCGGAGGAAATGGAGAGAGCAACCGAACGGAAAGACGAGTGGATCTCAAACAGAATCTGAAAGAATAATTCGTCGTGGAAGAGAGAAAACGGGCAGTTCTGCACCTGTTGAATTTCATTTTTAGCGATAGAGCAGAATCTTGGACGATAGATAAATTATTCGCAATGAGACGTGGATTCGAAATGAGAAACGTGGGACGCCCGCATAATTTATCGATAGATCGACGTCAATCGAACGTACAACAACACTTGGCCAAGAGCGTTCGATAAAGCGGATATAGTGCGAGGAGGGTTAATCGGTTAAATGGTTAGCGGTTTTTCCAATATTTCATATTTATGGACGTGACTTGGCGCAAAACATAAATTCTATTATTCTGCCTTGTTGCTTTATAAAGAACAGTGTGTTCTTTTTTATCAAATACGCGCCATTTAATAATTGGAGCGTTGGATATTTCACAGTAGCTATCTGTGAAGATAGAACCATTTAACGCGTTTAATCGAAATTACGTTCCAATCATTCCTTAAGTCTGTTGATCTACCTGCTACTTCTCCGTGTATGTATCCCTCCGGGCATTTTTTTAAATAATAACTTACTGTATTTTATTTATAAAATTTAAAAGAGCATGGAATACACAAAATGTAGTAAAATCACGCTAAGTATTAATACCTAAAATAATAATATCTGTTAAAAGCTATCCATCCACTTGGATCCTCATAGAGCCGAGGAGAACAAAATAGCTGGACCGTAAAAAAAACGAACTACAGTTATCATTCTATCATTGCTCAAGAGACAAAATTTATCATTAATATGAAATTAAAAAATTCTGTAAGTGCGATTAAAGATAATTTCCATTCTGGCCTGCGCGTAGCACATATAACTCCATCTTAAAATCCGTAAGTATGGTAATTAGTACTGGAGACGTTGTAAACTTAAACCTGGAACTTAGACATCAAGCAAATCACACATGTTTGTACCTGGAAACAAGCTCGGTCTATATATACCCAAGTAGAGAACAGATGCAATCCATCGACTTAGTTAACGAATAACTTCCTGTGCTGAATTTACACGTATTTTCCCTCGAGTAGTCAAGAGATGGTTTGGGATACTTCTTTTGGAAATTCCTAAGAACGGATTATTCGGCAAGCAGAGGGAAACAGAGGGAAAACCTATTTGTGGCTCGTTTCGCAAAGTCCTAAAAGAAACCTGGTGCGATGTGGACGCGTCAGCGTGTTCGATGTGTCCGGTTGCATAAGCGCGCGAACGGTTATGTTCATGCATTTTTCATCGCATCCCTGTATTCGTAACGCACAGTTCGTCGCGTCTACGAAATTCTAATCGTTCGTACCAACCGAGAACTCAGTGGCGTGTGCGCAGTCGTGCGCGCTCCAGGACAATGAAATAACGACGATGCATTTTGCAATTGCCTGGAGACGCGGAAACTAGCCCACCCATGGAGGCAAGGGGGGAAAAGAAAACCAGCGCGCGAGCTCGCCTTGTTAACTCTATTTGCGTCGTGGGCACGTAACGGATTTGCCGTTTCCAGTCGCCGTCTAATTCGCGGAAAAAGGAACGTGGAATTTATAATGTCGCTGGCGTGGCGGCGGTCGATCAAGAAGTCGCCACGATAATTGAGTAATTAAACGTATAACAGCTACGTGCATCGGTTGGATAAAGATCTCGTTGTAGCGTAACTGTTTGTTGTTAAAGGATGGAATAAAACGTGTTTATTTGCCGTTTGTAGGGACGGAGAATGCTAAGTTACGAGACACGATTTTTCAATTTGCGTTGTTTTCGTGGTGGTAGGGGTAGTAGAATGATCGTCGCAATATTATGGCTATGACTATGTTAACAGCGTTAAGCTGTCATCTGTTACAGAACAATTATTTTATGTATTTTATTTTTCGTCTCGAGGTAACATTCGCGCACCCTCTCTTCTTTGCTAAATGATCAATGGCCGTCAGTTGAAACAACAAGTGATTCTCACTTATCTATTTCAACCAGTCTCGAAGGGTATCTCTAGTCGAATATATGTAATGCTCATAAATATCCTGTTTAAAAGGATGATGACAATTTTCCTTACCCCTCGATCTAACTTCCTGATCCTGAATATCGTTACACCAACTTGAGCTAGACCGTATTGAGGTTATGTTAGGTATACCATCAGAGGCAGTATCCTGGAATGAAGCGTGCACTTAGAACATCGCTTCCTTATCCGTGTTACGAGACGAGAGAAAAGTTTTCAGAGACAAATCAAGTTTCCATAATAAAAGACGAAGGAGGAAAAGAATATATTGATGCTCAGCGAATACCAGTGATAACCTTGTACGGTATCAACGGCGTTCAGCAACGTATAAAATTACAGAAACGGTATAATTTGCTTCAACAGTGTCCAAAGGAGGAGATAATGTTTCAAGGAAGAAGAATGACGCTATGAAATACAGACGGACGTAAACATCAAACAGTTCTTCGACTTCCTCACATCCAAAAAGCATGTACGCCATATATCAAATAGAGTACGGCATTTATCAACTCCATACCATAAGAAACAGAGAAAAATGTGTTCTTCTGATTCTGGGTTACCCCGTCCCCATAACTGCTGCGTGAACTTTATTGTACGCAAATTGGGTCGCGCGTGCCGAATATCATTCATCAACTTTTCCACAAACGTCTACCTGTAGCGGGGTAACCGTTCGTTCCCCGTTTCACAATTTCTCGATAATCTTTCCCCCTCTACAACATTTATTTGTAAAATTAATTAAAAGCAATCGAGCGTGACGGAGAATTTACATGGTATCAAAATTTGCATCGAATCGAGTGGTCAGCGTTAGTCGTGGAAAAAGCAGTTCATCAAAAATCATCGTTTAGCTCAATTAATCAGTGGACGAGAGCGCAGTTGCCGGTTCACAACAGGTAGGCAACGTCACGGTGCAGCTACCAGACAGGCCACGCCGAGAAATTCGGCAACGCCGCCATCTGGTTCACTTTCTCTCGGCCGGCGAACTCGCAGACCGTTCTGGCTCCCTTCTTATGACGCGTGTGTTCTCCTGCACACGCGCATAACATAACACACACGGATATGTATCGAGCAGACGTGAACGTTCGTGTCCCCTCGCGTGTCACGATGTGTGGGCGTGTACGTATACGTACACGCCCGACGTCTCTACCTAGATCGTGACAAACCGATGCGATAGAGATCCGGGTGCGAGACAGTGGATCTCGAAAAGATTAGCCGCTCGAAACTGCGATCGAATTTGCTCGGATCGATGTCGTTGAACCCTGGTGAGAAGCACGGCTCATCAACTTGGCGTCGACGCGACGCGACGCGACGTTGCGTGCTCGTCTGACTTTTCGAGAAACGATCGTTTTTTCTTTCCTTTATATTCTCCTCCGTCTCCCTTGGTTCTTTCTCGTTTTTTATTCCTCCGAAACTGACAACGATAGATCGAACGGATAACACCCAGCAGGAGCAGATAATAATTCTAACGCGAGGCCAACGAAACATCATGGAAACCGCGCCTTGTCGCCGCTGTATAATTTCGATTTTACGACCGTCAGGTTAGATGCGCGTACGCGTATGCGCATCATACATAGGTCCCGCTGATCCGCGTTAATTGGTCGCGCAACAAATCGTCATTCGATCCGTGAACAACCATTTTAGGCGCGTGATTCAAGTTTATATCGTTACGACTATCGCCATGTACGATATCAAGGGTATAACTGTTATCGAATGCGATCTATTTTCCGATCGACGTGGATCACGCGATGTTTCATCGGACAGGTGTCAACCAGCGAACCGTTTATATCGAAAACGGCTCAGACATCGTAAACAATGCAATGAATCTGTACGCGACGACAACGTTGAGTTGCTCGCGTCTCGTGTTCAATACCGTTCGGTAAACACAGCTCTGATGATCTGTGGTAAATATTTGCCCTATACGATAACGGAAAACAATCGATCTCTCGACGAACCACCAGGCTACTTGATGCCAGTCTCTGCTCTATGTCGCCGTCTGTCACGTGGATAATGACATCGATAACGAAGATACGGTTAATTGGTATGCTTTTAAGTGGATTACACCGTACCATACTGACCGCTCACTTTCGATCATTAGAATTTCCGAGTAACATTCAAAGTTCGAATTAACGATAACGCGGTCGTTGATATATCGTTTATCGAAACAGGATGAGATTGTGTATTCCAAATAAACCGATAATTATAATTTGTGTGATGCAACGATAGTTTTAACGAATGTATAATATCGTGAGTTTCTTCATCGAACGATCTGGAAATGCACGAGAACAAGGAATTACGCATATCGTTGATTTGCTAGAACTGGCGTAAAGGATCGTGTTAGTTTCAGGATTTTTGGAAAAATTAAATGCAAACATAAACTACGTATTTACTAAGTATTTAATAAGAGAAAACCGTACTTTGAAATTCAAATACCATTACTCAAAATATAACGAGAAGCTTCCATCGTTAATGAATACATTTCCTTGCTTCAAATTTTTCATATCGAACCAATTTTCTGAAAAATTTACTCTTCCAGCAAATCAACAGATACGTTTAATCGTTACGTCACTTTTGGGTTAAATTTCTATGTCAAGTTACGTCTGGTTACGTCCAGTATCGATAAGGTTGGCATTTAAATCGACCGTTTTTTCCATAACGTAAAACGATATTCTAATTCTATCGGTAATACGCTGGCTAATGTTATTCGGTAATTTGAAGATGCATGGAATCAGTGTAGCGTCTCGAGGAACGAGAAATATGCAAAGCGTGCATCGAGGAAACTACTTTTACTCGTGCATGTGTATTCTCGTTGAAGCTCTCAGAGAGAATTTTAATCCACATCGTGGACTCGAATAAACACGTTTATTTTCAAGCGTGTTTCAGCATTTTTCTGCGAGGAGTCTTGTCGTCGCTCGTCCGCCTGCGTGAAACTCATTGAAAAGCATGTTTCAGGAGCGACGCGAAGTAGACTCGAAGGATCCGGGACTCCGCGCCGGCGGTGCCGTAATCAGAGCGATTAGGCGTGGCCGCGATAAGCGTATAGTGCTCTGCGGTCGTTGCTTCAACACGCGATAAATTGTTTCTGGGTCTAGATCACGTATCGTCACTTTCGAATGCACCCCACGAAGCGACGTGTAAAAGTAGGCTTGATAAAAAAAAAAGAAAAAAAAAAGGAGGAAGATAAAGTTTGCATAAAGAGGAAGTCTTGTGGCTACGGTTAAGTCCGATATGATCACCTTTGGATTTGTATAAACATGATAGTCAAATACGAAATTGCTTGTCTCTACTTTAAAAAGGACATACGATAGAAAGAGAGTTACTTTTCCGGGTGTTTTAAAATGAAATTGAATTTTCATTGTTTTAAATATTCGTAATAAGGTTGTTATTTAATGTCTTAAATATTTGAATACTATAAAAATGTACAAGTTTCCTCAAAAGTAATATTCGATTAGTCCTTTTAAATTCTTCATAAGCTTCCTGCTTTGTAAATACGCATAGGTATACACACTTTTGTCATATGTCGCAAGCGAGATTTGTATTGTATTTTAATTTTCTTTTAATCTGTTACGAACCATTTATAATTTTTCTTTTTTACCCTCAATTTATATTATTGAGTTCTGGTTTTCAACATTGTACTAAAAGGTGTATATCCTTTGTACTTTGAATAGCCCGCTTCATTTTCGTTGTTTCACTTTTACGCGTGCTTTAACGAAAATTGTTGAAACGAACTCCTAGTGAAGACATTTTTTTTCCTCAATTTATATTATTAAATTCTGGTTTTCAACATTGTATTAAAAGGTGTATATCCTTTGTACTTTGAATAGACCGTGAAAATTGTTGAAACGAACTTCTAGTAATGATATTCGACCGCACAAAATTATATACAAGTGGAAGGAAAGGATAGATTTTACATAATGTAAAAAGCGCTGTACAAAGGTTGATAAACACGAGGCGTTTCGCTGAATTCTCCCGATCGGAATAAACCGTGAAGCGAACTTAAAATTCAATTAACGATCACGCATGAAACTAAATGTCAAACGGCCTCGTTTGGTTTTCCGGAAAAAAATTACGCCAGCACAGTTCGATCAATCGGCTACGATCGATTTCCAGGTCAAATGAAATACACGAGCGAAAGGATTGTACCCCCCTCTCTCTTTCTGACTCTAGGTGCATTGCGACCATCAGTATGCAACGAGGTATATTTAATTCGTTCGAGGAATACAAAATGTTATTAGGGCTGCTGGCATTAAATTGAATTACATCTGGAGAATAATTTCGCGAATAGCGTGTTACAATTTTCGTTGTATCGAACCCGTCTCGCTCGTTTACGTAGTTCTCTGTAAAATAACAACTTGCGAAATTCTTAATCAAACAAAACAAAGTAAAAGTTAACATTTAGTTTCATCGACCCGTTTGATTTTATTTGTTATTTATTAATCGATTTAATCGATCTAATTGTCCATTCACGTGTTTTCTGTTTAAACGTAGGTTACTTTTCATTTCTGCTTCCGATCTTCCCAGAACCGTAGGCTAAAGTGGAAAGGGAAAACGAAAGCATCGAAACTGGAAAGTGGAAGTATGTCTACCTTAACGAAGCTTATTGTTCTCGACCTTTGGTGAAATCCGCGATGTTGCTTTTTCATCGACTACGCCTATTTAACCACCGATTCCACAGTCTACGTATTTATCTGTCGTTAGAAGGCAATAGAAAATAGTCCGTCAAACAACAAGGAAGAGAAGTTTCACTCGGACGAACTTCAGAAAATGATAATTTTACAGTATGTTTGTAATTCGAGTGGCGATCGATTCGTCAGGTCCCTAAAACTGCCTTCCTTAGTCTCTCAAGATAGGTTGAAATTAAAAACTAAAATTTCATAGAATTTGTATTACGGTAGGTAAGGCATTTCATTTGAACGAAGATTAACATATGGAATTGAATATGGATTACATGTTCGTACGTAAATAGCACGAAAATAAATAATAATTAAATAATATAAAATTTTTAACAATTTCTAACTAAAAATAACAGTTCCGAACTAAATACGTAATGGTAAACATAATTTTGGACCCAAACACGAAAGGAAAAATCCCAGCTGCATTGATCTTCGCCATTAGGTCGTGGAAGGTATCCTTCTCTTTTGTTCGAAAGTTTTAAAATTTAAAAGAATTCTGGGTCGGAGGAAAAGGGAAGAAAGGACGAAAAACGACAGGACAACAGGAATCCATTATTCTTACATTACCATGTCGAGGGTAGTGGACAAGGACACAATGGTTGGTGAGGGAAGTAGTAGTTTTCCCGAAAGTGGAGAATTTCCAGCTACTCGTTTCGACTCTGTTAAACCATAAGCTGAACGAAAAACCTTTATTAACGCACTAACTCGAGTTCAGCGCCGACTATTCCTTTCCCAAAAGGTCTGATGATCCTGCTGTTTGCGTGTGTCTACGTGTCGGGGGGACCACCTGCCTTATACGACTGTATTATTCCACCTTGGCTCCGACAATTCACTCGCTGGATCTTTATAGACGTCGTCTCTCTCTCTCTCTCTCTCTCTCTCTCTCTATCCCTTAGGGCCGGCGTCTTATCTCGATCACGAATCATAAAGTGCTTTGAAAAGAAAAACCTGCGCACACGCTGCACGACACTCTCTCGCCATTTCGACGTGTTCGTTTAATAATCGTGGAGCGCGATTCCGGTGATTGTTCGAACGATATTTAAAATACTCGATCGTTTCTTCGCGAACAACGGACAAGATGTACGATCAAGTTCATTGATGCGAGCTTCGTTTGGTAAAAAATATTCTAGAAAGTTTTATAATTATACAGCTTGTATCAGAATATATGAGATTCTTTCATTGGGCACAGGATATAAATTTTCATCGTCGTCGTTACAGTTTTCGATTATAAATTAATATTTCATCGATGTTCTTTATTTAGCGAACGTTGCCTTTCGAACGTTTCTATAAATTGTTATTTTACTCGAATTCTTTTCTTTGTTTAATAAGAAAAGAAAAATTAGGCATTCACGAGAGGCTATTTTTATGTTGCGATTTGTGTTGAGTCATATCGAAATCATGTTGTGTAAGCATCTTACGATTAATAAAGTAGTATTAATAATCTGTTTTACAATGAATACATCGTCACGAACGTAACTATTGTTCGATAGAAATTTCCATAAGAAATTTATAAAAAGTAAAAAAAAAACATTCTTTAAAATTAACAGAACAGACGATTTGTACGATTCCTACAACTGGAACAACAAACAAGTTAATTGCGAAACATGTTTGTCAAGGAAAGATATGTACCCATAAACAAGTTAATGTGAGAGCACATTTAAATACAATTTGCTTCTATGACGAATGAATTTCGAAGCTGGTTACACGCTAAGAGACTAATTAACACGTCCACGTATTCTCCGCGATGTTGCTCAAGGTCTCGAATACGCGGCGATTCTCAAGACCACCGCTTCCAGAAAAGGTGTGATATTTTCGCGCGGTTGATCATAGGTCGGAGACCGTCTAAGTCGAGTCATTTTTCGCCCACAACTCATCGATGAGTCACTGGAGACGTAATAATGCACTTCATTTCTCTGACCTACGCAATTTATCGTCGACTCGCGATAGAATTTCAAAATAACAGATCCTGCAAGTCTGATCCATCTGCTTTTCCGTATTTTTTTACTTGTTATCCTATTTTCGCTATAACATACGGATTTTATCGTAATTACCACGCCAGTTGCCTCGATATCGTTACAAAGTACCCATCACGTCTTCGATAAATAATGTAAAGAGAGAAATAATCGATCCATTAGCTTGCTCTAACTACAATGACTTAAGTAATGCATGCAATTCACGCGATAATCGACGTGGGACGTTTATTAAATAGCGGAGACTTTGTTCGATGTAGCTATGCAACAAAGAGCAAACAACCAGATGAAAAGAATAAAACGAGACAAATCGCCACTGATAGAAAACACAGCTGCCTTGCAAACACGTTCGTCCGTACGATCCTAAAAATGCACTCTCGCTTATATCTAATACTCTTCATATCCATTTTCTTTCTTTTTTCATTCTTATTGGTTATATCGTGTTCGATATAACAATTCGTCTTGCAGTTGGTGAATTAACAAAATTTAAGAAGAAAATTATTATAAACGTCCCGTACAACTTTTCACTGTACGATGCAAAGATATAGTTGGCGAATGTTTGTAAAAGACACGGATAAAGCTATAGAATATTTTAATATTACGTGTGATGATTTTGAAATTAAAAACAGGGTAGAAAAAAAGTGTACGTCTCGTTCCAAAGTCGAAAAAATGAAAATTCTGATTCAGAATCGATCAACGTCTTACTACATTTTGAAACCCTGTAAAATCGATCGACGTACGAATGAAAAGTGGAATAATAGACGAAAACGTACTACTGCGTTCTATGATGTAGTTTTTAAACGTTGGTAAAAATCTTGTCCGAGGAACAGCATTCGCGAACGTTCTTGCTGGCGAATACGCGGCTTTAGATTACAAGAAACACAGAAGGAAAGAGCGCACGATAAACCACAATATTAATTCACCAGATAAACGCAATCAGCAAATAAACACGACCAGATACTCTGCAGCCGCTGTATGTATTTGCTTTGGAGCAGATAGAGAGAGTACGGAAAACTCGAATCGAGTCGAGTTCACCCTCTTCTCTCTGACCATTGCGTTCCACGCTTATTATCTGACGGGAGTTTATAATAAAAATAACGTTATTAACGCCGGTGGAACGTGGACTCGTTGCGGTCGGCGCGGCATTTTTCGTTCAAGTATTTTAATTCAAAAGTTCCGTCGTGAAATATTTCGTACTTCGCGCGGTTGCTGGAATGTTCAACTTCGTTGAGGGAACAATCATCGTCCAGTGTTTTCCCGATGCTCTCCCCTTTGCGGAGAAAACTTATTGAAGAACAAATGCCAAGTGTTTTATGCAAGTTATCGCTCGTCGAATGTTCGTCTCGATTTTCCGGATTATTCGAAAGATGCGATCTCACGATCGTGAATGGAACAATTTGTTTAGATATACAGATGACATCGGATAATTTTGTCGCTTCTTGAATCCCGCGAAGGACTTTATACGAGCGCTATCATAGGTCATAATATTCAGGATATCAGGATATCACCCTCCTGTCTACGAGCGACGAACAATTTGGTGGCAGTGACGAGGGTCGCTGAATAATACCATTTAAGGTGACGGTGAAACGGATAACGTAATATAAGGAGTGAAAAAAAAGAGGGAAAAATCATAGACCGATCTTTTTACATCTCGAGTCTCTACAAAACAGCAACATTTTTATATCCGAATAATATACGATAAGAAATAAACGAGAAAGACACGTCTGTTTTTATTTTTTTTTAAATATCGGACTCGTACTTCGATCGTGGTTAGAAGCGTTATTGAGAAAAGTATTTCACAATTTCTTCAAAGAAAAGAGAGTTCCATGCGCCGAGTTAAAGTTACTAAACGTAATTTATCAGGTTACAGTTATTAAATTTAATTAACCAAGTTACCGAGTTCAACAATTCTCAATGAACTCGAGGGCGCAGCTTTTCAGCTGCAAACTCTATACGACCAGCGTTGCACGAGTATCAATCCGTTCTAAGTTTCCAAGTAGAGTGGTTAAGCCGAGCCACAGATGTCCACTCGAACGGAGAGGAATTTCATTAGACGCAATCGTTAACGCCGCTAACATTACGAAATAGGACATAACGGACGCCTTATGTGAAATTACCATCGCGATATCGGCCATTTTGCACGGGGACTACAGTTATTCGGCCAGTGTTGCGCAACGAATCGCCGCCACCCATGTTCCCACCGAATCGGGTGGCGGCGTGTGCGGTCACGAACCAATATTTCCTAGTTCCATGAACGAAACGATTCTCGGGTGTTCATTTTCATTTACATATGTGATTCCCCGTTTTAAATATGTAATTCTACTGTGGGAACTCGCACAGCTCGAGCAAGTGTTCGTGACGTCCTTTATTCCTTATGCAAACCACGCGTAACCCTTTCCCCTAATTTCAGCTCAACTTTCCAGACACTCGACTGACTGTCTGTCTGTCTGTCTGTCTGTCTGTCTGTCTGTCTGTCTGTCTGTCTGTCTGTCTGTCTATCTCTGCCTCTGTCTCTCTCTGTTTTTCATCAAGCTGCAAGCGATATATCATTGCTATCGGTATTAGACATATTGCGTTATTCAAAATATGATTTGTCTCTTATTTCCCGCGTTGTCCGTGACAAATACACGTAAGTAGGTACGCGTGTCAACCTATTATGCGCCAAGAGAACAGAAATCGAGAACCAGAAGAAGAGGTGTGGTGTGACGCGCGATTATACCCGGCCAACTGGAACGGCACTTTCGTCGCTCGGCTCGGGTTAAACTATCGTGACGGATGCGCGGCTTGGAAGATTCTGTCGCGTTCAATAGAACGTGCAGAACTTGTCTGAGCGGTTTCTATTGTTCGCTTGTTCTCCCGTTCAACGCACCGGGGAACATTCTTTTCCATTCTCCGCCAAATTCCCCCGTAAGTTGGTCCAACTCTTAATTGAACGCAGTTTCAACGCCTAAAGGCACTAATTGGCAATGTAATGCCGAGAATGTAGCTGAAAGTCAAAAGGCTTGGCGAGAAACAGATAGAAAGGTAAATTCGAATGTAAATATCAATGGAGAGATAAGAGTGATGATTTATAGGAAAGTGAAATTTTGATAGAATCGTTTGATAAAGAAAATTCTTCGATAAACGAGATTCGTTGGAGCATTTAATCGATGAAAATTAGCGATTGTACCGAATTGTTAGAATTCTATTTAAATGGTACGTCGAAGAATGTTTTCCATCTAGTGAGAGTTAATTTAATGAGAATATCGTTTGTCTTAGGGCTTATGAAAACCCTGTTTAGTTCATAAAAATATGAATTTCCATAAAATAACGAGCAGAGCTGTCTATTAATTGCTCAATGCGTATAATTATCTAGTCCTACGATTTCCGTACCACTTACGTTACATTTAAAAGTAACGTTGCAACAAATACGAAGAACTAACCTCGGGATTGAATGATACTACGTATGAACGTTTATATAAAAAGTAGACAAGTTTCGATCTAAAGTAGAGAAATTGCATTCGATCGAGCAAATGTTGAAAATTCAAGCGGTTCTCGATTAATTCGATTTGAAGTCGACCCGATGGATTTGCGTAACTGGCTAACTAGCGTCGCGTCGGTTGAGTCAGGTCCGCGGAGAGACAGCGTCGATTACGCTCGAGGTTCGATCAAACCGCGAAAGTTGAAATGGCTGACGGTTCGGTTACTCGTGTTTCTGCGGACAATTTCTTCTGTAACGACTCGATGATTTTTATTGCGAAAGCTGCCGCACGTTTCTCGAACGTATTGCCTTACGTTTGCAATTCTATTGCTATTTTTATATTCGTTATTTCTTCAGCGAGAAATTATGGAGTTATTTAGTGCGACTATATAATAAATGGATAAATGTAATATAATGTAATGCGACAACCAACGAGCATAAGAGCTTGTTCTCATAATTCACGTGAAATATGTAGCAGTCGTTTTTAAATTACATACCTACTATTATATCGCAAGTGTATAAATGAAAAAGATTTCGGTCCGATTGTTAAAAATACTCGTATTTATTTATATCCTTGCCACTGTATATGTAACGACGTATGTATATAGATATGTGTAATACATATTAGGTTGTCGGAAAAGTTTCTTTCGTTTCGTAAGGCGATAATAGATGACAACAATTTGTTTTATATTATTTTATTGAATTACGTATGATCCATTTCGTTATATCTCTATTATTATGTTCGTGCATAATTCAATAAATATAAAACAAAAAACATTCTGCGTCTATTATTTCTTTATAAAACGAAAGAAACTTTTCGGACAATCTAATACAACAAGGCACAACATTTTAATGTGCAAAGCGCGTTTAGCGAAGAAGTTGACTATTCGTATATTCTCAGAAAATAGTATTGACATTTCGTATCGAATAAGAAAGCTTAATTAATTTTACTACGCGTTATCGATTAAGCGTTATAATTCTATTTTTGTACGCGTTGTCTTGGTATTAGAAGATGTTAAAAATCGCGTGGAAATAGATTATGTTCCTAGACGCAGTAAACTTCCCCAAAATCCTATTGGAGAAGAAATCGTTTTGAGTATGGAAAGGAGCCAAGTAGCAAGATATTTGGAGCAACTTGGACAGCTCAGTTCGATTATTCGAATTGTTGAAACAAATTCTCTTCCTTCGAATAGTTCGTTCATAGAGACAAATCGTATAAATTTAAGTCACGGTGCTCGGAAAATGAATTCGAATATCGTAACGAAAAATTCGTTTTATATTCACAAGCAGGTAGAAGACTCGATAAGATAAAAGACTTAATAAATGCGATTAACCTTTAAATGAACAGCCTGCGATTTCTTATTTCAAGCGATAATTACGAATCGAATGAGCTGGAATTTCATACGAGATCCTTCCTTATTCAAAACCTACTCCTCTCCGCGTATCAAACTTCCTATCACCTGAAATCACGCGAATACCTGAACACGCGCTCCAGAAAATTTGCTTATCAATGAAATATGCGAGCGCAGAGGCTGAAATTGAAAACGTTCAAATCCACGAATACGTGCGTGTACGTACTTCCACATTCGCCATAATCGCGAACGTCGTTCTCCCGTGTACAGAGAGAACACGTACCGAAGAAAAATAGCGATGATATCGCGGCACGCAGGAGTAAACAGGATCGTGCAATCTGGCGTTATCTTTCAGATTCACCGATGCTGCGACAGCGTGACCGTTCTCTGTAGCCAGGACGTTGCTTGTTAACGGCGGTTTGAACGCGTTGGTGGAACGAGGATGACGCGTGGAGACGACGGCAGAGTGCCTAGGAGCGCATTATCGATTCGTGAAAGGAGACTCGCGCCGGTTACTGCGGTTTCCACACGGCGGCGGTGGCGGCGGCGGCGGCGGCGGCGGCGGCGGCAGCGGCGGTGGCAGCGACAACGACGACGCCGTGACGCGACGACGGCACAACGAGGACGACGATGGCGACGACGACGTTAACGCCGACGCCAGACCAGTCACTGACAGACATCGAACAGCAGCCCGTTAGCCGAGTATTTTGATAACCTCATGCCACCGGCCACCGGAACTATGTTTCCAGTTGATGGAGAATTGACACTGTTTGCACACCACCCACGGGTTTATTTGTTTAACCAGTGATATTTGTAGGGGGAATGGAAGTTCATTGAATTCGTAGGTGGTTATGTTCGATCCTCCTAGGTAGGTAGATTCATAGATTGAGTTAATTCGGCTAATGCGCCATTCCTGACTAGGTTTGGATTAAGTCACAGAACAGGCAAATAAACGAAAAATTTGAATAAGGACAATGCGTGGAAAGAGCGATAAGGCGATTAGAATATTGCTTTTGATATGAGAAATACATTGAGAAACGAAAATCTATTATGTAAATGGCAGGACGATTTTATGGTTTCATAAAGGAATGGTTTGTCGTAGTAGTACTTTGTAGTGTTGTAAATATACTTCTGTTGTTTCACCTTCAAAATCTAGGAATTTTGTAGCAAAGTCCAGACGGAAGGAAGAATATGTAGTAAGAAACAAAGTATCAGAGAGATCTTTGCAACGCTCTTTCGTAACTACAATTTAAACGATAAAATTTAATAACGTAAACTGAGAAGAGACTCAGTTGAAATGAAACGTTACGTATGGTACGATTAGAGTACTTGTTATACGTAAAAATTAATTTAAGCTAGGGGATCAAAATAGAAATACTACAAATACCAGAAATTTTATACATTTTTCTAAGAATTCGAATATTTGTCAAAATAATTGAGAGATCAATTTCAAATTGTCATTTTTACTTGTTTCGCGTGAAAATTAATTTGATACTAAAGTATTTGAAGGAGATAACATGCCCAGGCGAGTATGCGTGTTCGTGTATCTGGTAAATATAGAATTCGACGGCGGTTTTCTAGAAAAACTTCTTTACCTGCCCATAGACATCGAATAGGAGCGAAGAATAAACATCGAATTTAATTACGATCGGCACCAGATATCTTTGTTTCGCTCTTTTACAACTTTTGTATGTATATGTATATATTTGGTTGGGGAAATGGCAATCGACGATTACGACACGACAAGAAACAAGTGAAATCAACGATTAGATTTAGCGTACGAAGATAAGCGAACCAAGTTGGCGATCATTTACGCTCGAAGATAAAGCAAACGTGACTTTCCGCGACAAAAACCTCTTTGCGGACTACGTATTTCAGGTTACAACTCTACGAGATACGATTAATACTACTTGCAATATTATTTTTCTAACACATTTCTTGATATTGAGGTACGCGTACATGTTGCGACGATGTAATTATTCAAGTAACGTTACCGATACGATCGTCAGATTTTTAGGTTTCGTACATATCGATAAAATAACTTTGAAAGTTAACGAAAGAATGGACAGCGCGTTGAGACGTTACATATAATATAATAGTTATTATTATTTAAAATAACGTTACTTCTGGCGAAAAAGTGTAGCATTATTATGTGCAGTTCCAAGGAATTGTTAGATGTATTTTAAAAGTGGCGAACGTATTAAAAATCGTTAATGTAATATAATAGAAGAAACCAAAGAACAAACCGAAGACCAAATCTTCGAGAAATATTATTAACAGATAGAAGAAAAGAATGCCACGTTATTTATAGCAGATAATCGTCTACGTGCAGCCAAACAATTACATCATGTATCATTTTTAGATTTCTTTAACACGATATAATGACATAAGAAGCAAAGTACATAACATAATACCATATCCGTCAAAACGACCAACAATTTTTCATCGATATCCTGGGCTATTCTACGATGTTTACCATAAATTATCGAGCTGTGACTCGGTTACCTCTTGATACAAATGATTATTATATAAATATAAGAAAAATTATTCGACAATTCATAACTTCAAATCTATTTTGGTATTTCGAGATTGTATTATTTACCAGTGATCATGATGTATCGTATATATCATTGATTTTGATAATTGGAAAAATATAGTTACGTAACTAAATAACAACGAATATAGGATTACAATATAATAAACAATCTATACAAGTAATTTTATATCTGTGAAATATAGATGCGCTCAAATATAAATATATTATGCGAGTGTAAGTGTGACTTATCCGTCCCTATATCCATGTTTGTAGAAAAATAGGATCTTTGGTTAAAGTGAATGTTTTCCCATGAACAGTGACACGTACTAGTTACAATTTTCTGTCTCTCGTGCGGAAACAATTAACCTGTTCGCATTCAATTTTACGCTTATCGCGAGAATATCTGCGGAATAATTAATCCACGTCATTCTACCTCGTTGAATTTTGCTAAGATACGCGATAAATGAATGGAACAAAAAGCACAGTTTCTATCGAAACGAGATTAAACTCACACCAAAATCTACGATATTTACGTACGAAGAAAGCGATCCTAATTACGTATATTCCATGTATTCATATTTATTGTTTAATTTAATTCCTTTTATACAAATTCGCTACAATTCCTTCAATATTAAAATTTCTTTCGAAATTGAATAATTTTCATTTGTATTATTATTATTTTTCTATTTTCACAAAGGAATATCTTTCATAGCTGTACCAATCTGGACAGTAGAAGCTACTTTCCCATTTGAATTTATCAAAATAAATTGTCAAATAAATTATCGAATAAATTTTACAAATTAAACGCTGAGTGACTTTTAAAGCAATCCCAGATGCAAATACGAACAAAAATCGTCATAATTTTCAAGTATTTCACGCGGTTATCGTAAAATTTGACGCTTTATTCCCAGTTATACGGAAGGATTGAAAATTTATCAAGAGGAGAAAAGAAGATAATTTTCATATAATGAAAATTTATGGTAAATAGGAGAGAAGGACGATCGTAAAAGAACGATGGTTTTCTAAAGTGTGTGTAGGCGAGAGATGAGAAACGTCACCTCGCAACGGACACCTTGTAATTCGTCTCGTCGTCACCACGTTTCATAATCCCTGCATCGTATTTAACATTTTAACGATTTAGCCGGCCGTGTGCATAATACACTGGTGATCGGTATCTATAGCTGGACCTGAGAGCGGTTCCAGAGAACAAAGTGAAAGGAACGCCGCAAATTAGATACAGCAAGGAAGGGTGCGGGGGTATATCGAAGGGGGGACACAAAGCACTTGGTTCGTTTGAGGAATTTATTCACCTGGAATCGATCCTGTGTTGTATCTTATCCCCAACAATTTTAACTAGTTACGCTTTAAATCGTTCAATTTCAATGTGTAAACAAGAGAAACCCAGTTAATTAGTCGCTTAATCTCTTGGACGTTATAAGTTCTTCGTTCGTAGATTTGTTGTATTTGGAAAATTTTTGATTAAAAATTCCGATATTTTGCAACGTCCGATATTTTATGGCGATTAGAAGATCGTTCTAGAAGCAAGAACCCAATTTGGGAGAAACACGTAGTTTCGTTTTATATGTTCAAACAAGTTGCATTGGATACGACGTTTCTTATAATTATTCGCTGCATTTGCAGGTGTTTCTCTGTTTCATGGGTATGTACGGTTAGAGAGCCGTGAACATTTTTTGTTGATAAAGCTTGTCGCGATAAATGCACGTCAAATTGATACGTAAAGTGTTGACAAGTGATTATTTAAGAATATTTACAAGCTGTCTTAATAGTTACATTAGAAATACAATTGATTCCGATGGGAGTTAAAAAAACGTTGCGTTATCGATATACTCATTTTGGTTATCGTCTCGTTATCTATTCTCTTGCCGTGATAGATCAACACCGATCGTTAATTACACACAGCTGATCAGGCAAATATATATCTTTGTTATCGCGTGATATAATATTTTTCTTTCTTTTTTTGACGTTGATAGAAAAAGTTGTAGGTACTATTTAATGGAATTGTGTTTAATCATTACCGATATTTGAGAAACGATTCCTTTACGGCTTATGCTATACTTGTTCTTCGTATTACAATTATTTTTTTTTTTTTATTTCAAACATACATATCCTATCTTGTTTTATTTTTTATCACACTCCGAGACTACTTGTCACAAGACAAATTCTTCCACCATTACAAGAAAATATAAATTCCCCGTATTTACTATAATATTACACGTGATTTACAAGAGATTATATTTACATCAACGCACACACTGATAAACCATTTATGCGCACGTTCTGCCATTTTATCTCTTCGATTATCCTACTATCAACGTTCATTCTCTCTACGAGCTTACGATTAATCAATCCCCCGAAACTTGTTTCTAAGTTTCTGTGTATCAAACAATGAACCAATAATCAACGTTAGTTGATGGCGAATCACGACTTTCCAACAAAAGCTAGTAATTAACCTTAAATGGGCAAGAACACGAATTCCGACAATATCTCGCTCAATTTGCCATGAATTTGCGAGAATGTTTGCATTGATGAGATAACAAAGGCGGGAAAGCTGGTGGCAGGTATCGAAATTCCTGAAATTCCAATAATTTTCAACGACTATCTAACCGAGTCTAATTTCTAAACAGTGGAATTCAAGGAGGTCCCTGTTGAATCGAGATTCTCGTTTCACGATCGCGGCTTTTCGCGACGATGAAACGTCTCCGTGATGTCGAATAAATTAGACTCTCTTTGACACCGTTATATCTGCGATATTCCGTACGAGTGACACGAAGTGACCGGTGTTTTAGATCGAGTTAACGGACGCTGAAACGGATTTCCTTCGGAGATAACGACGAAATTGAAACTGTGTTAATAGGATGTTGCAAAATTTATCGGCAATTTCTTCTGGCTGCTTCGTTGCAACGAAATTCGTCGCGAGCACTGTTTTCAACTTGAACGCGCGTTTGTAGTAAATTTTCTATCGATCTGATAGACGATATTTTGAGCTGTGCTCAAGTATAGGTAAAAGCTAATATCTAATGATAATCTACGTTCCGATAAAAAAAAAAGAAAAAAGAGAAAGGAAGAACTATACAGGAGAGTTAACTTTCTCTAGTGGAATTTATATATCTTTATTAAAAAAAAAGGACGAATCTTTATCCTTTTTTAATACCACGCAAATGTGGATAGAAATAGAAACCGACTTAACCGATTCAAACATTAGATTATTAAACTACGAACTATCATCTTAGGGAAGGAACTTAGATCAAAACTTTTAACGAGTGAAGTTTATTATTCCATAAACGTAAGGTAGACTTTAAGTGATATAGACAGGCGTAAACGTAAACGTAGATTACTATACCAGGCGTAGAATGTAGGGAACCTACATTCTTATATCCTATTTCTATGGAAATATCAAATACAGTTCTCTTCTCCTGAAAGGCTTAAAATTTCAAATATTCTTAATTAATACATCAGCTGAACGATTCAACCTACTACACATTCTAAACGTTTCCAGTGGCTAAGATTCCAAAATATTCTTAATACCCGCAACAAGCAGCTTAACGATCGCACCCACTGTACGATCCACGTTCTTTAGATACCTCTACTTGTTCCAACGTGTAAATATTCCGAGTCTCTTAAATTCCTTTGAAACCAAAACTTACAAAGTATGAATCTTATAATTTCCAAAATATCTTTCACCAACGACCTATTTTAACGATTGTGTCTAATACTCGTATACGTAGAACACTCGAAAGTGTCTCTTACTGTGTGGAAGCAAACTCGCAAGATAAAATTCTTCCAGAAGCTAAACCAATGCAGGCAACGAGAAACATCGCTCAACAATAGCCGATTCGTAGCTTTTCTTTTTCGTTTTCGTTCCTGGTAACGATTATATATATATATATATATATATATATACACACGAAAGGCGACCTGTGATCTTAGACCCAACACGCTATTCTTCGTGAAATGGCAGCAAGTAACAATGCGCGTCCGCAAAGTGCATCAATGATAGGCGCATTTCTTCTTCGAATGGACTCGGTTGTTGCTCGCGTAGCTTCCGTTATTCCGTGTAAAATCCAACCTTATGGCGCGTCCCTTGCGCGATTTATAGTCCGGTTCGTAAATCCTACGTCGGAATTCCCAGATAATCCTGGGCTCTTCCAGCGACCGACGTTGTTCCCAAAAGACATCAAAAAATTATTACCCACTACTGCTGTCGAGGACAACGCGATTCTTGTCCTGACAATCTATTAATTGTTGCAGTCGAGTAAGCAATTCAGCTGGTGCATTCGATTTTCTTCCATAGAGTACGCGCTTCTTGGTATTATTCTTAGATATGCACTTGAGACACAATTACCTGTTTAATTTATTTCTCTATCTCTTCGGAAATGTAATTAGGAGGAGCACGCACTGCCTTTGTTCTAAAGATTTACCTTGTTCTAAATAATAAACGCTGTTGGAAACGATTAAAAGAATGATCGCTACAGATGATACCATTTCGACAACGAAAAAGAAGCAACGTTCTATAAGTTTAATGGATTGACACGTTATTATTTGAAATGTATTATGTTATAATTAATTGTGATTAATTGAATTAATGACTCCACAAGGATCGAGTGCAATTGTAATGAAATCGAAGTGGAGGGGAAAACGATCCTCTTCAATTGTTATGAGCAGTGTATTATATGTAAGATATTCTTAGAATTGTTTCTTAAGTTGAAATAGATTCGTCACTATCGCAATTCGTTCGTCAAACTCGTGTACCTTAGTCATTTCTTTCCTGCAATTTCATTTCAATTCTATTTCGTCGACGATTTAGCTTCGAAAGGTTACCCTATTCTTTCGCGATAGCATGTAATTTATCGATCATTGATCGTTCAAACTTGCTAGTATTTAAAGTAATAAATGCCACGTAGGATATTCTCTAGATGACATTTTCAGTTAATAACGCGTCTATAATGCTCTGTTCTGTCGTTCTCTCACAATCTCCTTATCTGCTTCGATTGTCTCTAGACGAATTTAGGGAGCAGCCGTCTCCTAGTCTTCCAGACAAAATATATAATACACAGTGGATGTAACAGTGGTCAGAGACCTCGAATGGTCCAAAGATTTCCAATAGGCTACAAATTATACAAAGGTACAAGAAGCTCACTAAAAGAAATATATTTCTAGTTACAGCGTAAATAAGAAATTATAAGAAATAATCGTAAGGTTGGTGGTAAAAAAAATTGTAAAAATCCGGGAACAAATATCTAGTCTGTTGGCATGCATTTAGTTCAGCTTATGTGTTTCGTTTATACATTAAAAAAATCTGGAACCCCTGAATTCTCAAAAACTCGAACTACATAATAGATATACTTAAAGGAGTTATTAATTAATTAAACGATAAACGCGTCTGTTTTCCGTAAAATCTGTTTTTAAATTTCATAGTGTACCATACCTCCTTTGCAAAACATGTTTCCATGTTTCTATTATCAATACGTAGATTTTATGTATCTAAATATATTGTACATAGATGTTATATATATATAAAATTATGCTTTCCACCATGTGAAAGTCAACAATTTAACTTTTCTAGCAGTTTTTGCCTGATTCGACTAATTACAGACACCTTGAAGCGATTAAGAATGTTTCGAAATGAAAAACTGACCGAAATTATATTCGGAAAAGAACTTTCAACATAATTATACGGAAAGAACGATTTCAGGATACTTTGGAGAGACGATTCGGTGCATGAGAGAATTTTTTGAATGGATTCTCAAGATTATCGAATCGACCATCGCCGTGACACATCGTATAAATCACCGAGAGAGAGAGAGAGAGAGAGAGAGAGAGAGAGAGAGAGAGAGAGAGAGAACTTTCATCGATGGCGAAAAAATGCTAAGTGAGCGGTCAGAGACGGTGCATTAAAGTCAACGACATAAACCGTGACTTTCCATCGGTGGTCCAACGGCCTTAACGCGTAAATCATCTCAAAGAAATTTCTTCGAGCATGTCCGACCTGTTTTCATCGAAAGCCGGAAGCGTGGACCGAGCCAGAGACTTGCACGCGTGCCTTTGTGTTCCGCGTCCGATTACGAGAAACAATTCGCATGGGGCAAGAAATTCGTCTTATCGATATACCAAAGAAAAATCTCGCTCTATCCGACGTACGAAAAATTCTAGAAGGGATCGCGTCGATTAAAAGTTTCTCCGTAAATATCACACCCTCTCTCTGTCCTCGTTTAATCGTCTAATTTCTCCATCTACGCGCCATGCACCGATTTTACATGTAATCTCCTCCCAGGAATTTCGAAGAATATTCTGGGAACGACATTTTCGCGACTGTGCTGGAGATAATTGCACAGACCAAGAATCGACTCTTTTTATTAATATAATATAATAATAATAACATTGTTATTATTATTATTATTATTACGATATACTCGTAGGTAGTAACAATTATTGGCTTTAGAGAGATTTAGAAAGATATTGGAAAGAGATTCTGGGATTTATTAGCAGCAACGTATTTTCCAGACGACATAGCAATTTACATCTGGGCCTACGGCTCGGTAAGTTTAGAGATTCGTTAACCCATTTGCATCCAAGCGCGGATTATTACGCGCGCTGCGATTGCTTTTTATTTCAGTCGCTAAGTGTTCTTTTTATTATTTTCCAAACAAGTCTTACTTTTGTTGTGAAAATCTTCTTAACTGCCACTATGAGTAAGTACTGTCAATCAATGATTCGATAACGCGATATACTGGCAGGCATTTTCCAATTTGGATACATCCAACTCCAGCAAAGGGAAGCAGAACGCCAAAGCGATGCGTTGCGTGCTTATTTAAACGTACTCGAAGAGAAACGGTCTTTAAATACCATATTTGCGATGTACCATTATGTATTGACCATTTTAAAGAATACCACGAGAAATAATATGATTTAATTTCCATTTTAATCTAAATAAATTAAAAAAAGAAAATCATTTTTACTTTTTTCCTCTGTTATAAAGAATGTATGATGTTTGCGAAATAACATTGTCTACTAATCGTTTTGAACAGTAAACTCCATGAAGAATTCGGATGTCGTTTACTGCATCTACGATCGACCGTGCACGGTGATAGGGACCAGTCGTCAGTTAAACGCCGCTGATATCTTCAACTGTTTTCTCAAGTAGAGCCATGATGCAAATAGGTTAAAGCTAAGCCAAGCGAAGCTCAGCCTGTGCAAGCTACGCCACGCTAAATTACCACAATTTCTAGCATCGGTCTTTTGCTCGTAGCTGCTTTTGTTTGCTAGACGAAGCTACCTACGGTACAGGAAAACTCCTTGGGGGCTTGCTGTTTTATGATGCGCATGACCTGCTGCTGCTTTACGATGCGCATGGCTTGCCGGAGTAATTAGATTCGCCGTACTTAACTTATTGTAAATAACAAGAAACAAATGTGGAATTTTCTAGGTTCTGTAAAATTTTGTACGACTTCAGGATCTCGACAGCATACTTCAGAGAATGTTTGGAAAGTCGATAGCTGGTAAATCGAAGTTACCGAGTTATTAATTGCAGGGCAGGCAGCTACGACCGTTAAGGTCCCGGATGGAAGACGATGCGTCGTGAGTTCTCGAATCCTCGCCCTGGTGGAAATATTTGATCAAAGGATGGATGGAACCAAAAAAGCTGCGGGGGAGACCCAGTGTTTGTCGCTTATCTGCAGTTCCTGGGCCTCCCTCGACCGCTACAGGGAAGGTCATCGTGGAGGTTTTAGTCGGTCGGAGTTCGACACTACCGCGTCGCTTCTCTCCCCCAGAGGCGACGCGGCGTCCGTGCGGATTTTCTCCACGTAGAAAAAAAAAAAAAAGAAAAGGTATCGCTATAATTATAATAATCAAATAACTATTTGAGGATCTGAAATCGAAGGATCTGATCATAAAGTGGAGAAGGCAGCGATGCTTTTTGGTGAATGTGAAGGACTTATACCAGAAGCATAAGCGTGAAAAGTGATTAAGAGAAATTTCTAACGTAGTTGCACTTATCTTTCAACGACTTCTGAGAAATACGAAGTTTCTTATTTTATTTTTCTCACCTGGTTCAAAATTCAATATTCAATTTCACTGTAAAAATGAAAGTAACGATACCAAGTATATCTAAGATATAGATAGATATAGAAGATTTAGGGATAGATAATCGCTAAATATAGAAATTATACGATTACAGTTTCATGTTTAATACAAATGAAGCGTATGATAGAATCAAAAGAATAAGAAATAAAAATATAGAAGAAAATAACGCATTTTATGTAGTAACCGCAATAAAGCGTTCTATTAATAAATATCCGACGTACTACGTATATTAATCTTTCTATCCGTAACACCAAGTAATTACAAATTTATTGAAACGATAACGCGAACTATCATTCTATAGAATAGGCGAGCTACGTCTAACTTATCGAGCTACCTTCTCTTATTAAAACTTTTAAATGGAAGCACTATGCGCACTAATGAATGTGTCGACTAAATCAATAATCTCGAAAGTTTCTTAACTCGACTGGTTCAGCGTAATAGACGTAAAAAGCGGATTCTACGAAATATATTAACCCTAGAACTACCATTTGTTCGCAGTTATTGTAATTTATTCTTGTAAAAAAATAATGGAGAAAGCTCCTTTCTTGAATTAATTATTCTTACATAAACTATTTGTAATAATATTAAATACATTATAATATTAACACTAGAACTACCACACCAATCAAATAGACTGGTTTTACAATTTTATTTTAAAATTCCTGCTTCGTGTTATATTTTCTTTCCGCAATGACGTAATGACTTTCGCAACGACAATTAAAAGAATAACATAATGAATTTTATTTGGTTTTTTATGTATTCAAAGTCAAAATAATTTTGTATCAAGGCTACGTATACCAATCGCAATCAAAATGACTGATACTAGTCAAAGTGTAAAAAGGTCCTGCAATCTGTTTATCGAACCCCAATTAATCAGTTTCCTCGCCTTCTACAACTTCCCACACGTTTTTCAAATTTTTACCGCGTATCATTCGATACGATATCAGATATCAGGAAAATTCCGGATCGATCGCTAGATCGCTAGATGCTAACGCTAGAAATACCACAGCAGTTAAAATAACTGGTTTTACAATTTTGTAAATGTGTCAACTCTCGTTTAGGGATCCCAGAGGGATTAATAATACCAAAAATCTAATATATAACATGGTTTTCCTTCTGTGAGAAAGTAATAAATCAACAAATATACAAATATTCTATTATTACGTATTTTTTGAAGAGCAGTCATTTTCACTGGTTTTGGTAGAAATAGCTTCGTGTTAACTATCGGTAGTTCTAGTGTTAAGCTACCGTCTTCGTGTAAATACATAAATAGAAAAAAAGAAAAAAAAAGCCTATCCTACTCCTAGCCATCTACGTAACAAAATAGATGAAGCGGGAACAAAACTATTTGTTCATACGTTTCTCAATGACACGTTCCGATAGACAGGACGATTTGTATTTTGTTTATTCAATTTCAATTCCATGCAATTAGATTGAACTATATATACCCAGGCTAAAGTTATCAGTGCATAAATGCCAAAATAAACAGCATCTACAGTCTTTGTATCCATCGTATTGCTCGATGTAGTCCATAATTTTCTCGTTAAGATGCACCAACTAACCTACATTGCGTTTTCTAAACTTAAAACCACTCAAAGACATTGTTACGTTAAAATTATAATCTATATATCGATATAGATATCAACAGATTTTTACGTGTTAGCGCGATAAGCCTTGAAATACGATATCGAATGGAATATCAAGAACAACAAGTCAACCTTTAGTTCCGCGAAAAGCGCAGAATACGTTTACTGGAAAAAAGGAACACGATAGAAAACTAGTTTATTGCATTTTAGCGTAACAAGTATTTTATTATATGAACATTGAACTCGGTATACAACAAAATGAAATTCTAACAATAACTTATACGAATTCGACCGCGTAACCCGTGAATTTCATTCAGCCGATTATTTTAGCCATTGGCTTTTATGAATTTAAAAAGTACGGTATCTCGTACACGCGCGAAAATATCTATACTACGATTATCTTATAGGAAATATATTACACGTGAATTCATCGATAAATTCAGAAAAAATAAATATATTCAATCAATTAAGAGAATTAGCTTCTCGAATTTGCATAATTCTAATCAAGTTTTATCGCGTGTATCTCTGATATCGTAATATCTGATCGATACTTCGTGTTGATTATATAGTTATGACACGCGATTTACTATTAATTCAAGTTCCCAGTAATTTTCTCAAGTCACAACGAATATCGACCGTCGAACAGAATCCACTCATCTGACGCATTAAAATTCTCCGCAGAGAATGCAAGCGGTGTATAGCGAGACCACCAAAACCGCAGCTATTATTCTTTCAAAACGGTTTCGTGATCCGGCACAGCATTGAAAACCGACGAGACTTTACGTTTGCCACGATAATATCGATGCGGCCCAATTTTACCAACCTCCATCGTCTGATGATCGCGCACCGTTAACACTCGATCGAACGAATCGTACGAGGCGCCACAGAAATAATTGGGATGGGTGGTAAAACTATTTCAGAGCATTCGCACGTTCAGAGCGTCCATAACGGGAAAATGCGTGATGCGGATCAGAACGAACCTTCTGCGAGGAAATTCGAATTTACTGTTTGGCATTTATGGATGAGATAGACACTTATCACGCAATACGATTTCGTTTATGCGATGCTATCGCGAAAATCGATTTTTCAATGACTCGTTAACCACTTAAATCGCATTAACGAAATTTCATCTATCAAATATTTCATCTATTATGATCCTCTTTCATAGCCAGTTTATGTTATGTTTGTGTTATGTTTTGTTTATGTTTGTTAATTTTCCAACTAGCAAATTGTAAGAGAATTTGGAATTTTTAGAATTTTCTATCGTTCGAGGAACGATATTTTGAATTTACACACTTTTTACGCGTTATTACATTTGAAGCTGCCAAGACGCAAACCAATCTGTTGCTTTTCTTTCATACGGAAGGAACAACATTTATTTATTTATAAAAGCTTAATAAGGTATTTCAACGTCGGACGAAAAAAGGTTAATCGACAATGTACCATCAAATCTCTTCTGTTTTTATGTCCTAAACATCTTCTTCCTGTGTTCGACAAATTCGCTGATTATTATCTGACGCGACGTAACTCTACGCTGTATAGAGTTGCATAAAAACGACCGCATAATTACGTTTCATCGGAAAATGAACGGACGTGTGTATACGATAAATAAACGATCCGGTCAGAGAGAGGTCGTACGGCGTAACAAGCACGCTTTAAATCGATAATCGTAGCTCGATTAAAAGCAGTGCACTGTAACGCGCGTTAATTAAGTGTTTTAATTATCACCGGCAGCCTATCACGCGACCAACCATGGATAGATAGTTCTTAGACCTTAAAGGCCACTTGAAAGGACAGTATTTTAAAAGAAAAAATAAAGTCCAGGTCGAAGCATTTTTTCACAAAGTGATTCTTTTTTAGAAAAGAAGAAGTCAGAGTTGTACAAAAGGCAATATCCACGAATATTTGAATAAAACAAACCAAGAATTTCTTCGCAGATATTGTAATTTATTCTTGTAAAAAAATAATCGAGAAAGCTGCATTCTTGAATTAATTATTATTACCTAAACTATTTGTAATACTATTAACACTAGAACTACCACACCAATCAAATAGACTGGTTTTACAATTTTATTTTAAAATTCCTGTTTCATGTTATATTTTCTTTCCGCAATGATGTAATGACTTTCGCAACGAGAACTAAAAGTATAATATAATGAATTTTATTTGTTTTTTTATATATTCAAACTGAAAATAATTTCGTATCAAGGCTACTTATATCAATAGCAGTGAAAATAACTGGTACTTGTCAAAGTGTAAAAGGATCCTGCAATCTGTTTATCGAACCCCAATTAATCAGTTTCCTCGCCTTCTACAACTTCCCACACGTTTTTCAAATATTTACCGCGTATCATTCGATACGATGATATCAGATATCAGGAAAATTCCGGATCGACCGCTAGATCGCTAGATGCTAACGCTAGAACAAAATGCAAAACGACTGGTTCTACAATTTTATAAATGTGTCAACCCTCGTTTAGGGATTCTAGATGGATTAATAATACCAAAAATATACTGCATAACAAGGAATTGCTTCTGTAAGAAAACAATAAATCAATAACTATAAAAATATTCTATTATTACGTATTTTTTAAAGACCAGTCATTTTCACTGGTTTTGGTTTATTCTAGTGTTAAATAATATTAACCCTGTCGCTTGGGGTGGCGCTTATAGACGGCGCTCGCCAGATGACCTGTGGATACGAGCGTCGTTTATATGCGACATCCACGAAATGATCTGGATTTGGCACCCCATATATCGGGCATACACCGATGTTATTTAAGACTTAGGAAAACGTATATACCACGCACACTGTGCGCATTTCTGGCTCGCGCTTTCGTTCAGTGACAGCACTTCAGTGGACTGGATTGCCGGAGCGAAAGGGTTAAAATACAGGCACGAATTGAAGAAAAATGTATAATCGTTGGCACATGTAACGCGAGAAGCATGTAACATAGTTACGTTGCGTGAAATCCTCGATTATATCTAGTCGTTCGATTAAGAATGACGAATTGTCTCGATGAAAATCTCAGGAATACCGCGAGTTCGAATCGCGGATCACGTTTCCTCCGAGCACGTCCGATCTCTTCGACACGTTTCATAGATTCCCGCGTACTCGTTATTTTCCATATGCTCCGTGGATTTGAAGTATAAATATTCAAAGTTATCGTAGATATCTTATTCTTGATACTGATAATGAGACTTAGATAGTTTTTAAATAGATCCAATAATATCTGCGTAATACTGCGCGCCTATAAAACGATCTGCAACATCGGCAAGACACATGTAAACAACTACGTGACGAGGAAACACGTCGGATAAAAGATAAAAGATATAAAAATGTCGAGGCAAAGTTAGAAGCTGTAGACGTGCGTATCTAAAATTTCCATGCATCTGGAGGATCAATAAGGTATTTTTAGAAATTAATTATATACAGATTGTTTCAAACGATATCGATCGATT
This sequence comes from Bombus soroeensis, assembly GCA_014737365.1. NCBI lineage: Eukaryota > Metazoa > Arthropoda > Insecta > Hymenoptera > Apidae > Bombus > Bombus soroeensis. Next base: position 1,236,673 of record JACXIL010000250.1, read on the forward strand.
TCAAACGATCAGGACTATGGACAAAACATCGCGTACACAAATGTAAGTATGATTTGATATTGGTACTACAAATATTCCTCAATGTGTATTTCCCACATACGATTCTTTCTTATAACTTGCTACTCACGATTCTCAATTCTCAAAGCATATAATATTTTTCCCAAAATTTTGCTTCAGCAAAAGGTACATTGACAATCGCCGTACTATTTTTTAATAATTTCCCTCTTTCTTTTTTTTCTTTTTTTCAATATTTCTTTTCAATCCTGGGAGTAGGAGCGATCAACCAGTTCCAGCGCAAGTGTATCGACCTTGAGACGAACTCTCACAGCACCCCAACGTCCTTAGAGAGAAAGGACGTCCCGCAGGCCTTCCCCGGAGAAAGCATATGCTCGCTAAATAAATACACAACGCTCGTACTGTCTCAGCTATCGTGCAGGTATTAATGACATTTTCCCTTCACCGATTATTCGAATGCGAGTCCAATCGAGAAGACCTATGCCACGGTATAATTCTCACGTGAATCGCTACTTTCGATCGGCTTCGGTCCTGCTCACCTTTTACAATCGATTACTCGATTTCCGCTCTGTTCATCGGGATCCTGAGTTCGAAAATACTTTCACCTATTGATCCAGTTACCATTCGATCGAAGTCTTCGTTCGATTCGCGTCGATGTTTCGCGCTTCTCGCTTAATTAATTTCGAAAGAACAGTAAATGGATCGTACGTATATGTATACGGTTCGATGAACGCCGATTTGAAATTTTTCGCTTTTTACATTCATAATTATCGAACACGTCTCCTGAATCATTAATTATCCGCGGTATTTATTAAAAAGCGAAACTTACACTTTCTTGCCAAGCTTTTTCTTCTCCGATTGGATGTTTTACTTTACAAGTATGAATATTTCTACGATATAAACGCGAAGACTATCAGAATACTTAACACGTTGATTGACACGCGTGTTTTCACTGAAATCTCCATCAGGCTACGCGTGCTGCAGTACCAAGCGTTCTCTGCTAGGTACTCCCATTGATATTTTAGTAATGCGAGTAAATAATTTTCTTAATAAACCATTTCCGTATTACTTTTATAACAATTCAATAGTTTTATTACTTCCTGTGGAGTATGTTTCAAATACCTGCGACGATCCTCCGCAAATAGTAGCGGATGGCGCGGCCCGATCAGAAACTTTGTCACTCGAATATGGGTGACGCGGTAATCAACGTGTTAAAATGACTAATCTATGATTTTTCCTGGTCCGAGTGATTTTTTTGTAAAATATAGGAATAAAAGTATCATGGATAATCGACACAAAAGAAACGTTTTCCTCAATCTCGGAGAAAGACAGAATTTAGTCTTGCAAAAAGAGTTAAAATCTAAATAAAACAGCGGCAAATATGTAGAGTAGATCGATTTTCGTTGAAATCTCCGAGGATCGGTAGCAGCGTTTTCCTTAATCGCTACTGGAAGCTAGCGTATCGATTTCCATTACATTGAAATTCACCGTGGCCTCGAGGACCATGCAATCTCGCGTTTTCCCCTGGTGCAGCTGCAAGGACGCTTCCTCGATGAAGTTTCAATCGCGTTACAGTTCTATCAAACCGCGCCAGATGGAGGCGAACGATGAAAAACAAGCGAGAAACGCCGATAACGAACAGAAGGAAGCGTGAATCGTCTGTTTCGAATTTCCTGGCACGGAGAAAAAATAAGCATGCAAAATTCAAATATAGGAACAGAGGAGAAACTTAAAGAACGTAAGAGCAGTAGATACGGAATTTTCGGGATTTTTATGTGTCGTGGCTCGAATCATTTGAGCGTGTACGATGATTATTGGCCTGGAATCGAGTCGAATGGACGAGAACAAGAGATGGCGGAAAATGAAAAACGAGGAGAACCCAAGTGGATCGGAAATAACGATTCGGTTGGAAAACGAGTTCCGACTGGAAGATGTTGATGTGGACTTCGTGGGTTTAAGTAGGTTACTCGGCGATATTATTTTTCTCGGAAGCTTGTTATTTACGTCTGCTGTGACATTCCTGTTTCTTACTTTGTATTCTTCCTCTTTCTTTATTTTTTTCTTTTTTTTTTTTTTTTTTTTGTGAGAGGTAATCCTGTTGGTTTTTCTTCTTATACCATCCCTCTTGGAATTATTTAATGGACACAAATATTTCTACGCAAATTTTCTATTATTATCTTAGCGTTTGGTATTAAGAATCGTTCACAGATGGAACCTAAGTTATTTGCGATTCCACGATCAGCTTCTCAGAGTAATAATTTACCTCGCAAATCTAAATATAACTATCTTACGAAACAGAGGATATAGGATACTCATATGGAACAATCAAAAACTCTTTGGGAAACTACAAATTAAACACGAGCCTTTCTACGAATATTTATAAAATACCTACACTTGGAATATAAAAATTGGAATATACGGCTACAAAGTAACGCGGTAATTTCCAACATATATGTATCCACTTCTCATAAGATATATTATGTAGAATGTTTCCCAAGAAAATTGGCTCTATTAAATCCCGAAGCCTTAAGATACCTGCGGCGTCTTACCTTAAAATGCAACAAGAATAGCTACAGGAAAATTTCGTAATACGTCGTTCCCCTGACTTATCGTGTCTCCTAGAACAGTTTTCCTTTGACGAGATTTTACCAGCATGACAAAACACGTAGAGAGGAAAAACACGTTTCACTCAGATCTGAAAAATTCGTGTTCTAAACCATAGAAGCTGGAGTGAGAAATTTTATGTACAGAGAACAGAGCGGTGCTTGTATCTGAACGAATATGATTCTTTTGAGACAGTGCAACTTTGCGATGGAGAAACTGTCTCGGAGAGAATAAAGAAGTTGCGGATCTTTTTCAGCGTGAGCACGAGCTTTACAACTGCATTCCACGTCGTGGCACTTGCACCTTTTTTACTGCGCTTTTACGCGGCGACTACGTGGAATTTATAGACACAAAGACCGCGGCCGATACAATGCAACGATGCTTCGACGTGCGTAAATAGTATATACGAGCCGGTCCACGCATTCCACGGATTATTTCGCGTGGCCTGCGTATATCGACCGTATTACGCTTTGTGCGGACGTTCATCAAATTTATCGATGCGCATTTTTCCGATTCCTGGCCGTGTTTATCCGCAGAGACTCGCAGTTCGTGCGCTCGACCGAAGCGAAACGATCGAGATCGATAAAGAAATTTGGAAATTGGCGATACAATGATTGGGATGAAAAGATGCACGGTGACGTTTACAAAGATGTTTTTCCAGTTAGTTTGCTCGCCATTAAAATAGAGAATTTAATTTGTTTTATATCTTCCAGTTCTTTAGACGCGATTTTTCACCGGTTTGGAATATTTCGAACTTTCTGTGATTGAAACGAAGGAAAACATATCTTGTGTTGTCTTTGTTCTGACGTATATCTCTCAGGATATTAAAAGAAGATAATTTGAACTCGTATAAAATTTACGAAGAAGTTAATTTTATCTTGTTTTATTTGCTTTGACAAAGTTTCTTGGAGAATGTTCTCAAACGACACGAGTAGCTTGAAATTTTCACTTTTGAAACTGATGTAGGATTTTAGATCTTCTAACATAATTCTATAAGAAACGTATTAGAGAAATGTTCGAATGTTTAGGAATTTTTACGATCGAAGCTGTTTGGACGAGATATTTAACAAAATTTCGCTATCCAGAGTATCTGAAGATTGACGCAAAGAAAGAAATTTATTTTCGACATATTTTTTACTTAAGCCGCAAGAGACAGGTAAGTCAATGTGCAATGTTTTTCCGAGTATGTTCGACGAGGAAACAGGGAAAACGCATCGAACCGTAAACGACTCGATAGAAATTGATGTTCCTCGGTTTTCACGCGTGACTTGCACACGAAATAAAAATCATCGCGTTGAAAGAATGTATAAACAAAGGTATTCATCTATCGTGTACGTTCTATGAATAAATCTTCCAAATTGGCACCGTTGAATTCTTGCGAATGCCATCGAGTTTCTTACTTACTGCCTGTACGGTCAACGAATTTTATAGAAATCTTCCAGGTTGCGTAGAACATTTGCGATATTCGTTCGAAAGATATCTCGCAAATATGTAATAATTTAAGACCTTAAAACCGCGTATATGAAAACTGATAAACTAAAAACAAGTAAACTAGTATATGAAACACATAAAAATTCTAATAATTAAATATCGAAGAATCTTTGAAAAAAAATACCAAAGTATTCGTATAAATCCCGGTGTGCTAGAAATTTTTTGAGAAAAATATCTATAAAAATTGTTCTCAATCTATTTATCGAGTCTATTACCTGTTCAAAAACCAAATAATTTTTGCAAACGCGACAAACTCGTGATTAATAACGAAATTGATTCGAATATAAAATAGATTCAAAGCATCAACTAACTTCAAAAAAAATAAAAAGAAAAAGGAATTAAAAATTGTTACCGATAAAGATAATCCGAATCTGATGAAATTAATCTGATGATCGAAGACAGTAATTTATCTCGACAACGAGCAACCAATTTAAAAATCGTTTCCACGGGAATTCAGTTACAATGTCTTCCGCAAATACCCATTGTTCAAGACACATTTATTGTTGTTCTACTCGTGTACGAATCGATTCCAGTAAATTTACGCGTGCCCAGTGAGAATACCCTGAACAGAACGGTTCGATGGAACACAAATCGTCGCATGAATACCATTCTCGCGGTAGCGAAACTCGATTTCTCCGGCTCTCATCGAAATTCGTGGACGGTGAAAACGCTACCGGCTATTGGTCATGGTGGTTTCGTTGAGGATACAATTCGTCGGACACAGCACACGAATGTATTCCAACTCGGATGATTATCGCGAATAATAAGAGCAAATCGATCTACATTTATCGGGCTCCTCTTACCTTTTCAACGAAAAAATACAGTTAAATTAATCCTAAATACGAATTTATCGTTTCGACATTTTTATTTCAAGCGTTACTCTAGTGTGAAGAATGAACAAAATATCGTTTTTATTAATTACTAATTATTAAAATTAAGATATTGTACTTGTAGGATAATGCGACAATTTTGAATACTCGAAAAAGCATAACATTAAAAGTTATAAATTAATTGACAAAGCGCATAAATGAATAAATACGTATAATCGTGAATTGATAGTTAGTAGTCGTTTGTAACTTTGATCTTTGCCAATCGTTGAAAACATGTACTTTTTATTTTTCACAATATCATCCGAGCCTCTCATTTGGCGAGTGGCGTAAGCTCAATTCAGTGGCGCAAGATTTAATTCACTTGTCAATCAAGTGGCCCATTTTATCGTATATTAGCGTTAGTAGAAATTTTACGTGTAAGCGAAATTCATATGCAAAGTGAAGGAAATCTCGAATAAATTATATTCTATCTCTGTTCTAACATCGCACGTGCATCGAACGTCTGTACACATTTATTGGATTGGCAACTAAGTGATTGCGGATTTTGTCGATACTACCTAATGACAAAATCCGCAATCACTTAGTTGCCAACCCAATAGAAACCCACATTACGTTATCTTCAACCTGTTATTCCATTTTATTTATGCTAATATCCTGTAAAGTATCGCTACATGAAACCATATATTTTCTTATCTTTTCCTTGCTTTACTTCATTCTACGTAAACAAACTATTTTTATCGCGTTACTTTGGTCAATTCAAGTCTGAAAGTAAAGTAGAAAGTTGGTACATGTACCATAGTACGGAGTATCTTCGTTCGACTTTCATTCATATTTTTTAGTAATTCAAAGCAAGTTGACCAAAATCGTTTTTGAGGAAACCGAATAAGAAAGAGAGGTCAGTCAGACAAGGTACGTGAAATTGAATAAAATGAAGATGGAAAGATGGAAAAGAAAGATACTGCGGTCCCTACGAAAGAGACTGGCCCTTATTTCTATGTGAATCTCGTCGAATGCACGTGAAACAGGCAGGTGGAAGCTATGCTTCGTTTCCAAAGTAGATATCGTTTTAGGCGATTCAGGTCGAACAAACGAACTTAACGAGCAACTTCACTTTCTATCGTTATTCGATACAATTTAAGAGCTCGGCTCACCTTTTAGCTACGCGTAACGGTATCTTGATACCAATTTATTCAGTGAGAATTTCCAATGTGGATAGAGATAGCTTTCGATAAATTGGAATAACTTGACAGGTTAGGAACTATATTATGAAAATATTTGTTTCTATCTTTCACTATGATATAGGATGATATTTGAAGATATATTCCTTGTACTTTGATTTAGTACACTGTAAATGTAAAACAACTTTCGAATTTTTGTTTATGTATTTAATTGACTTTACATCGTTAAATTTGGTTTAGAAACTTTTCCTATTTATATACTCGCTGTTATATAATTATCCGAATTATAAAAAAATAATTTCTCTATTTCTGAAAAATTTGCTAATAAAACTTGAAGAAAATGTAACGATATTTTTGTTCGTTAAAATGGAACATTCAAGAAATGAAAATGTCGAAACTTTTAAATCTCTACAGCTGTTTAACACTAGATTTACGGGCGTTTCTTATATATCTATTTCTACGAGGATCGGTCAAATTAAGGGATAAAGAAAAATGAGCATTTTCTTTAAAAAATCGATTTATTCAAATTAAGTCTGAATTGAACAATATTAGGTTTCACATTTACATAAATTATTAATAAGTAAAAAGTCTTTTTTATTTAATTATAAAATACTGAATTTTAAATAAACTGAATATAAATATACTGAATTTTATTTGTGCATTTTCCGCATACGATTTTTTTGCAATATATACAACAATTATTACTTCTATTTTTTTTTGCAGTAGCCCACTTGGCAACTTTTTCGCACTTCTGACGTTGAAAGTGACAGAAATGAAGCGTCCGATCTTTGGCAAAATACGAACTCCTTTCTGGATATTTTCGATCCGGTGCACTCTTTACATAATATCCAGGCGTTTATCGCTGCCAAATCTGGAATATTGAAAAAAAACTTGAAGGGATCATCGGAAACTCGATGCGCCTCGGTTTCAGTGCGATCCTTTGTGTGTTCCATTATGTGTCTGTCAATTATCAATTCAAAAGCGCTAGTTACACAACCCGACATTATATTTCTCTTAGCATAGCCAGTAGGATCTGCGATATCCTTGAATATCGTACGAATGGACGTCCGATCCGGCTGCTTTCAGTTTTATCCACTGTGTCCCGTCAATTGCAATTTCAATCTCACCCATTACATTTTGGGATGTGCTTGGAATGCTCGTCCTTTCATCCTCGGAGTCAGAACTAGAAAAAATACACATCCTTTTCTTGTTACGACACACTTTCAGCAAGTTTTCCTCTTCACTATTCGAAGATCCTTGTATCTCTCCACTTTCAGTGTATTCGGAACTTTTACTGTCAGCTTCGCTTTGGCCTAATTCATATTGATCTTCTTCGGAGGTATCCTCAGAACAATCTGCATTGATGTTGACAATTTTGTTCAATATCTTATTATATCTCCTGGATTTACTCATGATTGTTAGAAAAGGAGAATTTGTCAAAAAAGGAAAATCCTGTGCCCAAATTCAATTATCCTATTGTAAATACTTAAAATAGTAGACAGTAATGGGAAATGTCTACAATAACTGAAACTTTTGCGCACTGTCTTTGAAAAACGGTTTGTTTATCGAATTCCAAAAATTAGAAAGCCTAGAAAAAAATAATTGTGTGCGTAAATTCTTTAGATGAAATGATTAATTTACGATGCCAAATGGTTAAAATTAATGCTATGGTTTTTGAGATATTTCACTTCCAAGTTTGAAATCCGTCAGATTGGCGGGTTAAACCTAGTGTTAAGGAGGTGTCCTGAATTAGAATGAAACTGAAACGAAAAGCTAAAAAAGGATTAAATTATTATATATTTTTCTTCTCGATGAACTTGAAGAAAAAGTCAGAAAATAGTAAGAAATTAACAATTTTGGTGGGTTTAAAGAAAAAATAAACTTTAAGGTTCTATAACAATTATTTAAATAAATTCTTTGACGAAATTTTTTAGTTCATCGAGAAGAAAAATATATAATAATTTAATCCTTTTTTTAGTTTTTTGTTTCAGTCAAGAATTACGAGGTGGATCTTGCTCGCCGACTGAAAACTGCAATCCATGAAATAGGCTTAGAAATCTGTTATAATTTTTTCTTTTACTTTAAAAAAAATTTTTTTGTATTCGTTAAATATATATAAAACCATACCTTAAAATTCAATAATTTCATTTCTTTCTTTCTCTTCTAAAAAAAATCACAAAAAGACGCTGTTTTAGAATATTCTAATTCAGAGCATCCCGTTAATAAGAATGATGTAACTGTAGATGTAATATATGATACAGATATCCACTTACTTTCATCCTTTTATCTTTTTATGCACTTACCTCAACATGGTACAATAATAGATTACTACACACGTCCTTCCAAGGTTAATAACAACAATCGCATAATCAGATTATGGACGATACATCATACTTTAAAACCCGTAACACCCTAATGCTCCTAGAATTTTACATGAAATCTTTCACTCTACCGCTTCCAACTAAAATTACAAATTTACTAAAACGAACCAAGAAATTTATTCGATCCTGAATCACAAATATTTCCAAAATTCATGACATTCTGCAGAGTTTTATCATTGCCTAATGTCTAGTTAATAATCTAACGTATTATTTGTGAATAATTTAACATCATTTGTAACCGATGAAAGCTGTAGCAATGCGAAAACGTTGCAAATTACAATTTATTGCAATTACAAACCAAAAAATAGACTTTTTTCGAAAATTCTTGCACCTCTTTCGATAATTCTGAACAATTTCTATCAAGTTCTCTTCGCCCATCTACATCGATTTCTAAACTTTTACAAATCGTCGACGAGTCAACGTCGATACCGAGCAAACGCGATTTGAATCGCAAAGAGCGACTTAATATCGCTCGATCTGCATCGATTTTGTTTAATTACGTAACGACCACGTAACGATGATTCCTCGCGTGTACTTCGCGATTGAATAAATTTGCATGGCGTGTCATAAACTCCCCGAGCGTCGTTCGTTTCCTTTTCCGAATCTCTGACTATTCGCTGTTGACGATCGTTCGTTTTCAGCACGCGCGTTCTCGTCGACACACGTTCCAAATTAACAACCGTGTCGCCGATCAAAGTCGATTTCTGCAAACAATCGGAGAACTAACGTCCAGTAGAAGGTTCGATCAGTCTCATTTGCGATGTCGAGCAAATAAAAAGCATTGATCCGCTAAATCCATTGGGGGTTTCCACGTTAATACGAACATGATACGATAATTCGATGGGTTACGTACAATATTCTAGTGAGCGAAAGTTTAGAAGAATTTTATATACTGTTTTTTATTTTTATTATACTTTCTTTTTTATTACTTTTATATACGTTTCTCCGTATAACCGTGGTTATAGTTACGAAAATTCATCGTAGGAGGACATTGTAAATACATATCTGACATTCTTGTAAGTACAAATATATGTAAATTCGGACTGAACGCTTGTTTTCCACCGAGGATGTATGTGTATACCTACAGAACGAATCGCTTAATCCTATTATTTTAACCTTTTCTTTGTGAGAAAGTCAGTCGAGTGGCTGTTGAAGCTATGACTATGCAAGGCACTACAGTTACGTATAACGTATACCAATGATAAAATTATGGTAAGATATAACATACGTACGTATGATAGGTACTAACAAAAAAAGAAAAAAAAGTATGTACGTATGGTAGGTTCATTAAATATCATATAACGATTTAATTTAGATAATAATTATAATCAACGATAGTATCTGCGTACATTTTATATCGTAGTTCGAAATATCATCGAGTAACGAATATAAAATTATTAAGAAACGAGGATTCCAAATCTATTAATTATTGAGATATTCTTCGAAGGCTTAAAATATCGACTAATAGCACAAATGTAAATGAGATGCCGAACGAGTATGAATAATATGCGTCACGTGCTTGGTTGATGATTTGCGAAAAATTTCATTCAATAAATGCCTTCTCTTATCTCGGTAGTTAATAGCGTTCTTTACTCTACGATATTCTACTCAACTGCAAACTTAATTTCACTGGAAAAACATATGTCCTAGCGTTGTATGTCTTATTTTATCGAACTTTCATTCTCATACTCAATTTTGGTCTTGACGATTATCTTTTATCAATTATCAATTCTACTAACTTGTAGCTTGCCGGGTACGTTATGGTGAAATAAATCTGGTTATTTCTAAATTCAACTGGTTAATATCGATATGAAGGAGAAGCATTTAACGATATGTACTGGTTTAAGGCTACTTAATTTGAGTATTGACTTCGAGGAATCTGACTATACATATCGAAACACGCAATGCATTCGTAATGATAATAAGCGAATGAGAATCTTCTTCAACAACATCCCTCAAGTTTGATTAAAACAGACGTGTTACGCGTTATAGTGCATTGCTTCCTTTCTAATCGCGCTATGAATGTATAAACGCATAATACAGTACAATCGTACATCATGTACCTACATATGTATGAAACATTATGTATGTAAAACCACATAGGAAATCCCCTAAAGAAAAATCTGTAAACGAATTATAACAGCACATTTCTATTCGTACGCTACCTACAACTCGAAACTGACAAAAATAGCAGTCGTTTTTTTTTTTAGAAAATGATCATTTTAAATCGTAATTCAAATAGGAAGATCTCCAACGAGAATATAAATTCTTTCTAAGGATATACAAATAACAGTTTGTTCGTCGAGTCTAACTCTATCGTGCACGTATTAGCAAAATTTACGAAAAGAAGATCGACTGAAAAATTTAAAAACTGATTCCCTCCAGATTCACGTTATCTACTCTTATTCTACGTGATTTATCAACCCTAAATAGGAAAAAAAGAAAAAAAAGCAAAGGAAGGAGGAAGAAAAGAAAAAAGCAAAGGAAGAGGGAGAAAAAAAGAAAAAACGCAAAAGATCAATAAGTTTCTCCAACGATTTTAATACAAAGAAACTAACGAGAAAAAGAGGACCAAAAGATCGGTTCATTGGAAGACACTTTCAAGGCTCTCGACCGTTGACATTATTTCTTGAAATATGTACTCCTTCTGAGATTCATCTCGGCCGCTCACTTTCACTTGCCGCAATTTGCCGCGGATCGCGAGTCGAACTCTAGATTCACCGATTCCACGGTATTCCATAGCGTGTGGCCGTGCGTAAGTAAGCGGACACGTGCTCCTTCATCTTTACGCAGCAACGACACTGACGCGCGCGTAATTACATTCATGTCCGGGTCGCGTTCCATGCATGCGCCACGCTGTCGTTAAACTTCGCGCTTCGACCGCGGATCGTGTTACTTAATCGCGGGTCTGATAAGCGTGGCCTCGTCGAACATGACGAGGACAATTCCAGGCGAAAGGGGAAAGTTGAAGGAACAAGCTTTGGTACCATTCGACAGAGAAATCGACGTATCGAAAGAAGAGAATTAAGGAGAAAAGTGTTCCATTTTTTTTTTTTTTTTATATCGACGAATTTATTAATGCTAGAGGAAAGATAGTTGTTGTAGAAGAAGATTATTCGTTGGAGAGGAGTGACATGTTCGTATATGGTTATTGCATGTTAAGAGTAGAGTAACCGCAGTCGTTAATGTGATTTTAAATATACTATACGTAAATAATTCTAATCAAGATCGATGAAAGTAAAATAGTTAACCGTAAGTGTATGATCAAGTTCCGATTTAAATAAAAATTAATATTGGCTTTGTTAAGAGCATCGACATATTATTAATATGTAGCCACAAAGAAAGAAGAAGGAAAAAATATTACATATAATTATATAGATATTTATATATCTATAAAAATTAGGAATATCAAATGCCCTTTTTCTTTTTTTTTCTTCGTGGCTACATATTGATAATACGTCGATGCTCTTAACAAAGTCAATATTAATTTTTATTTAGATCGAAACTTGATCATACACATATAGTTAGCTGTTCTATGTTATAAACATCAGCTCGATAACAAATTTTCTGAAAATTACGATTGTATCTTCCATAAAAATTACACTTACTATATATAATAAAATAAAATAAAATAAAATTATACTAACTATATATTTCTACAAATATTTCCCCCTCTACAGAATTAATCTTCGTCAAACGCTAAAAACTAGAAGCATCTAATTATTTTGAAGAACCAGTAGCTTTACTTTGTATTAATGCGAGGTTGTAAGAAAACGATTGGCCGGTGAATAAGCTGGGCAACCGGTAATGCCAGGGACCATTTCACGACACCTTGATTCGAATCACGCTCAGAGGCAATACTTATTCTTGGTTTGTAAAATTTCCAGCCGTCGGCGCGGCCTGTTCCCCCGGATCGTTATTCAAGTTTCGAGGAACAGCTGTGCTACTCAAAGAGGGCCCCACGCCTCTTTTCTTATGGGGTTACGTACCGCGTACCCGAACCGAACTGGCTTCTGGGAGAGTTTAGCCCGGAAGGCCTGTGAATCTTACGTCGCTTTTTAAAGAACCCTGGCACACACATTCTCCCTTAACCCATACTCCTTTTCTCTAGTCCAGAAGCATCAGCTCAACAAAATAGCCTGAGACTACAATAAGAGACTGCCATTTTTATAACTCGAGCTTCAAGTGTAAAATATGAGCAATTGAATAATTTTGAAACTTAATTACGATCCAGCAATTTTCTGTAAATAACAACCAGGGTATTTTTAGAAAACAGCGAATCAATATTTTTGCCTTAGTCGGAAAGGTAATTGAAATTTCGAAAGATTTCCAACGTGTCTTGTATTCCGAGGTTTACCTTAATAACGAAAGGATATTTGGCAAAGCAACGAATTAGAAATTTGACGTCAGTCGAAAATGAAATGAGTTTTTAGAAAAGAAATACAAATTTGGCGTTTGTGAAATTTATTTAATTGCGTTGAAATATCGAATACTCTCAGCAATGTAAATCTACTACTTTGCTCTCACCATTCGAATTTAACTCCATGTTTTAACACTTTTCATAACAACCCCAATTCGGACATAATTCCTCTAACTTTCAAATAGAGCTATCATTCAAACTAACAACCTGATCTAACTACGAAAAATCTAGCTTAAAAATCTGATTTATCCAATAATCCGTAATAGAGAAAAATGTATCCAACTGTATAAAAGAAGGTTGACTAACGTTGGCGACAGAGTTCCGATTTTCAACGTCAGTGTCGTTCGTCATTAACGCACAAAGTCTCTGTTCTGTTACCTACCATCTGTAACACCGTTCTCTTACCGTCCTCCTCTAGCCATTTCCATTTTCCCTGCTCAATAGCGTGTCCTCAACCATAAGTGTGGGAGACTTGGCCGCAGTATTATGCAACAACGCCCGAATCAGGCAGATTCGAACACGTGCCATGTTTCTGCGTCCCATCGCGCCTTTCTCTATTCGATCGAAGGACTCGTCTCCTTGGTCATTTCGTTCGAGACCGTTCCATTTTCCACCAACCAAAACCATATGGAACGATAATTCGCCAATTATGTAATATCAGTAAATGTGAAACAGTTAGAAATTGTAGTCATAGATTTTTCTTTCACAGATAAAAGATTCTGTGATTTTATAGGACATCTTTTAGTTATTCGCCGAAATCGATTGGAAAAAAATATTATAACACCTTATTAAGCGTTAAAAAAAAAAAGAAACATCTTAGAGTTTCCAATTGATTAAAAGTAAAAAAAACTTAAACAATGTTAAGAATGTAAATCTCATTCAACCGATATATTTGTTTATAAAAAAGGAAAAAGATAATAATAATCAAATTGAACGGGTGAACAATGCAACTTTGTCGAAATCGCCCCAATTCGCTATAAATTCGCGGAATCGATGGAACTAATTAAAATAAATTGGGTTATTATCGGCGCTCCAATCAATTATCCAAATCTCGAAATATTACGCTGAAATTACATCAATGAATATCGAAAAGCAAATATTTATCCGCGCGAAAGGACACGCTATGAGTAAGTTTATGGCGGCCAACGAGCATAATGTAATCGCTTCTTGATGTGGAACGAATAAACGCTTTACAGCATTCCGATCGCAATTTCGCGGATTCTTCGTGCACACTATTACTGCACTATAGGGGCCTTCAGGTCGTTTGCACCTACGAAGCAAAATTTCATCTCAAATATAAAGTCGAAATAATTATTTCTTATTTGTCTTAACTAATCATTCTAATTTCTTTTCTTCGGAAAGATGATCTAATTTATGCGGTGTTCCTTGCAAACGAAAATACAAGGAATGAAATTAATAAAATAATATTTTGTATTCCAATTATATAAAAAACTCAGAAGTCGAAGATAATTTATTTAAATGTACACAATTATTTTGATTTATAACTTGTAGAAAAATGTAAAAATGAAAATACTCAACTTATAAAGGAAACACAATATACGAATCTCAAACGAGTGACGTACTCGATTCGTGAAGAAAATGTTGGATAATATATAGTTACACGCGTTAACATCACGAAACGTCGTAGTTTTCTTAGTCGGAGATAAAGAAAACACGAAAATAATCTACTATTCGACCAACGCATCGACGATAAATCGTCGAACTCATAAACGACAAGTGTAACATATGGAAAGAGAAGATACGTATTCTAGTTTAACAAACTGAAAGATTCGTCGTGCAATTGACGTGAATTGGATTTTGAAGCGCAAAATTAATCCTGAAATTGCGTTGATCGAGTCGAATCTCGAACACGTTTAAAAAACGCGTGATCGAAAGCTACGAGGAACCTGTGGCAAACTCTGAATCATGCAAAACTCGCATGCAGACATTTTTACGTCACCATCTTTTATTTCGCCCGTTCGATCCAATTTTTGCTTTACACGTCTATGTACATATTAATAATACGCGTGTGTCAAGGCGCTACATGCATATTGCATCGCAATCGGCTTTAACATCGATGTATTTTGACGAAAGGCATACGCCCCTTCGACGACTTTACTTTCGAATCTCGTCCAAGAGGTTGGAATACTTATGTCAGGTGGTGCAAGAATCGTCGAAGTTGTGACGATATTTTTTGTAATCGTAGCGACATGCTCGCGTCTCATTTTTCTATTCTCTATTTTCTTGTTTCTATACGCTAAACAATTGCTAGGAAACAGGTAAATATGGATGCAATGTCTTACGAAGAAAACAGATGGTGGTCAAACATAACCTCTACGAAAGCACGAAATACGGTCGGTTGGCAAAGCGAAAGATATTCCAAGATATTGGTTATGATAATATCGGGCAAAGATAAAGAAAATCGAAAGAAAAATGTACTACACGTTCCGCATTACTGTAAAAGGAGGAGATGATTCATCGATTTTCACGTTTTGCAATGGCAAAAAAGTAACGCTGTTATTTTAATGAATTCTTAAATCAAAATTAGAATATGCAAGCGGACAAAACATTCATTTTAATAAACTTAGCCGCAATCTGGAAATGAATCTAGCAAGTGAACTGCCTTGTCAGTTCTCTTATTACGTAATGTCGTTGTCAAACCATACGGATATAGGGTAATGATGTAGTCGAACAAATTAACTCGACGAAAAGAACACTCGTAATCGTTTTAAATTGAATCGCGTTCGATTTTTCTGTCAATCGCATACGAAAGGGCTAAGAGGGAAGGAAAAACGTAGAGCAGTAAGCAGCTGCTAACAAGCCAACGTGGCCTGGGTTAACTCTCGATTCCAACATCTTTTTACTAGTGTTTTCACCAATGTCGTAATACGTTTCGAATAATAACGTTTCGCGGTAATTTCCGCAAGCAAACACGACAATTTTTTGATCGTGTAGTAACGAAATACCATACAAAATATGGCGAGTAAGTGACGATCGAGTGTCTCTTTCCTCGGCACGACATTACGACACATGTACGCACACATGACTGCTTCGTGACGCGTGCAGAGCCGCGTACGTACACACACGTCTGCTCGTATATACATACATATATACGCACACGAGCTCGCAATTCCTAGCCTGTACATAAGGAAAGGAGATGGCGAAGAATAGGACGAAATAAGAATGCGATTTACTTACCCGATTTCTGAGGAAGTCCTCGATGGCACGTTGCGCCGAGTCGGTGAGTTTCACGAAGATCAGGGACTTGTTTTCGTGAAAATTACTATGCGACGACAAACCATACTGGACACCTGCCGCCAGCGCCGCCATTTCTCTGTCTCTCAACAGTGGGTTCTCTCTCGCACACGTCCCCTTCGTAAAAGCGCACACAGCTGACGTCCTTGTTAGTTAAACGTAGCACTTTTTTTTTTACCTTTACTTGTTACTTCGCGATACGAGAACAACGCATACAACGCGGTAAGAAAACACTTGCCGCAACGAGATAGATACTTTCACTCGGAACAAATCGGAGTAACGATGGAGAGAAACAGAAAGAAAGAAAAAAAAAAGAGGAAAGTAGAGAGACACAAAGAGAGAGAGAAAGATATATACAACCCCCCCCCGAAATAGAGGATTCTTTTCGCACGTAGCTCTGGCACACACGCGTTTTTCCTTCGTTTTCTCGACGCGTATCTTTTTTCACGATCTCCACCTTTGCCACTTCTTTACGTGGTCCGTTTTCTTCGTCACGCTTCGAAAGTGGTAGCACCCGCGCGTAAACCACCCTCTCACACGTTCCTGGTCCTCGTTTTCTCTCAACCGTCACATATTAGCGCACCGATACGTCTCATTTCAGATTTTCTCGCGATTGGATACGTCGAGGAGAGAGCAGCGCCCGTCGTTTCGTTGTAAGAAACTACACAACTACACTTTCGAACGACCACCTGGTAGGTGGGGCTTACGGGAGAACCGTCAACCAATCCCGATTTATACTCAGATAGCACACGACTGCGGACCCTACCGTCCTCCTACGGTCACAGTCAATGATCGACTGACATTCTTCATCGTACCGCTTCATTCTTTGGATATTGGTGCTGCCATCTGCTTTCGATTTCGATAATTCCACATATACATATTAATTCCATGAGAAGATAAAATAATTTGTATACTTAAGCATTTATAAGTCTAATATACTTTAGGTATATATATGCATTATAATTTGCTAAATTAAAAAATAATACAATCAGAAAGAAAGATATAGAATAGAAATATATGATGTCTTTTTCCTTTCTATATATTCAGTGAATCATGTTACCGTATTTGCTCTGATTTGACAAATTTGTTTGTAGGAACTGTCTTGCCCAGTTATCTTTTTATCTATTTATTTGTTTATTTATTTATATATTTATATATTTAGTTATCGACGACAATAAAGATTTCTTCCAAATCAAATAATAAATTGTGAAATGTATTGAAAATGTTTTAAAAGTCACTTATTTGGTTATGACGTACCTCGGTTAATGAAACATTCTGGAATTTATTTAATTAAATACGTCTGTGTATTATTTTTAAAAACAAATCATTCCTTTGTGCGAAAATAAGCTATGAACTTGATAATAATTCAGCCAATTGAAAATATGGTATGTGAAATCAGAAAGAGACTTACATAATTCGCTGGTGTGGTAGCACTGTACTTGTAGAGCAGTAACCTTATCAGTGTTGAATATTATGTGTTCTTAGCCTAGTTATATAGAAAAATTGAAGTATAAAATTTGAAGATGATTGACAAGGTTTCACCGCTAACTGTTCTATTAACGTTTGGGATCGGCTGGATAATGTATACAACAACGTTCGATTTTCGAAGATATCGCTTTTCCACAATACCTTATTTGTACAGCCCTGTGAATAGTTATGCTCGTCAAATAGAACTGGTAATATACAAAGAACATTTCTATCGTCATAATATTTAATAGTTCATTAAAACAAGCTATACTGAAGTGTAGCTATCGCGAATTATGAGCTCAAAAGAATTTTGGTAAGAAAAGTTGTAGTAAGCAAGAAAATCATCAAATATATCAACGTTATTTACGTCTTCAAAATGATTTATAAAATCCTCTTTAATTTTATTAAATTATATAGTTACTACTTTATGTAATAAGTAAATGTATATGTCTTTGAATGTTATATGTATCGATTCAAATTTCAGTCCTTCGTGAATCGAACAGATTTGTATCTTTTATTTTAAGAAATGCACTCAATTTTTAAAGTCCTTAGTATGTGTCTAATTTGTTTGTAATTGTTGATGTAATTTCCTAAAATCATTGAATTTGTGTTTCGTATTATTTGTATATGTTTTATTAAGTAATAATATGTCACTGTTTGCAAAAATTGGTATGTAATGTTAACTCGGCAATGTAACCAGCAAGTCAATTAAAATACTGATGAATTTTAGCATTGAATTTCAACTATTTTAAAAATCAACTATTTAATTAGCACTAATAAAGAGGTTTTTAAAAAGTAATATAAAATTGATATGACAATGGGGAGATAATAAGCTCATAATTCGCTAATAATATATTGTCATTGATATTTGTAGTCAAATAAGTTTATATTTTATTTTCATTATTTTTATTAATCTTCCGTGATTAAGAAATACATTGCTTAGTACTGCTGTACCACAATATGAGATTACGATACTAATAAGTATTGTTATTCTTTGTAGGAAAAGTTGGGTAAAGTTTACAAATACAAAGAACATCTAACCAGGAGCATGTACGAAGAAAATAAAGGATAAAAATTCTTTATATCATTTAAAATATATTTAACAGTATGTATGTATATATCAAAAATTATAGCTGTGTAGTTATATCTACATTCAATAAACTATAATATGAAAGTATATTTATTTTTAATCGATATATGTGATATATTTTGGATAATGTAAGTTTATGTAACATATTTGCAATGTGGCAAAATTCTTCTGACCTATGATTTTAAATTTTAATGTAAATTTTATATGTTACATTTTTATACTTTGAGAACATATACATCAAATAACAAGAAAAGGTAAACGAAGAGGAATTAGGTATTAATTAAAAGAGAAATCAGGTATTTAGCAATTTATTTTTTTTTTATTCTTATACTTAATCGTTTGACTGAAACGTCTTTATACCAAGAAGTCTTGTTCTAAAATAAATTCAATGAAATATTATTTAGTAATATTAACATTAAATTTAATAAAAGGAGGTATTCAAGTAAAATATTTTGAGATTGATTGATTTTGATGTTTTATTAGATTTTTGTGAATTACCTTCCCCTGAGACAGCCCATTCCTTTAAGAAAGCCATCCTTTTCCTATCTCTTAACATTTATCATCTTATATCGCATAATTTTTGTTCCACTGTCCATTTAAGAGCACCCATTGGATATGATAAATTTATATGAATGAAAATTTAGACAAGCTGTGCAAATGGTTAATAGAATGAATAAACATAAAGTTAAATATTTTATATCCGAATATATCATTCGTTAATGTTATTAGATAATTGTATCAACATTGTTTGATTAAATTCTACTTTGTGGAGACACAATGATTGAATGTTACATAGTGGTTCCTCTCTTGAGAGATTAGTTAAAGTATATTATGGTTGTTTACTTTGCATACAGAACAGATACCATGACAAGGAAAATCTTGCCTAAAAAAATTGCGCCTCCGCAATGTACAATAAATAACGGCGTCTTAGATACTAAGCTTTATTAACATTTACAAAAGAAAAGCAGGTATTCTATGAAGTGCTATTTCTTTCTTTTAATAGTATTTCCTTTCGGATAAAGTATAGTATCCGGATTGCAATATTTTTAATCTGAATGCGTCTCTTTTGGGGGTACTTTACGTCGCTAAAGCTGAAAATGAGGGCTATTTTTCACGGAAATAAAGATTCAGACTCGTGAACATTTGCCAGACAAAGGTCTTAACATAAATCCGCGTAAGATAATTTTATAAAGCGTTAAGAGGTAGGTTTACAAAACAACTGATGGCACAGCCACCAATGCCAATGTTCCAAATGCCAATTTTGCCGCTTACCGCATACCGTTTTCTGTATGAAAATAAAAAATAAGCTTATTTCTGTGGAAAATAACTCTTATTTTCGATTTCAATGACCTCAAAAACCGCTAACAAGCGTCATTCTAACCGAATATTTTCCAGTTCGGATACTATACTGAGCCTTCGTTTCATGTAATAAACAAGAAACTGTAAAACTCCATACAGAATATACATATGCCAAATGAAAGTAGAAAGAAAATATGAAAGAATAACACTTGATGAGAAAGTATACATAGCATAGTGTAACAGACAGAACATAATAACAAGACCATTGATATACCCAGAACATAAGAATTTTTAAGTTCAACGAATTGTGTATTTAGAAAATGCTTCATTTTGGTTGATGCTTCGCGTCCCAACACATGTATGTTTTGAAAGTGAATTTTGTGAAAATTACATAAAGACACGTAGTTATGTTAAAGTCATCGGATATTTGCTAATTTGCTGAAACACGAGGCAACATCAGATTGTGAATTTATAGCGTAACCGTGTACATATTATGTATGTACAAGTGTTATACTACATATACATATATACATAGGTTGACGCATATAAAATGTTGCAAGTCATTTGGAACTAGTGTGAATAACAGCAAAATTTTTCTAGATACTAAATGATTTAAGGTATATGATACGTACACTTGTATGATACGTTTTCTCTTTCTAAAATCATTAAATGCCAGAAATCAATTTGACGCTATTTCTAGCAATTTCGATGTTGACAACTTGAAGCATTTCATATGAACCATTTATATGTATATATAGATATATATGTATATATGTGCAACTGTATATGCAATATATTTTGCGTTTATACGGTTATATTTTACATATGAGCATACTGTTAATGCAGAAATTATAAATTACAAAAAGATAGCCGAGACAATAAACGGACGCTTCGTATAACATGAAGATCCATGTCGTAATATACAGTGATAACGATGATAATGATTGTGGCAAAGAGAGATATGATGAAAACAATAGCAACAACGATTAGATGTATGAGCATTGTTTTCCTATTGATTTCGCTAACTATCAGACGAAAATCCAGAGGTCTCTAATAAAACTTACGAAATGACAATTATGGTTCTTACCTAATATTAGCTAATATCGAAAGTAGAAATTTTCAATGAAAATTATTACAATGTGTATTTACTAGAAGAGAGATCACTAAGGTCATTTCACAAACAAAGTATTTTATATGTATTTTACTCTGACACGCGTCAATTGTATTTTAACACTTCTGTACAATTGAACACTGACGTATAAAAGCAGCATCGATTGAAATAAAATTAAACAAAATCAGATGTTATTAATTAAACATGAGTCCTCTAGATTGTCGATGGTCTGTATTCAGTAAATTTCGTACAGTAATTATGGCGATAAAACATCGAGTCACATCTTAAATTTTATCTAATAATTCGTGATAATGAAGTTACTTCGATTGTACCTTTCATGTAAAATACGACGATATGGAATGTGGCACAATGATTCAACGACGATAAAACTCTGGTCAACTTTTCTCGTTTGCCTTTTATTCGCATTCTTATACTCCATTTAACTACTTCAGTTGATCGACAGACATCACTGTAACAATCTTTTTCGTATTCACATTTAGTTCGCGTAATTCTTGAATAGCATTGTCACTTAATAATTCTTTCTTCCGTTGGCTTATACTATATCACGTCATACACATTTCCTAATTTATCGATCGAATCTTGTTAACGTTTGCACACGTCGCCAAACAAAATTACCTCTTTCATAAAATTTGTTTAAGGATGACTCAGCATTATGTACAAATGATTACAACCAATTTCCCACATATAATTTTATCCCTTATGTCGTTACGAACTAATCACGATGCACGTTATTTTGTAATTTGCACCAGAAAAATTTAAGAACTTTGATAATTGTTGGAAGTTTGAAAAAAGAAGCCATTACGTATTGAGCTATTTCTCTAAAATGGAGATGAAAAACATTATTAATGGTAAAACATATTCATTTCCTTAACCTTCTTTTTCTTACAAGAACATGAAGTAAAAATGACAATAATGTATGTATGCATGTGTGTATGTACGTCGATCAAATATGATGAAATCGACGTGATTTCAAAATTGTTCGATGACGTACCAGAAGTGCCAGACTGGAGAAGTACGGCAAGAAACGATGATGAATTTCATTAGAATTAGCGATAATAATTATCTCGGCTAGGATTATCAGATAATTAATAATAATGTTGATTAAATAGAACAAAAACGTGGACGAAAATCAATAGATGAAGTAACAAGGTCGAAAAAATACCTGGCAATGCTGGCGTCGCGTGCGTCGATCGATCAAGAGAGATAAATTCTTCAAGGGTAGAATCGCAACGTAAAATCATGCACACACGATCAGAGCTACTTTGATGAAAGAGGCTTCAATTATACAAATGGTTCAAAGAATAATAAGCTCTTCATGCGAGTGAACGAACGAAAGATAAACGTTTATTAATAAAGATCTGGGTTTATACGTATTATTATTTTTTCTTGTGTTGAATGTGCGTGTTTGACTCTGATACAATTGCTTTTAGGTTCACCTATGTATACTCAGAGGCTGCGCAACGGTATGCCGTAATCATAACTCTTTTTCCTCATCGTTCGCTTGGTTTTGCGTTAAAAATTTTGATAATAACAATGGTACACTCTTTGCGGGGATGATGAAAATGTACTCATTACTCGTTGAGATATAATACCTAATAATCACGCAGTCATCCGCACGTACGCACAGAATTACGTGTTCCGTACACATTATTGTTTTCTTTTTTCAAATGCGTCTTGTCGCATGATTACAAATTTATTCCTTAATATGCTTTACTTACGAAACACAAACATTCTGCCATTTTTTTTTAAATATATTTGTTAAGTACAATTATATACGCGTCGTACGATTTTTCAAGCATAGTATTGTCAACAATTGTGTATATATTTGTTCTTTTTTCCTTTTCCCCTTTCGTTTGTTAAATGGTTTCTTCTGCTACACGTCCTCACGATACAGCAATCTGAAGTCTAGTTTTTCGAATGATTTCTTTTTTTGGTTTTGCATCCATGGTCAGTTACTGAACGCAAAAGTTCGCGGTGACATCTCGCGCTCTCGTCGAACAAGAACTACGAACACTTGACCTTGTTCCATAATATACGCGTCCCAATCTTTTTTCTTCTGATTAGATGTTCTGTGAAAAGAATGATGGATCGATTCGTGCAACGAGACGTTTAATCACAGGAAGAAATATTTACGGGTTTTGAATCTTTTTCACGACTGTATAAATATAAATGTTTAAACGTTCGTAATATATTAAAATGATCTATGTGTATACGTTCTCATTATGTAAGGATAGTAATACATTCCGTTTCCCACTGTTTTCTTCAGCACTGGTTTTTTTTAACCCTTTAGGGACCGTTCCTTTTCAACCTTTTTTTCATCTTTTCTCTCATATTTATATATATATATTTTTTTGAATTCAAAGTTATTCAAAGTAATGAAATTCATAGACTAAAGTCTAGTTCTATTATTAAACACTCATCTCTAAACACTCACAGCATGCATCGCATTACATTATAATAATCTAATAACAATATGCATGTAAATGTTATAACACTAGAATGATATTAATGTTACAAATTATGTATTAGTACCGTAATTATATTCGATATCTTAAGAGAGTAGAATCCAAGATAAAGCACTTGAAAACTGAATTCCGCGCGCGAGTCCCAGCAGGGTTAAACTTTTATTCATTTCAGATTAGTTTGCCAGCGTCGCGTAACCTTCGTATGTCAATGTTTCTCCTCGAACAGCGATACGAACATTATTTATCTTCTGCACAGTACTTTTTTGAGGTTAAACTATACTGAACAAAGAAAAAGAGTAAACGTCGTGACAACGATATTTCCTTGTTTTTTCCTATGATTGTGAACGGCATAAGAACAAACATGGCTCACGTATTACCGTTTCTGTGAATTTCAACGAAGATATCACTATCGAACGGCACCGTGTAAAATATTTAATTGTTGTCTCCCGCTCCCTCGTTGATCGTCGAAATCGTTCTCTTACCTTTATCGTTCATTATCCAACGAATACTTTTGCGTTCCCTATTTTATTTCGTGTCGATATCATAGTGTTCTTGTTCTCGTTATGTTACCGATCGTTCACGTAGACATTGTGACAGGTGACAGATCGTCACAATCTCTATGTAATATCGCGACGATTGCCATGGTATCTTTCGTTATCACACACCAACGAGACTCTTCGGACGTTTAACGAGTATAGAGAATAGGAATCGAAATGTTTTTTAAAAGAGAAGAATACTGTTACTATTGGGTTCGGTGTATTACGTGCATGGTATGTGTAATTATGTATATATGTATGTATGTATGTTGTACTGTGTATATAGAGTACATATACGTATGGTACGTGTATGTCTTATGCTTGTTGTATAGTAGTACAACGATAACTGGCCAGAATTTCGTTTCGTTAACTAGCTGTTAATATTCCCATTAGTTCTTGAAACTGACTTTGTGGGCCTCCGATGTTATATATATTTAAAATAAACAAATGTATCAAGTATATTTTACTTCAGTCATCACTTGGATTTAATCAAGAAGAGAAAATCTTTCTAGAAATATACTTCCTTCGATAACTGGTCAGTTGAAATCCCAATATGTGGCCAATTAGAGAAGCACTACTGTATTGTGTCTTGTTTGAAATGCAGAGCATCTCGCGTGTTTGTTTCTTGGTGTAATATGTGTAAGTGCGGGTATAAGTGTAAATGTAATGCGTGTAAGTGTAAATATATTTGTCTGTAAATGTAAACGAACATGTAAGTATGTGCAAGTGTGTACGTGTGTATATGTACTTTAAGGGGTAATTATCACAGAATACACGAGATATTTTTTTTTCATTAAGCTTACGAGATATTAATCGAAGCGGAGAGTAGGAGGAAAAAGTGGCGGTCAATTCCGTCCACGAAGCGAAATTGTCGACCGACACGGAAACTTCCCAGCGGAAAGAAACACACAGAAGGTTGTTCCCGTTTCGTCGACGGACTTGCCCTGGTTGCCGAATTCGCCAGCCCTTTTTCATTAATTAGTATGTAGTACTTAGGCAGCGGAGAAAATAGACACTTTTACAAATGAAGATGGTGGCGAGATCGCGGATCCGTGTTTTTCTCTTCCAATTCTACTTTCCCCCCTTACGTCTCTCATTTTCTTTTTCATACGTTGTGTTTTCTATTTTCTATTCATCTATTTCACTCACGCCATGCTGTTTCTTCGTCTGCATTCGATGCTCGTGTTTCCAAGCCCGAAATCGTTTCTCATCGCATTCGCTTTTGAATAAAGATACGCCAGGATTGAAACAGCGCGAACGTTGTAAAAGAGACGAACTGCAACGCGTTTTGTGTATGAGGAGCATTTCGTCGAGGGTCGTTTAGATCGACATGGATACACAGATCCGGGCACATTTGAATCTACGCGCTTTAACCACGTCAACGAGTAACGTGCTAACCTGTTCTTTTACGAAACAAAATATGTACGGTAAAATTATCACGTAAACTCTATTTTGTCCTACGATTTTTCGTAATGAGATTCAGAGGTGCATCGATTCATGAATGATAAACCATTATTTTTTCCTTTTTCTCTTTCCATCGTGAAACGTATTTGTATTCCTGATGTAAAGTTACGTGGTAAGAGGTAATTTTGGAAAGATATGCGCTTGTATGTATATGTATAACGTGTTAATAAACGGAATTCTATTCGAAGGTTCTGCGCCTGACCTGTGTCGCGTGTAGACGCATGCATCATCCGGATATGGTAAGCGCCTGATGTAAATATGTAATTGTAAAGATAGCCGAATTTTCCTTTTTTTTTTCTCGGGTGGCTTTCTCTTCAGACGAATATCCCGCGCTCGCAGCTACATCAGCATTTATATACTATACACAATACGTAAGTATATCTAGACGTACTACGTAGTAGAAACTTTTCTTGTGGATATAATCATGTAATCTCTGGAATTGTATATCTGGTTTAACCTGCGAAGGTCAGAGAATGAAATTTATTTAGTTTTAAAGTCGCGTGCATCTTTTTTTTGTGTTATTAATAGTTTCCATCTTCTGTTTCTTCTTCTGTTTCTTTTTTTTTCTTTTGTTTCACAGTGACCGCTTTTCTTTGCTTTTTTATTCCCATATGTAGGTTTCTCGGGAGATCCGATCGAAGCTTCGTGCAAGAACTGCGACATGTGTTCTTAAACAAGTGTTTCCAGAGTTTTCGAACGACATTAGATGCGAAACGAAGAACGTTAGGATGTCTTCCGCGGGGATCGTTTCCATTTTGTAGCAGATTGAGGGACCGTTTAACGCGTCCGCCCTCGATTTTCTCGATTTTTCATTTTCTTTTTATTCTTCATATATAGTGGGGGAAGTCTTGCATTAGAGAATCGCGGGCTCTGATCTTCGTAACTTAACCAACTGTTCCCACGAGTGGACAATGTTTGATCTATATACAAGAGTAATATCGATGAGATATTTTTAAGCGAATAGACAAAGAAGTATCGATGTCCGTTATTTTCGAAGCTTGCGTTCCACCTCGTCGTTTACATATTTGGTTTTGCACGTTCACACAAAAAGCAATGATCGTCGAAAGGGGAAAGTGTCGAAGTTACATGATTATTTAAGTTATCATACATCTACCACGATATAAAGTTTAATTTCGAAAAAGTTAGGCTGTCGATTCGTAGAAATAGTAGTTTCTGGCTAGAACAGATCGAAAACCGGATTCTCTGTTTCACGATATTGTACGTAGAATGAAAATTGAAGGCGGACGAAAGGATCCTAACTCGTATGTTTCTTCCTCTTCTTGTTATTCTTTCTTTTTTTATTCTTTTCTTCTTCACTGGAACGGAATATCGGCTTCTTGTGTACGTGAACATCTTCATCGTATTAAACGTTGTATTAAAGGTCTTCGAAACGAGACCCGAAAGGATGATTCACGGGGAATGATCGAAGTCTTCGAGCGGACCTCGTAATACGTTCACCACCAATAATCAGACTCTTACGATCTCTTGTTAATTCTTACAATAAGAACGTACTTTACATTACAATGCCTATTTTATTACTAACGGCGCGTCCCGAGTAACGTCGTGACGCGCCTATTGGTCGTACGCAATGCTACGTTAAACTGTTATTTAGAAAAACTTTTTTTCGTCAACAATGTGTTTCACATATCTACAAGTAAACTCGTCATTCCGAACAAACGGCCTAAAACGTTGTCTCTCACGAGTGTCTATATTTTATATGTAGTATTACATTTTCCTCATTGCAGCGCGATTCGTATTTTTTAGTTTTGAAAAAAGAAAAAAAAAAAACACTCCCGATTCACGTTTTATATTAGCAACGTGTTAGCGATCACGGACCCCGATTCGATCGTTCTTCGTGCTCTTCTTCGTTTTCCTTTTCCTCTAGCTGCAGTCAAGCTGCTTCCGTTTCTTCTGGGAGTCCGTACACGTCGAGGTCTAACCGCGCTGGACGTATCATCTACGACTAATTCGACTCCTTCCTTCTCCTTACGTTACGAATATTTACCAAATATATTACGTACTGGCAGCACTGTTTTTACGTGACGCGTCTGTTCAGAACACTCTTCGATACCTGAGGTTTCATATTTTCCATTTTTACGGCACTTACTTGAACGAAAAGTCTGTCCGTATATCTTCCCATATTCTTGACCAATCATCATCCTATTATTCTACATTTCTATCGCTTTTCCGAAAAGGTAGGAGGAATCACCCTTCCCCTTTTCTACTCTCTTTGTCCGACTTCCACTAGCTGGATGAACGTTTCGATTCGGGGACTTGATTTTCAACATGTTTACTCGAAAACCTTCTTTCTTTTCCTTTCTTTTGGTTTTGTCTTCTTTCTTTTTTTATTCTCGGCTCATTCGGTTTATATAGGGGACGGGGCTAAAGCTCTGTGATTCGTAAAAAAGAGAGAAGAACACGCTCGACCGCAAGCTGACTGCGAAGGAAGCGAGAAAAATGATGTCGCACAACAAGGTCTCTCGTTCCTTCATTGACCGACGTTAGCGTTAGAACCGAAAAGGATTCGGCCGATAGTCCTTATCGGTGATTTTTCTCGCTTATGTGTTTGCTGCAATGTGTGTTTCTTATTTTTATTTTGTGTCTTACGCGTTCTCGATATCGCATATGTCTCGCGGTGTTGCTCGTTTTTTTTTCTTTTATTTATTTGCTGAATTATTTTGTTTTGTTTGCTTTTTAAAGACTTCATTCTCGACAACGACGGCCGAACACTTCTATGGTTTCCCCTATGGACAACGCCCCTCTCCTTCTCTCCTTCGAGCTCTTTCCAAACTCGAAGGACGCATCGCTTCGCTGTCGTGGCTTAATGCTGTGACCCTGAGCCTCAGGTAGGGTTCGGTAACGGTGTCTCCTGCCTGATATCACTCTTCAGTTTCACGAATTCTTTTGCGATTTCGTCGTTGTTCCTCTGTGAAAGAATCCTTAGAATTGTCCAACCGGTCTCGTCCATCTGGATTCGTTTACCAAGCGACAACCAGCAGGCGCACGAGCCTTCCTCGACGATGTCCTTGAGTTGCATTACTGCTACACCGACCAGCCTGTCCTCTCTCGCGAAGCAGTAGTCCTTCACGCAGATATGCAACTCGTAGAAATCGAGTTGCTGCTGCTCATTGCCGATCATGCTACATACGTCGAAATAGATTTGTTAATATCGATCGAATGTGTGCGTATTGTATGGAAAAGATCAATGATCATGATTCTAAATTTGTTTCATACGTAAAGAGTATATGAAACAGTTATTAAAATTGTTAGTAAAGGCTTTGATATTTTTTTTAAATAAACGGAGAACAAGTAGGATCTACTAAAAAATAGAGAGAGATACTCACAAGTCAAAGCTCTCGTTGAATTGCGGCGACCAATTATTGCTCTTTGATTTTGTTGATTGCTTCCTCTTCTTTCCAGTTAAATGCGGTCCGATCAAATTTACTTCAACGTACGGTCTGAACATTCCCGTAGCAAGCTGCCACTTCAAATCGTTCGCAGCGACAACTACAGAGTAAAATGTATTAAATATGACAATATTTCACGATGCTTATATATATATATATATATATATATATATATATATATATATATTATATTCTACCTATATTATATATAGAATAATTATATGTATGGTAATATCATTTTTTATAAGAAATTATTACAAAACGTATGAAAGAATTGTTAGTTGGCAGGCACCCTAGCTGAAGATCTTTAACGTTATAATTAATAAAGATACGATAATCTAGACTTATCTTTTTATAAGATATTAATTTAAACTATATAATTTATAATAAAATATCGACATTCTAATGTAAATAAAACATACCTTTGACAGTGACTTTCTGTTCGCCAGTTCCAGGATGTGTGAAAAGATCCACCTGTATACTGACTTCTCCGACCGAGCCTTCCTCCGTACCGGCAGTATCTGGAACTTTATCAACGATAAGTTAGATTTCATCTGAAAATTCCGATTTCTAGCCGCTAAGTACTACGAGAGAGAAAAAGGGAGCTTCGGTCACCGCTATCCGAGGCTAAAATTCTCAGATTTGATGCTAAGATACTATGATCAATGTCTAGTTCTAGAGCAGATTACATGCTCTAATCATATGCATATATAGAACTTTGTCTCTTTGAGTATTTATCAGAGAAGACGAAGTTGCTGTGTTGTTAGAGTGTCTCGGACACGCTTTAAATACCTTAAGCGTACACAATTTGAAAGAGTTTGATACAATTGGTTAATTAATCGGCTTCATCGCTTTCCGACCAAGGATCAATTGGCGAATTGTGAAAATCTACATTTGCCGCTCTGCTTAACGTGCAGATTATAACGTTTGATTATGCGTTTTGTAGCTGATAATTAATCGATCAGTTGTATGGATACGTAAAATAGAATGAACCATTGCATAGGTATTAGTTGAATCAGAGAGCTGCATGTCTCTTGAAAGAAATAATTAAATTGGAGTGGTGAAATGGTGAATTGGCAGTGATAAATTGAACAAAGGTCTATAGGTGTTTATGTGTAAATGTGTAAAAGCTTCAAAGAAGATGATTAAAGAAATGCTTAGTGTAATAGACAATGTTAGAAAATGGCAACCCTAGGAGCGTGTAACACACGCGCAATTTTTATAAATTGTGTCTAGAACATTTGCCTATATGATTTTATAATCCACGTAATGTATAATTTTACATTTGTCATCGAATAAGAAAGCAATAAGAAACGAATCGCTGAATCTCACAATCAGAGTTTGATAACGTCTAATCAATGTACAACATTATTTTGTTTATCGATTGATAAACTATTTATTTTTCGTCGTGATCACATAAATTAAGTAGAATACGCGTGGGTGCAAGATAAGTCATAATGGGGTGGCCATCTTCTATGGTCGTTGTTTTGCAAGGTTTTCGGTAGTATCTAGCAGCAACAGCGGTAGTAGTGATAGCAGCAGCGTTACCTAATACAACTATCGATCATCGAGAAGTTTTCGGGACGCTTTTGACCCTTCCGATACTAGTTGTTTATGAACATTCGGATGATTTAGTCTCGCAATATTCCTATAGCTCGTAACTGAACTCTTACAAGCAATTATTGTACCGAAAGGGTCGATTCTGTTTAAATTAACGATTTAAGTCATAATACATTTCAAGTTCAATAACACGTTGCTAATATTAGTAGCATTTGTACACGAGCATTCAAAGATTGCTATGTTTCAGATTACGTTCTATTTCTTAAACCAATAAACTATTGCTATGCTTTCGTCTATATAGTTAAGCGGATTTAATTAACTTCACTACAAAAAAGGCATTTCTTTATTTTATAATCAGGAACAAGTAACGTAGATGCCAAATTTTCAACATAAATTCTTTTCGAAAAATGTTGCAATCAATAATTCCTCTAATAATAAAAAAAGTGTATTACTAAAAAAATTAATATATATATATATATTTAAAACCATTGATCAAATCCAAGTATTATTTTCAAAAACCCCTTTTTCTATTAACCTATTATATTAATTTCGGTTGGAACGAAAGCATAGAGGTATAGGCCATTCGAATATGAATACCCATAGACTATCAGTCAAGTAGCCTATCTAGTCCCGAAAAGACAGCTCGGTGAATAATGCAATCACAAACAGTTCACTACGTCCTAAAACGAGCGCCTAGGTTCGAAAAGTGGCCAGAAGTCAGCGAAGAATTCCCGAGGCTTCTGCTCTAAGGTGGCTAGTGCTCTCTGGTACCTTGTCGACTCTCTCGACGAAGAGAGGGCTTGCTCTGGCGAAGGGGTTCCTCGAGGCTTTCCATACCCTCGGCTCCTTCCCCTTCGTCACCACCTCTTTCGCTGCTCATCGAACGCTGACGCTGACGCAGCTTTGACGCATTGTTCAGCGGCACTGTCGCGATAATTTTGGTTACGTGGGTTGTATTCGTACCTCGTGACGAATTTTCCAAAAATGTCGCGGGGTGTGTGTATGTGTGTATGTGAACGGATGATGATAGTAAACAAGCGTGCATTGCGCAACGAGTTAATTTTCACGTTTTAATCAGATTTTAAATTCGATCTTCACGCGATTGGTATTTGGTTGCATGTGGTACCTGTACGAGCGTCTTAAGTAGATACTGTTGATGACTAAATTTATGGAAATTGACGATAACATGTACGTTCGTAGATAACGTGCATCGCGATATAGCGGAAGCCAATTTTTTGATTAATATTTTCGCAGCGTTTAATTTAGTTGGTACATTGATCAAATTATAGATTCTCACTTCGTGTGGAATTTTGCTAGTTGTCATATATGATGACATGTATGTACTGTGCGCTGGACAGCTGTGTTTGTCTTTTACCACGATAGAAACATACTTTTTATTTGCCATCCAGATGCGAAGAAAGTACTCGTTTATTTGATAGTAGTTCTACATTATAGTTGCGCCCCTGTTTTTGTTATTTATAGCGAATAAAATTTTGTCTTTGCTCGTAATATATCATCACCAATGCTGATAAACAAAAAACGAATAAAACCGTGATTATGTATATAGTTCTGATTTTTAATATCGATCGATGATATTTTACCTGATACCAGATGAAAATGTTTATGAAGATATTTGATAAAGTGTTCAAGAATCGACTTACCTTGGTTGACCTGAGACGTAACAAAAGTCTTGATGAGGGTGTCCGTTGTTTGCGTATACAAGCTCAAGGCGTATCGTAAGCTCTGCAATTCTGGCGATTTCTCCAAGAATGTCTTCTTCAGACCGTTTCCACCCGCGTGGAAGTACTGTTTGATGGTATCGAGGGCCACCTCGAGGACCGCACACTGTTTCGGGGAAAGATTCTTCTCTACTTCTTTAGAAATATCCTGTGAACGATATGAGATTAAAATAACATAAGGTCTTTTTTATCTACTAACGATTGAAGACAGTTTTCAAAATACTAAAAGGAAATATTAATTATACACTATTTAAATTAAACACACCATTACACCGCTTAGTGCGTTTTTCACATCTGGTTTACCAACCATGTGGTTCTTGAACAGTTTCGACATGTCTTCTATCTTCGCATTCGCGGCTAAGTTCTTCGCATTATCCGTCAGATTCTTGAACATCATCTGTAAAATACATGTACAAATACATTTATCTGTATAACACACATTCGTCTAAAGTTTCGACAGTAGAAAACATACGCTCTTATCCGACATAGGTGGCAACACCACCGTCTTCTCTAAAATCCTCATGACGATCTTCCACAACTCTTTCAGCAGCCTCTTCAGCACAGTCTTTTCACAAGATTCAGCATACAACGACAAACTTCCATCGAGAAGATCCATCAAAGGACGCAACACTTCATCAGCTTCCACAGCTACGTTATTTCTTTGAGCAGGTTGCACCTGCCCACCTCCTTTAATGGCTAGCAATAAATCGCCTAACTCTTTCACCGAAGCTGTTATTCTTGGTTCCAAACTCTTTGCAAAGAGCATGGCTAGATCGTCGAGTGCTCCGTTCAGTTGCTGTTGAAGTTCTTTCAGAATGTTCGCCGCGTCCTCTTCCAATTTTTCTCCACCCATCGACTCGAACATCTTCTCTAATTGCACTCGAAGTTGCTGAATATTGTTCATGAGAATGCAAGCCTAAAAAAGAAGACGATTCTTACTTGAAAATGATATACGGACACAATGAAACTTGTCACTTGTAAAATATCCTAGAATGAAATACATCTTATCGATAAATCTGATTGTTAAAGTCGACTGTTAAACGTACGATTCTTTCTTCCTTCAGGTGACTTGGGAATTCCTTCTTCACGATATCTGCATAGGCGACTAACACTTTCACGATGGTTTTCGCGAACCTCTTCATGTATCTCTTCCAGATCTCCGGATCAGGACATTCCAGCTTGGAGACCACGTCGAAGCACTGGGTTAATTGTGTGAAGACGTCGACGACGGAGACGCTGAACAGCGCGTGTTCGCTGCTCTTTTGGAACTGCGGTGAATTTACACAATGTTAAGCCATTTATAAATTTAAGTAAAATATATTTTGCTACATCGGATAAAAAAGAAAAAGATGTATTTCAGGAGGCTAGTAATTAATTAAACGATCAATGTATTTGTTTTCGACAAAGCTAGTTTCTCATCTTAGCGTAGTATGTCTTTTCTTTATAAAACTATCGGAAAAGATATATTTCTACCATTAGATCTTCTTCCACCTCTCGTAATTAACAAGAAACATTCTTTTTACAGATTGAACAAATTTTCTTTCGAGCAAGTTAATCGATTTAATTAAACCTGAAGGAAAGGGCTACTTACTCCGTCCTTCTTGTCTCTGCTGAAGGCACCATGGAGATATTCCAGTGAGACGTCATCGTTCTCGTTTAGCCACTGCATAACAAACGGTTCGAACCACGCAGGATATTCGGGCACCGCGCCCTTATACGGCGGTACGTCCTTCACGTAATTGGTGTGCAACCACTTGACCTTAAAGTGGAGGTTCATATAGGCCGAGGACTTGCACAGTCTGTGTTGTTCGTGCTCTTCTAACGCGTACTTCATGTCCACCGCGAACAAAGACCACATGGTGGCCGCCGACAGTTGACCGATATTCAATTCCTGAGGGAATTGGTTCAAGACAGGGGCATAACTGTTCTTATCTTCGTCGATCACCGAAACGATTAACGCGATCAACTTATGCCAGAAGTCCAATGATTCCAGGCGAGGTCCATGATCCTCGGCGTCTCTCTTCGCCTCGCTTGGATCCACTTGGAATTCTCTGTTGTAGATATCGTAACAATTTTCAAAAAGAAACTGATAGGTCGAACGAAGACACGCTTTCACGCAATCTTTCACCACGGTGCTCGCTCGTGGAGGACTGGACAACTCCAAAACCTTCATTCTGAAGAACGTGATGCTCGTCAGCAGGTCGACCGTGCTCTTCAAGTCCATCAGCTTCTCCTGGCTCGAGGCCGGGAAGTTATTTCGGTACATTGACAGATCGATTCGCAGGGAGTTGTGCAGTTGATCCAGTAATTTCACGAATTTCTCTTTCTGGAACGGTAGAAATGGACCGTGAACGACCAAGGAAAATGTATTTTGTCGGTATATCGAGTTCCCATAAATTACGGGCGTCGTCGGCCAGGGAGAAGGACCTCGTCTTCCCTCAGTCCAGCCATTTATACGTCCCGGGCAAACAGGAACGATCAAAAGTTATGTTATACTTATCTCGGCCGAAAAATATATTAGGTATGTGGGATTTTGCTTTTAGGTAGCTGGCGTTTAGGGGAGTATATCGACGAGTAGAAAGGTTCTGTATTTTTCTGACTAATATATAATATAATATCGTATATAATATATTATGTAATATATATTATTTATTATGTATTATATTATATTGTATATTACATAATATATATATATATATACACATGTATGGTATTATAAATAGTTAAAATTGTATAGATTCAGTAACATTTCTAATCATAAACTCTTTCTACTTCCAATTTCGCTATTTTGAATTCTCCGGTAGACTGTCAAATAAATAATTTTCTATTAATTTCTCACATTTTTGTGATACAGATTTTAGTATACGATAAAGATTTACTTAATACTGTTAGAATAATTGAAACGTAATGCTGCTATATGTTACCAATGTCGTAAAACCTTGACAAACAGTCCTTTCTCTTTATTTATCGATACTTCAACGCACGGATAGTGTAAAGAACTTGTTATTTATTATTAATAACAATAGGAAAGTTACTACTACCAGTACTGAGAAATAAATAAAACAATAATTATTACAAAGCTACAAACGTTCGAATTAAACGACTGGCTTGGAGATTGAATTTGTTTTCAGAATCGTCGTATTTTATTTGAAGAAAAGACAGACTTTTGTTGATAATTCAGGTAGACTAGGTAAGTCAACGGTGTTGTTTACGGTTAGCAGGACTTTACGATCCCTGAGGTGCTCATATGGGAAAGAATTCTGTAGATAGGCTAGACCCAGAAGAAAAATGAACATCCAAAGGAAAGGAGAAATATCCTTGGGGGAAGATTTTCCAAGCATCGCGTTGAACGCGATGAAATTGAAGACGAGTAACGATATTAACAAGAATGATGTCGAATATATTTTTTCCCTTTCAACGATCGTATTTTTATTTACTTTTCACCATCAATACTGTCTTCTGTGATATCCTTCATGTAATTTATATCGTGCAAAGGAGAATCATGGAATAAATAAAATTTATCTTTTCGATGAATAGCTTCGAAGATTCCCGAAAAATTAGAAAACACTTCAATTATTTTCTCCGTTATTCGATGTTTTATTAAGCTCTTTGCTCTTTCCTTTACTGTCCATTCTAACTTTGAAATAGTTGCTTTTGTTATAAACCTTCGATCTTCTTTCGTTAGCGTCCAGCTCAGTTATTTTCTTCTTTTGTTGGCGCTTTTGCAACGAAGATAAAGTTATTGGGTCGCACGTTCACCACCGTACAAGACAAAGTCATGCATAATTCAAGAACGTCGAAACCAGGAACGCCCGGTTCTTTCGCTGCTGACAATTTTTTCAAAAAAATTTACATTGATTTACCGAAACAATCCTCTGTGCCGAACGATAGAATCTGCAATTCCGGCTACTCTCTTTTAAATTAATTGTATACTTTTACATTTTTAGTAGAATTAAATGTAAAAGGGTCTTTCAAGTTGTTGTCTTTCAAGTTCACTTAATTTTTGTACATATACTATTCAAATTTCAATATCATCAATTAATAAACTATATGCATAATAGAAGCATCTAATAGCAGCAATGACGACAATGAATCAGTTTTGATTTCCAATTTCCAATTTCGCGTTCAAAAATTCATCAACGCGGTACCTTGATAACTAACGTGACATAATACAAGGGAACAAGATGTTAATTAAAACTTCAATTAAAGCAAACTCTGGAAGTTCATATTGTCAATGTCCACCCATTGGAAGTGACGGAAGGGGAGGAGAAGAAACGAATGAAACAAAACAAAAAAAAAAAAACAGTTTAATCGAAGAGTTTCACTATGGAATTGGAACAAACATACATAACGCGCTTCCCGCAAAGTTTCCTAAGTCAAGCAATAGGGAATCGCAGGAGCATTTCTCAGTCAGATTCTCGCTGTTCTTTCATTCATCCTCTCTTGATTTATTTTCCAGATCCAAAGGATCAGACAGAGCTAATCTTCGATGTTCCATTGTGTCAACTTACCCCGAAATTGCTGGCGGCGAATCTATCACTGGCCGAAACAGCGGAACTCGCGCTCGTGTGAGCATAATATGCGTTTATGTTCGCCAGCAGGGTGGACATTACCGCTGGTACACCCGGGCACAGGTATTTCGTGGAGAGGCAGTGAAAATGCCTGGAAAAACATTTGGAAAGACACGATTACTAACGAAACTACGTATATCATAATGATTTTAACGCTCAGTAGCTTCCGATGATATCGTTATGCATTCCGTACTTTTGTCTGTATCTCTTCAAAAATACGTAACACGTTCGTATACGACAAGCAAAATTCAAGCTTTAATTCTATGTCAAATACGTATTGTTCAATAGAGAAGAGAAGAAGTATACAGAAAATTAAATGCAAACTGAGATGTTCCTAGCGAACGATCACGTTTAAAAGTTCATTTATTTATAAAACAGGGAAGAGAAAACTAAGCGAATTCAGGGTCTCATATGCTTATCAAGTTCTTATTTGTCCTCAGTAAAACACAAGTAAGGTACATTATAGAATTATTAAGCAAAAGGTCCTTAAGGATCGGTCTTCAAATTTGACCCTACAAATTTCGAAAGAAAGAGCTTCGTGTAACGTCATTTTTGTTGGCGGCAGCTGTTTTTAACAGTCTTAAGAATGTGGAAGAGAATATTCGGTCGATCGGATTGCTGGAACGAGAGTTTCGAACGATAATCTCATGCTTGTTGAACGTTTGCCTTAAAGCAACTAAGCTATTTAGTCCGTCGCAGAATATTTTCTGCCAAATGCCTAATAACTTTGAATATAACTGCCGCCAGCTACGTTATATACTTTCATAAACAAGACGACTCACGTCATTGCTTGATAGATGCTCTCGATGCCGTATCTCATCGCGAATTCATCGACGAGCTCTTCTCCAGGTGGATCGAAATACACCTTCCAGGCATCGTCTCCTTTTGCCTGAGGTAGAGCCACCACACCGTCGTTCTTTTCGCATAAGCTATGGAAGAGGTTCTCGTGTAGGCAGGTGTACTGCACGTGGTAAGGGGCGACCTTCTCCTCGCCCTTGATCTCTACGCTGATGTGCAGTCTGATCGCGCCGGATACAGCGCTTTTATCCGTTCTCTTCTCTAGGTTATACCACACATCCATCTCGCCGCTCAGGGTACGCACCTCGATGATCGTTTGTCCAAGGAAATCATCGCTCTCCCTTGTCAACTTTTGCCGTAGCTTCGACTTCAAGTCGTTGTCCTCGTCCCATACTCTCACTTTTATTCGGTCAGACGAGTTGTGGCATTCGCTATAAATGGTAATTCGAGTTTATTAATTAGCAGATTTTAGAGATTGTTTTTGAACATCGATTGGAATTTCCAATCGAGTTTCTTGTACTTGATTGATTAAAGAATCGTTTGGATGTTATATTAGATCGTGTTATTTATAAGTATAAATATTTAAATTATTCAGGAATGGGAAATTCGGCGAACTCTTTCGATAGGATTATGTAATCGAATTTTGGTAAAATATTTGCATCGAATTAGTAATACGGCAATGTACATAAAGGATTCACGGTATAATAGAACTTCTCTAATAAAAAGTGCGTATATATGTATATGTATGTGTAATAATCGGAGTTCTTCCCCACTACATATGATTTTTTAAATAATTGAACTCAATCATTGGCAGAAGTTTGTTTAATTAACTATTATAACAAAAATTTCGTTTCAATAAACGAAGTCTCGTTCGAACTTTAATTGTTTCGAAAAGTAAATTAAACGAAACGTAAATGACACGTATATTGAAATTACAAGTTGGGTTTTACAACCTCTGGGAAAGAGTGGTTCGTTTTATAAATCGTAGACGTTTTGACGTTCAATTAACATTTTGTAAGTTATCTGTTATAGAAAAGGAATTGATATTTCCATCGTTCCATCTTTCTCTTCTTATACCAACCGATATTGATATTCATATCGCGTTTAAGATGAACTTATGGAGTCACGAAAAAATTACTCACAAGTAAAACTTCTCATGCCAAACTGGATTCAATTCCCTCGGCATGGTTCTGGTTCGTTTCTTCACTTTACCGACTTGGACAGTCACGTACGGATCAGATGTACCGCTCTTGTCTTTTGCGATCAGTCCTTGGGCGCAGATCACTGTGGAAGTTAATCGAAGATTAGACAAACGTTTTATGTAACTTGCCTAACACGATACGTGCCCCAAAAACGATATTTGCACTCCCCGGAATTCGGTTCTTAGGGTTTTTCCTACCTTTCTACTTACCTAGCAGAAAGTTTAGTCGACATTTACTGTATTCGATAAAAAGGAACTTTACCTGTTACTGTATCTAAGAAAACGAGAGAAATTTAATGTTTTTTTAATGCTGTAAATCGTATGGCATTTTTGTTAATATTCCTTTGCGTCTTTGAAGATCTAATCACGTTACGACGAGTTCAACGATGTTGTCACCGCATCTGTTTAGCTATGGAATATATTTTATTCGAGTTAATAACTCTTTGCATAGTTTACAAATAGATTTTTATATCGTTGATTTTTAATGCGGCAAAACTTTAATACACAAATTTTATCAAATTTTCCTCAGAAATCTAACGGAAATTTTCACTAATGTGAGAATATTTCTCATCTCTCTGTCATATTCTTTTTGATATCTTTTCGAATTTATAACTAACTACATAGCGAGTCATACAAAAAGACAAGTAATTCTTTTTTAATTATTCTCTAGTCTCTCATACGTTCTACGTATTCTTTTTCATACCGTTTTCACATATTCTCTACGTTTACTATTCTCGATACATATTATCACCTCAAATTGTTCACACGAATAAATATCCATTGCGCTATTTTTTACCACACAATTCTTCTTACGTTCTTTAATCTGCCTCGTACAATTCCAGTGTTTTGATCGACAATCTAACATTCGAATACCGTCTTGGTGACATAAAACGACGGATAACCGGCAGGCACCGGTAAAAAAGTAGTAAAATCAGGAAATCCACACGCTTAGGTAGAAAAGAGGATTATGTTCTTCAGGAGAGTCGTGTGTTAAAACACGTTACGATCCGTTCTACCGGTTCAATTCGTTTCAACAACGTACGGTGAATCGTGCACAGGGGTTACCAGTTACGAGATTCGAAAGTAGGCCGTACTTCCTAGGGCAATAAAACTTTTAGTGGTAATCTATTGGAATTTTACGTCGTACAGTGAATTTCACGCGAATGCATCATGCTGGAAACAATTAGGAAACCATTTTCGATGAAAGTAACCGAATATCGCCGATGGGAAATCTTATTTTTAGCGATGAAGTTACTTTGAACGTATCGAAGCAGTCGTTGATTTTAAATTTATTACGAAGAGACGAGATAAGTTTGATAAGAATCGGCAATTTCAGAATATTTCAAATTATCAAATGTTCAAACTTTCTAATTGTCAAATTTTCCAAGTTTCTAGATATTCAAGTAGCGAAGCTCTCAAGTGTATTGAAATATTCAAATATTGAAGTTCTCATGTTTCATAATTCTCGTAGATTTTCAAATTCACTGACTTTTCGTTTAATCTTGTTCGTTCAATAACCCTGCACTTACTCGAATTTTACGCATTATACCACAGTTAGATTTTTAATAGATTAAAAGCGGATTTTGTCAGGTTGATGGTGATGTTGCTTTTATGAAATTTATGCCTAAATGAAATTTAATTTTCCCAATGGAGCTTAAAATTTCCCAATTGCAGTTTCTAATACGCAAATGCAAAACGATTCTATGTAAAATTCCATTTATTTGCAGCTTCCTGCGTAACGTATCGTTTAATAAAATCTGTCGTTTCGTAGCTCGGCGTATTTTGAAAGAAAGACGTAGGTTAATTAAAAATTTTGTAATTTTCTTAAAAGAAGTTGCCCGCCAGCGTAAACTGGAAATGATATTTGAAAAGCTTGCCAGGACTTTGTTCGGTTGCCCGGAAGCTTTAACCGTTTCGGGTTATACGCGCACCAATTTACAAAATTTCAGCTTTCCTTTTTCGTTTCCATGGATGTGCAAATACTGTCAACGAGAACATTTAATTTCGTTTGAATTGCATGTCCTTTTTCTTCGTATTCTTAGATGTCTAGCAACAGGTAAACTGGATTACGTCAATATTTTCTCCGAGTTACGTTTACCTTAAATTCAGCGTGGCATGAAAAGTTAATTAAACATATTACACGTTAAAATTAACGACTAACACAGTGTCTCTCTCCTAATTATAACGAAAGAATCAAGTAGATACACCCTATTTTTTGTTATTTACACTTAAACATCGATTTTCTCAGTAACATAGAATCCTCGAAGGAAGTAATCTCTTCTTAAATTTACTTTGCTCTTTTTCTACAAAAGTATGTACTTTGGAAACCGTATATAGAGATCCATATTAGATCCCAAACAAAATAAAAAAAAAAAAGACGTTATTATTAAGACACATTTACGTATATACATGTAACCATAATCGGTGTATTTATATTTTCAAACGATCATACCGATAGGCTCATGCACATCTATAGTATATAACAATGTAACAACCATCGAACTCAGCACTCAGAGGTCACGTTTCATGGCAGCCACCTCGTAAGCGTGCAAAAGCTCGGCGTAAATCGTGTAAGGAATACATTTGACAAGTTTTCATGATCTAATTCGAGGTGGCAGCAATTCGGGAATAAAAAAATCGACTAGTATGTATTGTTGTTGTTTTATATTTAACAAACACGTATATTAAAATCGAATAATTCATCCGATTAATGAAACCTATTAAATTCGACATTGGAATGATCAGAAAGTCTTTCACAGCAGTTTTGGACTTCTCGTTTCCACAATTGTTTTCAGAACCATGCAAGTCACTTAAATAAAATTAACGTGATTTTCTATCGAGATAGGAGTATGATTATATCATGGTTTGAGGTTCGTAGCGGTGTAATACAGTTCGTTTCTGAGTTTTCTATAAACTGGAGTTTCGCGTTTATTGTTATAGAGAGACTCGATATATCTCTTGGAGTTACGGAAATATTCACGTGTGAAACTACACGTGACAAGCGACGACTCTGCATATCGATGGCCAGTTTGAAGCTTATGAAACTAATCAGATGATATTTTGAAAAACCGAATACATTCACTGGTATACGTTGTCAGTAGCTAATTTTAATGTTAACAAAACCTTCCTAAAATTCCTCCTCTTCTCCCTAAATATCATTAACATTGTAACCCAAATCACTACCACTTCGAAACAAATTATATCCTTAAAAATAATCTAAATTAGTATATATATATATACATATACATATAACACATTACTTTTATATACTTGGATATACATATATAAAAGTGTATAAATTTATATATTATATATACATATATATACACACAGTGATACACACGTATAGAAAACATATATATTACGACAGGTTGGACGTTAACGTGCGATTCGGACAGACAGACAGACACACATGCCCATGCTACTAACTCGTTGAATTCGCATCGCCGATTGCAGCGGGGACGATCGCCGATGCTTGCCCGTCCTCGACGAACGTCGATCTCATACCTAATGCTCGTAAAAATCTTCGAGCCATGGCCACAATCCACTTCATGATGTCGACAGAGTCTATGTTTGGTGCTTGTGCGTGTGTGTGTGTGTGTTTGTACGTGTACCGTTTTCACGATCGAAGATGTTCGCGATTCAAAATATCGTACATCTTCGTAAAATTAGTATCTACGATAGAAACTATATGTATGTATCGTGGAACTGTGTATAATGTCGTTTAATAATTATATGTATCATGAAACTTTGTGCTATCTGTATATATATATTCGTATGTAAATCTATATATATATATATATATATGTATAGCAAAATCGTATCTATATATGTACC
This sequence comes from Bombus soroeensis, assembly GCA_014737365.1. Lineage (NCBI taxonomy): Eukaryota > Metazoa > Arthropoda > Insecta > Hymenoptera > Apidae > Bombus > Bombus soroeensis. The sequence goes on from JACXIL010000250.1 coordinate 1,279,413, forward strand.
GTAAATACGAATATTTACGATCGAAGTCAAATGGTATCGATGCTTGAATTTTTGTGCACTTTCATCGTGAAATTGTCCTATGCGTGGATCGTTATAATTTGATCGGTTGGTGTGCTCGATCGGTTTAACGGGAGAACAACTGCAGGAAATTTGGTGGTTGCGACGAAAGTCGCAGACGAGCCGGTCTTACGCGGAGGCCGACTAACGGAGGGTGGCCCAAGGAGACCGTCCTTTTCTAAATCGATACTCTACAGGGAGTGAAAAATACTCTAGAACTGGCTACGGGTAATCGCACGGAAGGATAAGGAACGTAAATCTTGTGCTACAAATGAGACTGATATATAGGGTGACTTGCCTAATTTCAGTGTCTTAAATATTGTTTGTTTTCGGTGATAGTAGTAAATTTCAAAGGAAAACGTTATTCCTTTCGATGGAGTAAATGCCACGACGAGGGAAACATTCTTTTTCTGGGCGTTACATCCTTTGAAATTTCAAAGTCGTCGATATTTTATTTATAAAATTATATGTGAGAAGTCGATCATTTTCAACGCTTGTTAAAATAAGTCATTTTTTCTTCTGATCCTTCGATGATAGGTGTTTCATTTTTATATTAATTTTACATTATTTTGTATTATTTTATATTCTTCATATTGATTATAGGTATGACAGATATCATAGAGATCGTGGATCAGTAGATCGATCTTCATCTCGGCGATTTGGATGTGATTAAAAAAATATGTGGTCGTATAAAAAAAAAATATGTATATATATATATTGTTGGTGACAATTAACAAAAGTATACTGATAATCTGGAAGCTTCGAGAGAAGATTTCGTTTATCGTAATATTTGCCGCTGCGAATAATATTTTCCTCCAACATTTTTTCCTTATCATCAAAAGCATGTGAAATATTTAAGACACTTCATATTCAAGGGACACGCTACAATATCGAGAAAGTAGGACAAGCGAGTGCGAGCTTTCGGTTTTTTCAGAAGAGGATTTGGGAAATTCGACGAGTAAGTAATAATTTGATTTGATTCTGATCTGAAATTTTTCTCTAGAACCTTCAAACGATTTGGTAAAATGTTCAAGTCGTATTAATTTTCTAACACGATTACTTAAGTTTTATTCGATACTTTAACATTTGTGATCTGCACGATGCGATGTATGGAGAACTTCAGTTAAATCTCATAGACGTTATTACGTTGTCGTAAACGATAAACTTCGAGACGTGATTCAGATATTGTCATAGTTTTAATTAGTTCTATTTAACTTAATTAAATTCTAATTAACTTCGTGGCGAAGCATAAATCGAATTATAAAGGAAAACTCTGCTGTGAAATAGCTGTCACCACGTAAGGATTATTCTTTTCAAGATTTCTGCGATAATTTCAATTGCAAGGGATCGAGAAATAAATTACGCATTTTTAATTATTTCACTGCTTCGATCCTATATAATTTACAACAAAATATATCGATCATCCGAAGCAAAGTCTTTCTATTAACTATTAAACAACAATAAAATTGAAAATAGTCGGTGAAAATGAATAATTTATCAAGTATTACGCAAATTATTTGCATATAACGAGAAGTTTACCAAATCAAATTATGCCCCGATGAATTTCCAAAATTCTCAAAAATTGTTCATCGCGTTTCGACTTACTTTTACGTTAAGAGTCTGTCCCTTTTTATAACACAACTTTTATCGTACACTTTACATTAACAAATTTCGAATTAGATAGCATTTATAAAAATTAATATCAAACTAACCACACGTAGTGGACAATTTATCTTTTCAAGATGATCAATCCGTTTCGATTTACTAATCGCCGAGATTTCCGGCAGCAGATCGAACCAACTCGGAATAATATGCCCATGTTGTAGTAGTGCTACAGCTGGCTTGGCCAATCAAACTTTCAATTAGCCAGCTAATTAATTGATGGTCAATAAACGGGTAATACCGACACGACTATTCAGATGCTGATGAAGTCAAGTGCAATGTCAATGAAATTTTGAAACGATCTACCTAGCCACGATTTACATATGCGAGTTTTCATTAATAATAACAACAATTAACTGTTATTGATATACTGGAAAGTGGAACAAAAATTGATAATTAAAATGTTGAAAGTTTGGAAAAATTTAAGATTTAAGATTAACCGAGAAATAGTATTATTTTGAAAGTGCGTTATATTGGAAATTTAAATATCAGCAAACATGTAGAAACGTTTTGTTTTCATTCATTTTAAAAAGATCTAAATTCTAAAAATTCTGGAAAAGAAATAATTTAGAGATATTTAATTATTGACTTTTTTCTTTTCATTCCAAGTGTACCATCAGACTCCAAACGTTGCGACGTGTTTCTTTTTCTTTTTTTTTTATCTATTTTTATGATAGAGATTAAAGTAAAGGAGTAGTAAAGTCGAACTATAGTTTTATATCTAAACTCTAGCAGATGGAAGAAGAAAGATAGAAGATACTATTTCACTATAAAAGTCGGGGCACTAAATTTGCATGATATTGGATGGGATTGTACAATGAAATTACTGATCGTGTTCAGTCTTGAATGAACGTTTCTCAATTTGTTCACTTGTTTTTTCGGATCTTCCGGAGAACGTTGTATTTCTTTAATTTCGCCAGTAGAATTTGAGAAGAAGTAAAAATAGCATCTGATCAGACGCAAAACCTCGTTTTAAACCTAAAATTTATTAAACATAAAATTTCCTATTTCCTGTCTACGAAATCACTTAAATTCCAATGCAATATTTAATCTATAAATCAATTTTTCATCCATCCTGAACTTGATATTTTTAACGCGAAAATATCTTGTCAAGAAGACGAATACAAAATTATTTCTACGACATTTTTAATATTTTTTGATCGATATTTTGACCGTTAAAGAATGACAAAATCCTTTATAAATGGAAGGATACTCGAATAAAATTTTACGTTATCATCGAATAAAATATATTTCCTCCCCCTTTATCGATTTTACAACGCGTCTCGTGTACTCTGCTGTTCTTGCATTATTCTATTTGCGTGACACCAGGAAGTCTGAAGATAAACGAACCAACTCTCTCACGAACACACATCGTTTAATTTGTACTGTTCATGGGACATGGGAAAACCATTCCTTAGTCGAATATTTGAAGTCGAATCGAACAGGTCAGACGTGTTTTTCCTACAAACATTCGACCGCGCCATGGCTCGTAAATATACAAAGTTCGTAAACATTCGTGCAAACTCGCGTAAAGTACATTTCGATAATTGAGTTGTAACTACTTCAGAATGTCAGGTTTTGTTTTCGTATTTTCAGTGTTGATTTACTCGAGATCATTTTTTGCTGTGAATATTTCATTTATCAATTCGGTGCTCTATTTATCGAACTTGATTGTTCGAAGAAATTGTTTGTTTAGAAAGAACGAGAAACAGTATCAAAACGTACAGCATTATATTTTTTTTTTATTTTATTTATTAAAACATATTAAACCAGTGAAATATCTGGAATCGATCAAGTACCTTTTAAATAATGGAATCAATTAGATTCGTAAGATTTGTTGCTTTTACGTATTTCACTCTCTTGTCTCATTCGTGCCCTTCTTCTCATCATTCCTTTCGATTTAACCTTCTTATTTTCGTTATTCGACCGTTTTCTGTGTTACTTAATTTTTTTCTATTACCCGTGTCAGTATATTCCTTTTGAATGTTTGTCGCAAAATTTGTATCATAGCAAGAAGTTCAATTTTTATTGCCGCATCGCACGAATAACAGTATCACCCTAGCAAGCTTATAGAATTCTTTAAGACTTCCGTTTGCATGGTTGAAGCAATAAAACTTTTTATAGCAGCATTGTCTTTTCATTGTTTCGGGCAACGTATCTCCATCGTCCTAAAATTACATCATTTCTATAACGTTTCGTATTTTGCTATCTCACCTTCTGCAAGTATCTTTCATTCTACGTTTATCTTTCAAACATATACATTTCGATTAGAAGCTAACAAAACTCAAGAAGAATCTTCGCCACGACACACGATTTCCAGTTACCTTAACACTCGAAGCTTTTCACGAACTTTGAACTCGCGCATTGTCCAAAAAAAAAAAGAAAAAAGAATCATTTGTCTAATTTCAACGATTCCGCGTCGAATTCGAGTGTTCCTGCTCTCTAGAACAGATCGAGGCGATGAAAGGCCTCATTGTCGACGTTCTCTCGACGCGAATGTCCTTTTGTCTCTTACTTTCCACCGATCGTTGCGCAGCTCTCTTCATGTTTCCGTTGCTGAATATCGTGGAGCTACCACGGGCCAGCCGCGTTTCGCAGTTGCCAGCCAACGATTTTAATTTGCACCCACCGAGTCAAGAGATTTGATTACTGGGGCGGAAACGGAAGTAACGCCGACTGTTAGCCAAGCTACCCTCTCGCCCAAATACACTTTAACTCTTCCCATTTTCATTCTCCCTCGATGGCTATCCCAGTTTTCCCCAATGCGCGTGTATTATTTTCACGCAATGCTCCATGGGCCGATTTGCAAATCATATCGTACGACGCTAAGAATCTCGTGCTCACCACGAGAGTTGCTATACCTGCGTACGTAACGTATAACGACCGTGACCTGTACCAAGTTGATTTGGGCAGACTGTAGCGATAAATGTTGCTTTTTAACGAAATAAATTTACTAATGGAAACACGATAGAACTTCACTCGTTGAGATGAAATTTTAATCCGTAGCCGATTAAATTCATTTGATTATATCGATTGAATCTATTTGTTCGAATTGTATATTTGAATTTCTGTTAGATGAAGGAAAAGTTATAGGTGATGAGAAAAATCAGTGAATTCCAATTACACGAATTTGGACGGATCTCTTTGGATTTACGTATCTTTCTTATTCAGATATACCGTTTTTAACGTTGTTCTCCAAAAATATTATTCTTCCGAATGTCACGTTTCATATTCAAGACTCGTGTGGCTAGAAGAAAATTTTGAAAACCAACAGTGAATCCACCGATAGTAGCACCATCCTCGTAGAAAATATACACGTTACGCATGTACGCTTATGGTCGTTAAATAACTGGGTTTTAATTCCTATGGAAGAATAACTCGAATTTTGTGCGTATTCGTTGTACCATAGAGAAAAGGATAGCGAAAAGATTTCAAATAAAAGATACACGACGAGAAACAGAATAAATCGGCATTCAATTCTTATGAAAATTCTACTGTTAGTAAACGTCATACTTTCAGTATATAACGTTATACACTGTAGGCGAAGAGCTTGTAGCTCCCGCATATTTTGCAATTTCTTGCATATCTTGGTTGAATATCTTGCATATCTTGAATATTTTGCATTTTGCAATTTAATATGTTTATCCGTTCTCGAGGACGTGGGAACATCGTTGAACGTAGAAGTTCGCTATTCGTTCGGAAATAAAATATTCGTTTTCGTTGGGTTTAGGAAATGTCAAACGCTCTTAACGAGACAGTATTCGTTTAATTACGAGATTCGAGCGTTGGTTATAAGAAATCTCGTAATTAGGCCAGATGTTTAATATTTCTCGTGAATCTGATCTCGTGTTTGAAGGAGAACAGACGAGTCGCTTTTATTAAAATTAAGAAACACCATCGGACAACTAAAGAATATGATTCGAGCCTCGTAAACGAAGAATATTTTTTCCACGTTTTCTTCGACGTTATTCGTCTGAGAAACTTGTTGGGTTACTTTTTATTCACTCTGTTTCTGTTTCAATATTATTCTTCTAGAAATCTTCTTTCTGTTTTTTTATATATATATTTCGAGTCTCTTGTGTTCGTCGTCTCGTTGCTTTCATCCGGTTCTACTCGCTTAATTTCACAAAAAATTCGTTAAATGTCTGCTTCGAAATATTTTTTACGTTTCTTCTGTAGTGGATATCCGTTCCTCGCTCAGTTTTCTACAAGATATGGTCTGAGAGTTTTGTTGACAAAATTTCGTGGCGTACTTTAACAGAACTCTGTTTGAAACGAATGCTTTGATAAATGGTCCCTGACCATCCGTTTCCTTCGTTAAGGGACCAATCCTTTGATAGATTCACGAATCTTCCGTTTCAGAGATAATTAACTCTGTATTTTGGATTACATCATAATTTCACAGTAGATGTTCGATGCAGCTTCCATCAGAAATTACACGTATTGATGTCACGTACCATGGATAATCGTATGTATTCGAACATCGTCTTCTAATAGGATTGTGCATGTTAGTTATCCCATGTTTTGGATCAAAGAGTTTACATCGACGTGAGACGCTTTACATAGATAACCGAAAACTTTAAATAGAAGTTGCTCACTACTACTACTACCAGTATCAAATTATATTTCTTTTTATGTCAATTGCCCCTGTGTGCTTTGTTAACTTGTCTGTCAAAATGTAGGATTTTTGCAAAAATTGTTTATCTACTCAAAAAGCGTTCAGGTTCACTTTCTTATGCTACATCTATATCTATGCTGTATCTTTTACGCTTTGTTTTCTGTTATATCGTATTAATATTAGTTGTATCTCATTTTTCCGATACCAGATAAAAATATTTGTAAAAATTACTGGTGGCTAGATTTCAAATTGAAATAAGAAATCTGTAAGATTTCTGTAATCGATATTATAATTTCTTTTTTTCATAATCAAATAACATTCTACATACAGAAAATTAAAATACTAACTTACACACAATCCCAATTACTACGAAACGATTAGCTTCAAGTATTAATGTTTCCATTAGAGCTGTTTCTTCTACAGCCGCATTCAAATTTGTCTAAACCATCAGAGAATAATATTTTCAAGTATCGACATTTATAAACAAATTCGGTAAAATTATAAACAAGGATTTCAAGTACAAATATTTTCATTACACTCCTTCCTTCACTCCAATACTATCAAATTGTTCAGAATTTGTATTTTTAGAGTCATCTTGTATGTTTCCCTTTTAATTTAGCGCAGTAAATTATCCAAATACCTAATTGCATCGCAACAAGTTTGCAAAGACAAAACGCTGCTCCAACTCGACCATCTTGAAGATCTCTGCGACTTTTACGGTCCGACGTTCTCATCGGTGAACCATCCGTCATAGCGAAGTTTTGGCCGCGGATGGTGTCCGACGGCGCGTGTAGCACAGTTCAGAAAGAGGAAAAACTGTTGACCCGCTTCGTGACGAGACAGCAATTACTCTAATGATCATTCTCCTCCCGGCGGGTTTCGTTTCTCTTTGCTCCTTCGTCGCTCGTCCTTCTTTTTCTCTCGTCTTCCTCTCAGAAACATTTTAATTGCCGTAATCGCTCCATGGCTAAGATCGCTATCCTTAATCTCTGAATCTTCCTGCGTTCGTAACATGGTTTCACGTTATTTAAAATCTTATCGACGAAGCGTTACTGCTTCTGGTTTCTCTTTATTTGATAATTGTTGTTAACTATTTAGTTTCACGAAAATGAATATGCGAACGGAAAGATGGAAACGCATCTTGATGGCAAGTAATAATTTAATGCTTTAATTATCTAATGGTCAGATATAATATTTTTTAAAAAGGATCTTTAAACGTCTTTGACGCAAGTCTGCGATAATCTTGGAATATTTTTGAAATTACATTGACTTTGAAATATGTCTCTACGACGACACTGAATAATCACGAAATAAAGTTAAAGCGCCTTTGAATAATCTTGGACCGTCAGTTCTTTGAAAATCATGCCAAAAAGCTGCAGTTATTCTCTAACTCTTAAGTATTGCCATTTTTCAGTACTTGTTCGGTTTCTCTAAAGTCAAATAGAATTTCGCTTTGCTATAGGCGCGATTCACAATAATTGTGTAATTCCATTCCAATGTTTATCATTTCAGTGTCGATGGCCAAAGGAAACATGACCCAAATATCATAGCCAATTGCCACTTTCCCCTCGTCGTTCCCTGTTCAAACGAATCGTTAAGTTGGGAAACGTTTAATCGAGCATCTGCTCAGAACGAGGTCTATCTTTTAACGAGCAGTAGCCGTAAAATCAATTCAATCGGTCCAGTATCGATTGGCTCTCTGTTCGACCCTCTAGAAATCAGCAATTAACGCTACTAAAGGAAGATTTCTGCTTCTCGACAGTTTTATCCTATTGTTCTTCGATTCTTTCCTTTCTCTCTCGACGCTTAAGATCACAGAGATCCTTCTGTTCACGACTTTTACCATTTTATTTTGTGTACCTAAATCTCTCCCTCCTTATTTTTGTAAATTAGGAAATTTCTTTTTAAACTGCGTCTTCTGGACTAAATCTCGATATTCGCTATTCAACATTTTTCCCGACTTTCTATTTAACTTTGCCTCGATCCCCGTCATTTTGAACGAATCGCAAGTACAAGAATATAGAGCCGGAGAAGGTTGCTCAATGCAGGACGCTTCCTTTACGCTCCTTTTTCTTTCAACTTACTTAATACCCTCTACGTTTCTTCTTTCCTTTTTTCGCGGTTGTACCTTTCATGCTCTTAAATTCGCAGCCTTGTGGAAGCCCGGTAAAGTCGTTCATTTTTTCGACGCGAGAAAAGTTTTCGTTCGAATTCATCCGCTTACTAACGCGGCACATTTTCCTACGTCCGATTTTCAGCGCGCTTTGCTCCCAAAACTTCCTCTCATTCACTCCTTCTTCCAATTGAAATTTTTGCCCGCTAATAATCCTTTTCTCCGAGGTTATTGCATATAGCACCTCATCGCATATTTACTTCTTCGTTTCTAAATGAGATGAAATGGCAGTTTTGGTTACAGTCTCGCAGCAGAATCCCGACCACTGTTAATTTTAGTAACTACTGTACTTTAATCGCGCGAATATCAATTCCTTTCAGACAGTTAAACCTTTTTCTGTTTTAAGAAATCCTGTTATCTTCTAATTACTTTTCCCACTGATGATTTATTTTCTTCGAAATTAAGAAGCTTTTTGAAGAAAGATTAGCCGGAGGAAATCACGAAGATTATAGCATCTACGATAAAAGTGCCTGCAAAATACTCGGAAGCTTTCCTGTTTTCCCACACGATCTTAAAGAAAAAGGATATACTACGTCCTCTTATGAAAACTCGTGGCCACCTCTTCCTTTCATTTCCATCACGAACGTGGAATATAGCGAAGCAAATCCGAATATTTAGAATAGAAAAATTCAAGTAACCTGCAAACAGAAATGCTAAACGGGGATCAAAGAGACGCGATTCGACTATCTCGCCGTCTTTTCGAATTCTACGTGGGACTCTGCATTGCCACCATTTCGCCCTCGTTCGTCATTCAGAGAAACGAAACTTATCGCAAGCTAGCGGTACGTGTGCCGTGTTTATTCTCATTGCTTTTCTTTTCCATTTTCTTCTCGTTCATTCGTTTCAAGGCACGAAAACGTTTAAAGTTCGATTCGTTTTCTCCAGCGAGTTCTCCATCTTGCTCGTTTATCGACGAATCTCTAGAATCGGAGGAAACAGAGGAAAGGAACGTCGGTTTCGTTTTACGTTTCTTCGCGCCTGCTTCGGCGAACCAGATCTCCAAGACTGAACGAACGAAATCGAATTAGTAACGTCGCGACTTCTGAAGGCAGCTCACAGAGTGGACTAAAAATTTCCTTTCTTTTTTCTTGACTAGGTTTTACACCATGAAAAAACTTTCTTCGCGACGTCCAGAAAGCGAGAGATTCGATTAATGTTACTTTGAATTGCGCGAGTTGAAACTGTCGTAGGAATAAATTGCTGATTTTACTTTTGTTTTCTCTGACGTTCCTCTCTCGCTGCGTTTACATCGACGAACGCTCGTTTTCGTTCCCCGTTCTTGTAAAATTAAAACATGAAAGTGGTAACGCGTGTCCGTTTATGCACGCGACTTACGAACATTCATAGAAATTACACCGAGCGTTTTTGAATGCGATAAAGACTATGCGAATGTTCCAGGAACGCTTTGATCGTTTTCACTGCGGTAACAGAGAGCAAATGATTCCACGGTATATTTTTGCAAATATTAATTTCGAACGACTAAAAAAAAATAGAGCGATGATATACAATTGGCCGATTATTTTACAAACATAAAGAGAAGAAAGTCCTTTGAAACCTATCTTAATTGTCAACTGAAACGTAGCTAGTACTAAAAAGTTCCACTGAACATTTCTGATGCAATTTAATAATTGAATAATTCAAACAACCATTTTGTTTCATAGACTTCCTTCAGAAAGTTCCAAAAAAATCTGCTCAAACTTGTAAACGTGTATCTATTAAACGAACCCACTTTTAAAAATTATATTTTTAATACCTTTTCTATCGTCGATAATACTTTGTTTATCTTCTGTTGTTCTGATATAGAGTATCCGAGTAGAAGTATTATAATTTGCAAGTATTATAATTCGTAGATCATATTTCTTGTGGTTTTTAGGTTGTTCTTATGTTTCTTTCACGATGAAATTATGAACTGCTGCTTGTTATGCTATTGTATTATCCCCAAGAAGAATTTAATTATATGTAGAAGTATAGTTTCCAATTTTGGATTGTTGATTGTTGGATTTAAAGCGATTACTTGAAATTTTGATAATAATTAAGAAACTTGCGAATTACTGCAGAATATTGTAACTTGCGTGCCTTTATCATAAATCACTTTACAGATTGCTATTCTCGTACATGTTCGCGTTTGCTTGCATTATAGATAGTTAAGGGCTTGTTTACTGTTAGCTCCACCATCTGCCAAGATCAATATGCCTCCATTTTCTGGCAACCTATCAATATTCCAAGTTACATCAATCATGGGAACACGGACAAGATTTCTATATTAGCAATACAAAGTAGCAAGTCCATTTTCAGTGGGAAACTAACGCTTCGCTTTGAAGCATTGTAGTCTGAATTTGAAGCAGTCTAAACCATCGCTTTAGTTTGAATTTTTAAGTAATTTCAATTAACAATGAAAAAGATCCTCTTGCTATACCGATTACCCATTCACATTAATGTTATCAACGACAATTTAAATTTCAGTTTCGCTAAATCCTAAAGTTCATCGATATTTTGAATTAGCATCTTTCTCTGTCCCTCTCGACAGGTTTCATTAATTTTATAAAGCGATCGTATAACCGTGTAACGCGATATTTTTCCCGTTTTATTTGTTTAAAAACACCAATCCAAAATTTGCGTAATAAAACTTTGAAATACTTTTCTCATTTTCGAATATTTATATAACGATCATAAATTGCTTTCAGCGATATAAATCCTCCAGAAATTAATAGAAGCAAAACTAAAATTCCCAATGTAAAATCAAACGTTTTCATTCCACTCTTTTCTCTTCTCATAAATTTATATTGGGTTGGCAACAAATACAATTAGTTGCCAATACAGTAGTTACGTATCAAATACGAGATTAGTAACAGATTTTTTTTATTAAAAAAAAATTTGTTTCTGAAAGAAATCATCAGTTTTTCGTTCGTCAAAAAGCGGCGCAGAGTTTTTTCCGATATTCACCTCCGTGTTCGTAAATTCACGCGTTAGGAGAAACTTCGTTGGCGGATTTCGTCAGTCGCGGCTTCTCACGGGAATAACACGCAGGAAATCGAATTTTTTCGGAATCTTTCCACATTCTTTTCAATCCTATCGACATTTCAACGTTATATCTTGTGTCAGAGTTGGAACAGTCGGTGAAATCTTCCGGGATCTTCGCTTTCTGTTTCGTCGTATGAAATTCTTTTATTCGCGTCGTTCGATCATCAATTTCTCGAGTAAAATATCGGGATCCTCCAACTTGAAATACGTACAATGTACTAGGTGAACAATAAGTTTGTTTGCGTTCCTCTGTATAATGTATTATTAATTTTATTTAAAATATATTTATACAACTGGTAACTTTTATAGATGGAGCGTATATTATTTCGTTCTGTAGCTTCTTCAGGCTCGTGTATCGATTGAGCATTGCGAGTATCCTATTATCCTAAACCGTTTCATTTTTATACAGAAATACGTGTACACGCGTGTTTTTAGCAGAGAATTCTAGATTATGCAACTATAAATGTTTCAGTAATTTTCAACGCATAACGTTGTAATAATTTTTATTGTATCATAAAATAAGAAAAGAATAGTGGTAAAGCATAAACGTTAATTTTTTCACCCCGTTATCATCACTGATGCAATTACAATTTATTGATTTCTATGCTACCTTTCATTTGCTTCGACATTCTGTTTTATCTGTAAGTTAACTGTGTTACATTTTATATTTCAAGAGCATCGAGTGCTGTGTTTGAAACGACCATCCGAAATTTGACGTTTTCTATCAGGTTTTTTGCAGACTTGCCGATATTTTATATACGGTTGAATAAAGTAATTTGTCGTTCGTTTGAACCGAATTCAGTAAACTATATCTCCGTGTAATCTTCGACGTCGATAAAATTTTTAAATGATACAGTATAAAAGTATTATCCCAATTTTGTTGACAACCTGTAGATATTTCACTCTCGTAATACACGAACACATCTGCCAAGACCGATCCATCTCAGTCGCATCTTCCAATCCTTCATCCAAAATGCATCTGTCAACCCCTTCAGATTCCTATTACAATTTTACGCCTTCTTCCATCTCGTCGTTTTATCTTCCCATCGTCGTTCTCACTGTCATCGTGATTCCTTATCTTTGTGGCGTGTAATCAAGTTGAACTTCTAACTCGAACTTTCTTCTCGCACCAACGATATCAAAAACGCTGTTGGCACGCACATGCCAGCGTAGACGAGAATTCCATTGGAAAAGCAGGGTAAATACAGCTTTTCTTTCGACAGACAGATAAATACAAGAAACGATACGCGATTCGTATTTGCTTAGAAAATACTGTTATCAGTATCCAAATTTCTATCACCGATTAAACAGTAAGATATTTCACCGCGTAGAGGCATAGATTTCTACGTCTTTATCCTTGTTTTTCACTGTTCTTAATTAAACCCTGGAATTACCAACAACGTGAATTTACGTAACGTAAAACGTGAAATTTATACCAAAGCAACGAAAATGACATTATATGAGAATTACACGCGACACCAGGGCAAAAATAAACTTTTATCTCTATATTTTACTCGTCGAAAAACAAAAGTAACAACAATTCCACATAGTGTCTCCCCTACTCGATCGATCGTTCATCTGCGAGATGAATGATACTCGGAAAAATGTATGCAACTATAGGTCAGAGTACGAAATCGTGTCGATGGATTTCATGGAATCGGAGAAAAAATAACGGTTAGGGCGGAGGTCGTGGAAGCAAGGGTGTGCGAGTAGAGACACAATCAGGCTGCACATTGCATACACACAGGTGAATAGGCCGCGAGGACTGCACGTGTGCGCTGCAGCCGCTGCACTTCCCTGTACGTTGAACTATCGATCGTTTCGGGGCGGACTGCCAGCCTTCTCGCACCCTTGTGCTTCCTCTTCCTCTTTATCCCACGTCTGGACAAGTCGTTCGTGGACTTTACGAAACTCTTTCGCTCGTTTGCTGTCCCTGATCTTCTCCTCTCTTCCGTTTGCCGCCTCAGTTGTGTTGAATGGTCGTAATAGAAAGATGTTATACAGCAGCAACGTGGACTGTCGATGTTGGTTGTCGCCCTGTAGCTCCAGCATTTAGTTCTACCAGACCTAAATACTTTTTGCCAGAGAAATTCTTACGACGAGTTGCGGATTCTGTCCGCTTCAAATACGAACAACGATAGCAATCGTGCGTTAAATTGCTCGAATGTTACGTACGAGAGGTTTCAGAAACTTTGTTAGTATAACGATATTAAATTATTATCTGCGTTTATATGTTATACCGCTGCAAAAGTCAACGTGTTGCGTATTAAACCGAGGAACGAGAACTGTTTTATTGTAATTTCGTATGTTAAGAAATAAATATATTATTAAACGCAATTGTACAAAATTCGCCTTAATATTTCTATCAAAGTATATATCTTCAAATTTGTTAGAAAATTTCAGTAAATATATCAAGAATATTCTTTGTATCGTGTTCGGTTTCGATTTTAGGGTCGCGTTAATTATAGTTCGAAATTATTGATATCTAATATTTGGCGTGTCTTTATCAACTGCCCTACTCCGTTATTACACGTCGATTCGTTCCATTTTTCATTTAAATGCATGAAATTGTTTTATACGTCCTTTTCTGTCCTACGGCATTCTGTTTCGAAGAAGTTCTCTGTCTCCGATAAAACCAATTATTCGCTATCGAAGGTCCATTTTTCCACGGCTTCTCCTCTTCCGTGATTCTTTCCCTTAAAGCGGGAAACAGATAATAATATCGTGGAGAACCAGATTGAATTTGACTGATCGAACGTCGCTAAAATGACACATCCTTCTTCTTCGACGGTTGCGTCTAACAAAAGTTGTCCTCTTCTTTAAACAGGCTATTTTCTGTTTCACGATCCTGTTTACATTGCAGTCAAAGGGAGTAAAGATAATCAATTTTTTGATATTTTTCTCGCCGTTATTTTATTTCTTCTCCTTTTTCAATCTTGTTTCCGTGTATCTCGAATTTTTGGTATTTCTTTTTACTGTAACAATTTTCTCGATATTTTTGTAACTTTCATTTCATTTCTGCTTTATTCTCTCTTCACTTTTAGCTTTATCTTCATAATTCACGTGTCATAAATTCTTTCATTTACTCTGACTATGGAATGTTAAACATTCTTTGATAGATTATATCATATAATAGCGTGCGGTATATTATGTTATAATATTATCATTCTTTCCTGAGTAATCTGTGTTGTTTATCCTTGAAATTTTACTCTTGAACGTCCTGCTTTTTTCGAAAAACCTACCAAACATTTGACGTAGAAATCAACTGTACGATGATTTCGAGAAATATCTTAAATTTTGTCAAAGTCTAGGAGAGTAAAAGTTAGGCTTGTCCACAAAAATGGTCAGCAAAAAGATATGTCTGTGCGCGAAAATTATTTGATTATATTTATTTTCAAGTATTTTACTTTCTCTCGTCGAAATCACAGTGTGCGATCCGAAGCTACGAATGTCATTGTTTCTAATTTTAATAATATTCCAGCAACTGATTTCTGTCATTGACCGGAGTTCGCAAAATAAAGCAATTTTCCCACTTTGTCGATCCGTTGGTGTGTCTTTTATACACGCGGAACGATAATCGAAATGTTCAAACGCAGGCTCTTTGCTCTGATAGCACGGCGTTTTCTTTTTTTTTTTTTTTTTTGTCGCAACCTGAAAATCAACTTTTATCTCAAAATGTCGTACGTACATTTTTCCAATTCTCATGAATTGATTTCTCTTACTTGTGTTATACCCCCTCGTTATCTCTTTCGTTTCATTTTTGCTAAAAGTATAGAGCGGAGGGTTTATATTCCTTGACAAATAAATGTTTCACATTTTAACAATTTTTTAACATTTAGATTTCTCATTTTTTTGAGAACGTAATAATATTTATTAAGAAATCGAGTGGAATTTATATCGTTGACCATCGATTTTGATAGAACTGTATAGATCTGGATAGAAATTCGTGAAAGATTTAATGCATGCTTGTACGTTTGTTTAATCATTGTTTAATCAGTTCATAAAACGTTTATGTAAAATAATCACGTTCTAGTAGTAGCATACCCGATGGATTATCGCGTGTATTTTTATTATTATTCTTGTTTGCGGGTAATATGAGACTATAATGATACGCATGTGCATGTTTCGTTTTCATTGAATTCATATCTACATTCGCATCTACACATATAAAAGTTAATAAGAGAATTAAGAAAAACCCGATAAAAAATCGTAATTCCTAAAATTTCTAGAAAATAATATTTCTATAAAATACGTGTTACGTATCTAGCAAATTTTTAATTTCTTTTACAGCTTCCCAATAAATAAAGATATACTTCAATAATCGTCTGCAACAATTACCAGCAGTTCACTTAACTCTATAAGATTTATCGTTTTTCATTTTCATAATTAACAAGATCCTACGTGCGAAAATAAAAATGTTAAAAAATCTACTTTGAAATATTTCAACAGGCACGTGATAAATCTTTAATATCCTAAAAAGAACTTACCCTTAAGCCATAGAAGAAATTGTTTTTATAATATTTTGTTAACGAGCGCTCAGAAGGTTAAACTTTACAGATTATTTGTAAAGACTTTGCGATTTTATTCTGCATGGTTTCGTTTATACGTAGCGTCACGATTTTATTGTGAAGGATGAGAACTACGAGAACTACGAAAACAATCGCGAAGTGTCTAAAGTTGTCAGGCGGAATTACGTGACCAATACCGTCGAATGTCTCATCGATCTGGAAACTTCGCACCGCAAATTGCTTCGACGTGGGGTTTAGTTTCTCCAGCTTCCCTCGAATGCAGAGTACACGAGTCGAAATATCGGACGCAACGAGGCGTGATCGATGCGATTCATGATTTATCGTGGATGATTTTGCGGCTGATCAGATCGAAAATCGTGCGCAGGAAGACATTGGATTCCTCCGTAACGTGATTTTGTGCCTTATTAAAAAAGAAATGTCGACCATTCGCCAACCGGCAGCTTTCGAGGTGTTACGGTTGCCGTATAAGCTTGACAGGTGTTGTTTGTCAAAATTATCCTTGCTAGAGATATAGCGTACTTATTTCAATTTTCATCCCAGAAAATATCCCAGAAAAAATGTACAAATTTGAAATTTCCTAGCTTTAAAAATCCCAACTCTCGATCGATGCGTCGTATCATTGAATGATAGGCGATCAGAAAGAGTTTGGCTTCTTCTATTTTATTTTAACGTGCTTCGTTTTAATTTGTATTCCGTATCTTACACGATAGCCAAGTATGACGAGATAGAATACAAATAAAACGAGAATACACAATCGAAATGAAGTAACAGAGATCCAGTTGAAACAGTCGCGGTCATGTACGAATTTGAAATTTGCAATATTTGAAAATTGAAAGTGTTCGTTTTAAAGTATAACGTTTAAAATATCATCAGATTGCCGGAAATCTGAGACGAGCCTTTCGAACAAGCCAATCTGGAGCAAAAACAATATCGCGAAGAATATTCAGGAGCCAAAAGAAGCTAAAACAAGATCGTCAAACAGGTACGGTGAACCGTTCTCCTCTGGCTGCGATCGCGCGACCAGGTCCAATTCCATAAATTCTTGTGTATGAAAAAGCGTGTGTCACGTGTGTGTCACATTTTACACGGCATAGAAACCGTGTCGTTCACGACACGGTCGGTCTCGGTGGGTGGAGTAAACTCTTAACTCTCTAAGGTATCAGTATCATCGTGTCACCTGTGATGGCAATCTTGCAGGACCACTTGCTGGTACCCTCAAGGACGATCTGTTCGGCCTGCTCGAGGCTGTCTATGTGCGTGTCCGGGTCGACTGAAAACGTCGTGCTGAAAAGAAGACAATGTCCTCGTCATCGGATCGTCCTTCGACAACCTCTCGTACCATATACGCTCGACACTCGTCGAGATCTCAAAGCTAAATCTCCTCTCGAACACAGCTCTCGTTGTAGTTAGTGGATCGACCACGAGGGGATGTGGTACCTTGCAGAGGCCACCGAAGGACGTGGTGTAGGACTGTCTCGAGGCGGAGGTCGTCGATTGTCGTGAAAACGTGATCACCCGCAGCAGCGCCGGCGATTCAGCCCAGACTAGCGATACTATACGGCGAATGAATAGAGGAACCAGAAAGGCAATCGTAGTTCCTCGTATTCCAAGGTATAGGGATTCTCTGCTAAATGACTTTTGGCAATCGTCATGAAAGCATAAGCGTTTCCATACTTCGGAATATACCCAGCAGCACATTGTGTCGACATTGCACGCTGTGTGAAGGCAGTCGCTCTTTCTCTCTTTTTTCTCTAAACGATCACGTGCTTTCTCACTGAAGGAATTGCATAAGCGGGACCAGTATATTTAAATAGTTTTTCACTATAGTTTAGGAGCCAGTATTCGTTCGTTGCGTGTCTGCGTGTCGTATCACCGTTGTTGCGTATCGATATATGCGACATTGCGTACAAAGAGATACAAAGATATACAACAGAGCTGATCGGCTGTTTGTCAGTTTCTCGCCGTCACATAGAACAAACGATACGATTATTCAACCGAGCCAAATCCGTTGCTTATCGTCGTTCGTTACGATGTTAAGCCGGTTTCTCGGCTTTGATACGGATACGCAACGACGAGAAAATTGGGACAAAGTGGCACGCCATTGCGCTGTATCGTTTTACTGGCCCATACACAACGGCAACACGATACGAAAATACGCAGCAAATGGATACCGAGTTGATCGGATTCTGCGTAATGAAAGATCGAGGTCGTGGCCTCGGGAAGCTTCTCGTAACTGATTCATGGACGTGGTTGCGGAAGAGTTGGTCGAAGAAAGGGACGCGAATAAAAGCGATAGAAGAGAATAATAACAGTTGCTTCGGGACGAAAACTGAGAATTGTGATGGAAGCGTGGTGTAGCAGAGAATGAGAAGAGAGTCGTTGCTGAATGAAGAGTGTCTGTGGAGAGGTAGCGTGATACTCGCGAGGAAACGGATCTAGAGCGAATTCTTGTCGGCTGACGTGGAAAATCGTACAATAAATAATAACAATGCAGCGGAGGAACGGATTTCCTCCGGCCAGGAATATATAATATCTTCTGAAAAGAACGTGGATACGTTCAGTCAGATGTTGGCTGAGGATGAAACGCGAAATTTTGAATATTTTCAGACTGAACGAAGGGCAAGATGTTCATGGAAAGGGACGAATCAAAGAGACGAATGGCTGCAACAAACCTGTGGAAATCCTTCTGTCTTTCCCTTTCGTTCTGATCTTTCACAGGATATTAGCTTGCAAAGCAAGGTAACGACAATAGCGATAAATGCTTTTCAGATGAAACAGAACCTGGAACAGGTTGGAGGCCACTGGTTGCTGTACTTGTTCGTTTAAGAAAGATATCTTCCCTTAAATATCGAGAAATATTAGAAAAGATAACTTAGTGAAATATTTGCTCGTATTTACTGAGCTCAACAGCGACAAAGAGACCAGTTTATCATTGAAGTTTTGAATAAATTTCCCCGTGATAAATATAATACGAGCACGTTCTCGAATCTAATCAACCACTGCTACCAGAAAATCCATTTTGCGGAAAACCATTTTGCTATCTAGCAAAATTTCTCTCTGAATTCAAGGCAGTTCATTGGTAGAATCAATTGGTAGAAAAATTGGTAGAATCGAAGCTTTTTTTAACGATTGTAGTCCAATCGACCACGAACTGTTATCTCGTTGTTCGAACAAACTGCGGACGTTCACAATCCTGACGCTACCTGTTAATCTTCGCAACGGTGGAATTGGCATCGTCACATTCGGATCCGCTGCTTGTCAGTTTGGAATAAGAAACTTGTTGCACCGTGGATCATCGCCAACTTCGTATCCTCGTCGCATGGTACGGGACAACTAGCTTCGCGCATGAGATCTGTACATATCTCTACGTAAAGACGTAAACTCGGAGTAAAGTAGATCGAGTTAACGCTTGAGAAGTGGTAGATAAATTAAGAAGATCGACGAAGTGACATTTTTGAGACGGTATTGATAAACTGTGTTCTCGTGTTAGGTAGAAATAGTAGTCTGCGAATTAATACATAATTATTTTCGATGGAAACTTAGAATTTGTTTAACCCTATTTGCAGACAGAAACAGAGAAACAACTGGAAACTAGAGTCAGTTAGATTCTATTACCATGAAAATTTCAATGTTATTAAGATCACGATAGATTTGGACTATTTAATTTTTTATTAGATAGTTTGCCGAGTGTTTCCTTAATTGAAGTGTGCCATATGGACAAATATATACAATAAATGAACATAGCATATGAAAATCGAGAATTAATCATGAAATATGGTTCCGAAATTGCGGTGAATATTCGATGGTGCTCTAATAAATTTTATTAAAGGTCGAATTATCGGATAATTTTCATTATCAAATTGCACGATCTACTAATCAACCCATAATTATAACAATAATGTTCCAATAGAAAGCAAATATAAACAATTGAAGATATTAGTAATTCTTCAAATCGAGGAATATTCGGAATGTCATCAATTATTATGTGAATATATATGAAAATCATTAACGAAATGCAAATTCATCGAGAATATTTCACAATTACTTAAATTATCGGAAGCAAACTAAAAGCATCGATTCCATACGCACGTGATAATAATATTTAATTATCATTGCTATCACTGGTTATTGATCGACCAGCGATAAACACCAAGAAGGTATCATTCAGTATCGAGTCAAATATCGAAGAACTACGACACAAATGAACCTAACTCTCTTCTTTCATTGCAAGTTTTTCCTACTTGTAATTAACGAGGGAAGCAACGTTTCAGATAACGTTGATTATTTTGGACGAAGTTTACAACAATCACCGACAATCCACGTACCTATTTCTTTCGTACGGCTTTGAAGAAGAACCAAAACTAGATATCTCGGCGCTGTTCGTGACTTGACTTGTCTCCAAGAAACTTACACGTTTCGCTACGATGATTACGAATTCCGAACGACTTTTGCTTTTTGGAGCAGAATGCAGTGCGATGTGTTTAACGCGCTGGATAAAAATATTTGTTTTAACGAACGACCTGTTTTGACGTACAGTATTTTTCTTCTGATATATTTTCAATATTTCTTAGTATTTTTTCTTCTTTACCATCTGTGAATTTATTTTTATATTCAGATCCTTCTCTACAATTTCTTTCATTGTATTTAAAGCAACTTTCAATGACAGAATTATTGATTTTGTTCCAGCTAAAACATTCACTGTGAAATTCTGTAACATGACCTAAAAAGAGGTGCATACGGAGGTTAGTCACGCGTGTCCTTTATAAAATTATCAACGAATGCTGAAACCAATCTCGATAATTCATTACACCCATTAGTTTATTACAAATCCTACGCTTCTCTTCGAATATGGAATTTCTCTACCGGAAACTTCACTTTTGCTATTATGTACTTTCTACTTTTTCGTTAATTTTAGATTGTTTTCCGACTAATTACAAAAACGAATATAATTTCCAGTTCCAATATTCATGGCCGTACTCATTTTAGCGATTTTTGTTTTCTCTAACAAGATTGAATTGCACTTCCAATCTCACAACTCTAAATTCTTCGAACTTTGAGACTCCTTTTAGATCTTGTTATTTCATATTTAAATTTTCTAGTCGAGATCTAAATTTGCAACGTAATGAGGACTAACGCAATTTGCACGAAAAATTGCTTCATTAAACTATAATGGAACAGAATGAAATTTAATTCTCTTTGTTGCTCAATTTTGCGAACGTCAGTTTTTAGGAGAAAACTAACTTTCAATCATAGATTTGTAATGCTTTTATACACGTGGCAAATTTTCCTAATGGTTTAATGCGACGTTTTTCTCGTATTCTAGAGACGTTACAACTGTAACTTTTATGAATTCATAAATGTAACTTTTACGGATTTCACAAAGACTCTTAAACGTAAAGAAACGACATTTTCAATTATTTACTATGACTCGTAAAAATGTCTAAATATTTGATTCTTCCTGTACTTTTCGATCATAAATATTGCACAGTATGCATTGACAAGATCGAAGGATGAGCCTGGTAAAAGAGATACAAATTTTAAATCGAACTTTTCAAATTATTTTCGAAATATATCGAGCAACTTACTGATTCTGAAGAATCACAGTTTTCTCTCGCTTTGAATCCTTCGCAAATCTTTAACAAGCGATTAATTACTCAAACACAGTTTCGTCGTTTTAGAAATTAATTATTCGTCAAATACGTTATACAACGTTACGGAATCAACACCAAAGATCGATCAAAATATCATTTGCACGATTTTCTTACAAACGATAACAGTTCAAAGTTTCGAAATACCGAAACATCAACGATTCACACAATAAGATATAATCGACTCTATTTTAATGACAGCCAATTCGAACATAGACCACAAATGTTAAACTACAGAGTATCAAGAGGAAAATTTTGAGGATCGTAGGAGCAACAAATCCGTAGCCATAGATTACTCGGTGGTTGCTGCGGATCGTTTCCGATAAACGTCCGTATAGCATCGAGGATACTGACTGGTTAGGCGTTGGCTCACGTTGTCGGATCTATAGAGCCGGCTTAGCTTTGACAATGGCATGGCGCTGGTACACAGTCGAGCCACAACAAGTTGCCGTGTGACCTTAATGGACTTTCGATTGAATTCCTCCGAAGCAGAGGGATAGGCATCTCGCGTGATGGACAACCACACGACACACGATGCACACACAGACATATGCTCACATATTCGTATGTATGTACGTTCTCGACGAAGAAATTACGGTGCCAACGATTCAGTGGACAAAAGGTCCATTCAACGACGATTCGTCATGCTGGCACCAAAAAAGCTTATTTCCAGCTAACTTCCGATTTGTTTGCAATTTTATGTAACGATAGACGTGATTTGCAGTAACTGTTCGTGATGAATTGTAGATTTTCGTGATCCAATGCCGTTCAAGTCTCGTTCAGATTAGTTAGATTATCCGAATTCAGTGGAAAATGTTTTTAACAATGCGAATGTCTTACCTAGTTGCTTTCGTAGATTCTGTCAAATTTCTATGTTAGTTTTTATTAGTCGAGGGTACGAAATACATTGTACTTATGCGAATTTATATTATCTTACTCGATTCGATATTTTGTTTCAAACGAAGTTCACGTTCGTTAAGCTAACGGTTGGCCCGAAAAAGGCAGCAATTTCTAAAATCTAAATCTACAACTTTAGACTCGTACGAATGCAAGTTTAAAGTGAATTTAAGTAGAACTCGGATAACTTCCGATTAATTCGAACGAAACTTTTCACTTGCGATGGTCGAACCTAGCCATCTACGATTTTTCGATGATAGTCGAGCGAATGTAACGATTGGAAGAATTGATTGACGATCATCTAGCGAACATACTCTTAAAGATTATTACAGGCGTAATTAGCATGAAGAGGATCTGCGGAAGTTTGTTTGGCGATAACGATTGAAGGATGCTTTCAGACAGAGCCCTAATATGCCTTCAATTACAACGATCCATAGTAATTGCACTGTCCTGACACAAATGAATAACGTTCACTTTTACCTTGAACCTTGGTTAAGTCGTATTAAAAAAAGTATGCCAGTTTCATGATAACATCTAGCGCAATATCGAATATGAAATATCTTTCGGTGTGTATGAAACGTAATTATCAATTACAACGAAAGTGTCGCTAATTACAAACCCTTTTCCCTACAGCGCACACAATTTACTCTACAAACTCAAATCTAAACTTCCACAAACTCATCTTACGAACTGTCATTGGTAGCAAGGGCATGTAAACTGACTTACACGTTACCATTTCCTCCATTCCGCGGTATTCGTGTACGAACCTCCTGTGTCCTCTCTTCTAAGCTACGACATTTACATTTTTTCGAAAAGAACAAGGGTAGCATTGAAATAACCGTCGAAGAATTAACGACGTTCCACGAAATCGTTGCTACGAACGTTTTCTATTTTCTCGCCTCGAATCGGAATCTTCGCAAATCGGCTGCTAAATCGTGGATCGAGGACGAGCAGACAATTTCGCAAACTCGACTTCATCTATCTTCGTTGAGAACGAGTTTCGAGAACAGGAGCGAACGCCGTGAAATTCTGCCTTCTCGAGTTACAATAGCCTGTCGAGTATTTATTCACTTTTTAAGATAAAATATTTGAAATTTCTCGCGTTTCATGGTTTTTAAGTAGAGTTACATTATTACAAACAAAGCGACCGAACAATGACTAGGTATTTTAAATCGAACGATGAGAAACAAAGATGGTACGAAGGAAATTTTCCCCAATTTTAACTATTCGATTATAGTATTTACTCATCTAATCTTTCCCAGTCGTTCTTTCTTTTTTTTTTTCATTTTTAGGAAATAAGAAAATTTTTACAAAATACAACGTCTTTTTCCGTTTAATCCACTCGATGTCAGACTACGCCGTCTAAAAAATTGCTGTCCTAAAAGGTGCCAACAAATCTAACTTCGATCTAATTTAATCTAATTCTTTTGGCAAATATTAAACACCAAGTGGATTAAACTAAGAAAATATAAAATTTGTATAACGTTTCCTTAAACGTAGTTTGGTATAATTTCGCGAGTTTTTTCAAAGAACAACCCTTACACCTTTTCCAATCCTATGAATTCTAAAGAAAAAGACACCAATCGAACAGTAGAAATTGGGAAAACTTGTTAAACTGTATAACTACCGAAATTTTATCCAAGGAAGGCAAAATTCTCATTCGAGAGAGGCGAAGAGTAAAATGACTGACAAAGGGGGACTGTTTGAAGAGGTTGTGGTCGGAAGGTTAGGCGAACGTCCTGGAAAATGTGGCCGCGATAATGGCCGGTGAACGATGTTGTTGTATCCAGAGACGATTGTAAATTATGCAGGTGACATGTATGTGTACGTGTGTATGTGTATGTGTGTAACGATGACACGGTGTAACGCGCGAGCGAACATAGTGCGTGTAGGATGTTGGTAGGACGTGTGAGAGTAATCGGTAGGATTTATGGGTTACGTGTGCTCCAAGGAGGATGACGTGTGAAAAGTATGCACCCGTTCGTCACATCGCATGTACATGTCCCTTTTGGAATTACACGTTGTGTGCATGTACGTGCATACTTGCTAGAAGCAGTACATATAGAGAAATAAGTAGGTTGAGACACGGCCGGGAGACTCGTAAAGCGATTGCCTCGAGGGTTTACTCTGTTAAACGAGTATTTGTTATTTGGGGGTTCATTTAAGAAGGTTACACGTACGTTAACTCTTTAAAACTGTATTAGAAACGAGAGAGTACGGTTTAGAGATATGTATTAGCTCGTCCGAAAAGTTTCTTTCGTTTTAAAAGGAAATAATGGATGCATATTTTCTGATATATATTATTTTGTCGAATTACGTATGATCCATTTTCTTCTATCAAAATAAAGATCATAACGTTCGACAGATTAGATTTCACGTTTGTATAAAGATGCATCGTTGTAAAAGACGTGTCTGTAAAAGAAAGATATTTTTCGGATGATCTAATATTTTCGAAGTTTTAAAGTTGCAGGGCGTTGGCTTTGATTAAATTGTGAATTTTTATGTAGATTCGTGGGTCACTTGTTAAATATTTGTTAAAAATTTGGATATTTCATATACTTTTATTTCGTATATACCTTATGCGCGTCTTTTTAATTTTTAATCTACTTATGGCTACGTACATGTTATTTTTCATTTAACGAATGAATCGTTTAAATTTTGCATTTATTTCCTTGATCTTCCAAATTATCCATGAATAATATTTGTTTGCAAGCACGCGTTGGACATTTTTGTTTTGTTTTGAGATATAGCCAAATTTTTATCTAATTATATATTTTGTAATCCTTTGTATAACCGTTGCTGGCTGTAGATATGTCTTCGTTTGAATCTTACCAAAAAGTAAAAAAAATTCAATTGAAATGAAACTTTGATAAAACGACACTTGGATACATTTACTATTACCAATTATTTCGAACATTCTATCGTATACAATATGTTTTTATTGAAGATTTATTGGAAATTAAAAGAAAAAAGTTTGAGATTAAACTCCGATAAAAAAATGTACATATGCAGATTATACGAATTTTAATAAAATCTTATTGCAAAACGGAACAAGAGTAACAAGTTTGTTATATTACTTCTAGCAAGTATACACAGTATTTTTCCAATTTAATGCGCAATCGAATCGGTAAAAGTTCATTTCGTGTGTAGATTGGTCATTGTCAGTGTTTTGCGATTAACTTTCTACTCGCGACTAACGCGTGATTTTTCTACAAACTAGTGTCTCTCTCATCGACACAACTCTATTTCTGAGAAGTAACATTTACAAGACTTTGTTTAAATTCACTCAACAAACCAAACATCTCGTCTAATTCGCGTGGTATCACAGTTTCGCTATGTCAAAATATGATATGTATGTATGGCTTCTATGCACACCGTTATTTTCTCCAAAAAATTCATCAAACAGACGCAAACTGTCACTCGCTACATCAAGACACATCGACACGAACAATGCAATCTACGAATCTTGCCACGTAGCATTTGAACACTTTCGACCGCTGTCACGGAACGCAAGATAATTTTCTCTCTTTTTACAGCCAGCGATTTGTTTGTAAAATAGAAAGGAAGATACAGCGAAAGAAAGACAAATGCAGAGGCAGAAATGAAGAGCAAGAAAGATAGAAGCAGAGCAATAGGCAAAGAAAAGAGGAGACGTAGAGTAACGAAGGAAGAATAAGTTAACACGTTCGCTGTTGCATGGATTTTCATAAACTGTAGCATAGTTATGCTACATAAATATTTTTCATACAGAATTCTTTTTGCAATAATCCATGCGTATAGAGAGTTTCGCAATATTCAGACAGATTGCAATAGATATTTTCGTAATAGCTGGCGCAAAATATTCTCATGTGCGTGCAAAGCCTCGCAATATCCAACATTTTTGACAAAAATTTCCTCATTATTACATTTTGTTTTCTATTCCAGTTGGTATAATGTATACGTAAACGCGATACAGTGAACGTGTCGAAAGAGAAGCTTAATGAAAAAAGAGAGAAAATCACGAGTGATCCGTGGAACCAAATTTCTCTCTCTCTCTCTCTCTCTCTCTCTCTCTCTACCTGTGTAGTCCTCTATTTTCATACAGATATGCGAAGAACGGGTGCATTCCCACAAAGGCACAGCCAAATTTCTATCACAATATATAGAATATATAGGTAATATATAGACGTGACAGTTAGTACAACACAGCAGCAGCCGGCAGCGCGTTAAATTCGACGATGAAATTAAATTTAACGATCACAGATAAACAGGAGATACAGCAATGTGTGAGATAAATATGTATACGTGATCATGTGATAATAACATATACATATTGTTGTGGGAATACAGAAACAGGATCATAGGTGAGGGGAAGAAGTAAAGGAAGAGAAAATAGAAAATGGAAAATAGAATAAAATAAGAACGCGGTGAAAAGTGGCGTGTAATATGACTTTGCAAATGATGATATAAATAAAGAAATAAAATATCAAATAATAATAGTAATAATAATAATAATAATAATAATAATAATAATAATAATAATAATAAGAAGAAGAAGAAGAAGAAGAAGAAGAATACATTGAGGCACACAGGTGGTACACACAATATGTATCGTATATAGAGAAGATAGATGTAATATAATCGAGCGCTGCACGTTTCATCGTTTTGTTGCACGGAGGGGGTGCATAACCGGCCATGACCGGCGGGCACAACGAGCTGGCCACAAACCTGTAATGGCGATCTTCGCGGACCACTTGCTGGTACCGTCCAGAACTGACTGCTTCACCGCCGACATGTGACCCGCATATGCTTCCTCGTCGACCCCGAAGACTGACCTAAACTCCGACGAGACTTTCTTTCACATGAGCTGTGCCAATGGCCTAGATCTCGTCCTACCTGTTTCATCTCTTTCTTTCTATTTTCCTTTTTTTTTTCTTCACCCCCTGTTTCCCTATCTTTTCTCCATTCTATCTTTTCTAACTTCGGGTCATTCGTTTCACTCGATTTTCCTTTAGTTTCTTTTCCTCTCGCACGAGACACGTTTCATCGTTTACTCTGCGACTAACGTTTTCTTTCTTTTTTGCAAGCGTCGCGTGCAACGTGTAACGCGTGCTCGTCGTAATTGCATCACGGGATAATCCACTGCGTCGAGGGTTGCTAATGGGTTGCGCTGCTTTCTCTCCTCTAATTGCGATCGCATTTTTGCTCTAACCAAATGAATCTTGTTGCTACACTTGCTATTCTGATTTCGGGATTTTAAAATGTCGCCCTCGCGCAACCGGCATACGACTTTTCAGGCTGATTCTACGATTTTGAGCGATATGTTGGAAGAGAAAGTTTCATTAACTGGCTGTAAGATTACACCCATGTTGTATTATTATTAAATTCTGGATTTTTTATTGTTGATTAGTACTGGACGAAATATCTGGTTTTAAGGGTTAAAAGTGATTTTCGAACAGCTTCAGAACAATTCGAAACATTCTTTATTACTTTTGCTGCTGTTCTAGTAGATACTTTTAGAAATAAATTAAGTCAACGACACAGGTTTCTCTAGCATAATTTTTGTTAATAACGGGAAATCGAAAAGCAAAAATTCCTTCTCAAGTAATTCAAATACATCCTGTTCTTTGATGTTTCAGTCACCATCGTTTTATGCGAGAAAAATCTCGTTGAATTTCCACTTATTACAATTTGAGCACACCACGTTGCAGACGACGCTTTATTCAGAGTATGCCCCGATAAGGCTTTTTCTCTATACATCTAACAATCAGGTCCAAGATTTTTGTTCACAACTGAATTTATCATTACTACGATTACTACAAACACGAAGCTTCTTTCCATAATGGAATTAAAATTCAATAACATTATCGTCAAACTAAGTTTATCCATGTTGTGTTAAATAAAAGGACCCGTCGAAAGGACCTGAAATAAATTGATCGATCCGCGAAAGCTACCGAGGAAAAGAAACGCAATTTATCCAAACTTAAAACTCCCGAAAATGTACGCTTCGTAACTTTTCGACTGACAAATAACTCTGTTTATCGAAACGTCGATATCACAGTCTGATCGCGCATAAATCAACTTCCGTGCTACTACGTGAATCCATTTTATCGACGAATATTTTTCATAGAACGGATATTTTCAGCGAACATGCGCCCTTTTGTAATTAACGCGTTCGGGTCATCGATCAGACGGTTAACGAGGTCGTTGATTGTCCGATAGTAACTAAATTTTCTTCTACGTATCTTCGACCTTTCGAGAGCCATAGTCGGGACGTATGACCAATGACTAGATATATTTACACATTTTTTTCTCCCCTCAGAGAAGACGAGACCCGGCCTTGTGCATGATAGCGAGATTTTCGGTTCATTTCACACGTTCGTTCTCGCGCCTTTTTCGCCTGGCTTCGCAGTCGCCATTGCCTTGCCCTTTTCACGTTATGGACACGTTCAAAGAGATTGCTATCCGATTATATCGTGTCGGTATACTGTCACCATTGGATACGTTGCTTCCAATCCCGCTTTGTACACCTTGTACAATTTCGCCTTGCAGACCATTCATTTTAGGTGATATTGGGCTGCGCAAATTCATAAGACGAGGGAAATTTTGTGATGAGAATGTAATCCTGGTCTGTGATGTAAGGAATATTCGTTTTTAGAAATTATTTGTCCGTCTGTTTCGTATCTTTTGAATAATTCCTTCAATTATTTTATATTGAAGTTATATCATATTCGTACAATACGAGCATACGTATTTTGTACCAATATATAAGAAAAAAGGCACGTGAAAGTTATCCAATTATAAGATTGAGTTTTATAATTAGAAAAGTATCCTTTTTATTCTTACTATGAAAGCGAAATTCTCTTAAATATAACTTTAAAAAATTGGATAGGTTCGTATATCGATCGTTCGTGCAGTTATGTTCTTGTAAAAAAGTACTCGAATAGAGCCAAACATAGAAATGTATTTCTATTAATCTCGGTTTGTAGTTCCCTAAATAAAAAAAAGTCGAAAATTTTCATCTCCGAAGAATTCGTTCCCTCGCTTTTACTCACATTTTATTTACTCACTTTTACACCGTGTAAATACAAATTTTCCGCATTCCATCGCTTCATTTAGCTGGGATATCTGATTTTCCAGTGGCATGAGCGTGAAACGTGATGTAAAAATACTTGATACAACGTTCGAAGACCGGTAAACACGACGCTGTACTTATTTCTCTGGCAATTCTCATTCGTAGGACGACGGTAGCTGCTTCATTAACTAGTAACCGATGAACAAGCATGGAGTACCTTGAAATGAAACAACCATTGCGCGATGAATTATCCATTGACGTTCGATGGATCGGTTCTTAACGTATTCACGAACGGGGAAGTAGTATTAATTAACCCCGATTCCCACTAATTTATACACCCGATCGCTTAGTAGCTTTTATCGACATTTTAGATCGTGCTCATCGCTTCGAGTAGCGGATATTTCGATATTTTCAATTTTAAAGGTTGAAAGACCGGCTCCATTGGAAAGACGACGCTTGAATAATAATCGGCTATTAATGTTAATCTCGTGGAAATGAACGTCAAGTTTTTTAGAAGGAGCTAAATATATTTTACGTTAAGTGAATGACCCATTTAAGAAGAAATACATGGTTGATTGGCTTGTGATTTATATTATTTGACTCGCGTAATTTCACGAAGGTAGTTCTTCAGTATAATTGCGGATGAGTAAGAGTTACGATAGATGGAATTATTTTGCAAACCGATACTTTTATCCGTGTAAATGTTTAGGTAGACAAATTAAAAAAGTATGATATATTTATGGAGAAGATAACTTTCTAAAGAATTATATATTATATTATCGTAATAATTTTCATATCGTAGGAATAATATATGAATATACTATAATACAATAAGTTCATTTATTTCCTATTAAGATCAATAATATTAAATTTCTAATGATAGTTGGAATCAGATTCAAATATCTCGGAATAGAAATTTAACGTTTTATTTAATTGATAAATCAATATTGAATTTATCTACTGTTAAAAAAGTACTGCTTATAGACAAGAACGTTGATAAGCTCTAATTATACGTTTCTTATCGTTCTTTTTACTCGATACGATTACGTTCAATTACTCAAACTTGATAATTAGTATCAGTCGCGAAATACAAAATTTCGTTTAAGACAGCAAATATTTTCTTCTACGCGAAGATGAAGATAAGAGATAAATGTAATATAAGGAACAATTAAATTCATATAATTACTCATATGTATTCCTATATATTTATTAAATGATTTAAATAACTCAGTCTTCATAAAGAAATCCTACAGGTACGTATAACAGGTCGTTAAAGAAACTCCATATCAATTTATAACTTCTTTATAACTATTGACATATGTATAATTTTATGTGCTAGGCTAGATTGATCGCGTAGTAGTGATACATGTATGTGAATATGAGTGTGTGAAAGTATCTGTGTGCGCGGCGTCTCGAAAACAAAGGAATGTAAACTGTTCAGTTAAAAGTCCGGTATGGAAGAAGGTGAGACACGTGCAAATATATATCGACGAAGATCCTGGAAATCGTTCATTAAATAAATCTATAACTATTTTAATATAAATTCTAAGTGTAAACTTAGTGTTCCTATACCATTATTTCGGCAATTAAGATCCAAAATTCTCAACAATAACATAATCCAGAAGACCAAATATTCTTATGCTAAGACGTGCATCGATAATGGTATTGTCTGATTATAATTCACGGTGGTATTGTCTCATTACAGAATCCGCACTAATGAGCCGCGGATCATCAATAATAGCTCTCTGGAAGGCAGCTGCATCGCTGATTAATTTCCCAGCGTGTGAAAATACGATTAGGATGGCGTCGCATCGCGTCGTAGCGATTATGAGGCTTGCAATGGAATTATCCGGCCGATCAACTACGTTATTATTAGCTGAAGTTTCGAAGTAAGCAAAGGAACACGGATTAGGCACGCGAACGAGCACTTCCGTTGCTTTTCGGAACGATCAACACCGATGTTCCTGCCTACCGGCATCGGAAATTGCAATTTCGACCTATGCGCTGCCGCTGATTACTTAATAACTGATAATGAGTCCGATCGACGCGTCTCTAATCGCATTTAAGTCGATAGTATGATTTCGTAGAAACACAGAACCAAACGTCGCGTATAACTCGAGGAAATGACACAATTGGTTCATCGATTTATAATTGTTGGAAATATTTAATTAAAGAAAATAATAAAAAATTGATAAAGAAATTTAATACGTTGTATAGTAATATCTTTCGGTACTTGTTTTATTGGTAATATATTGTTTTTTCGATCATTACAATATATAATTTTTCGTTTCATATTGGATATTAATTAATGGATATTAAGTATTAACTTTAATTTTTCAGATCGATATTAATTATTTCTTTCGTGAGAATTTCAAGAATTTTCTCTTTAATTGAAAATATTAATCGTTCCCTGTTTCGTAATTTTAAGAATCATTTATGCGGTTTAAAATTGATATATTAATTTTCAAATTTTCGTTGATAATACACGTATGTATGATATTATTGCGAAGGTGAATATTGAATTCTATTCGGCGTTTATTTCAGGAATTTTACCACATCTGTTAGTTTGTTATATCTTTTCTCGTTATACGTAGATCAAACAGTTTGGACCGTAGCTAGCGGACGTATCGTGCTTGTTATTTGTTTAGTTTCATTCTAAGATATACAGGACTTTACAGAAAAAACAAGAAAGATATCTTTACCTGGTTATATTTCCGTTTTGTTAAAACAAACGACGAAAACTAAACTCGATCTAGTGTCTTTGTTTTTTTATCATTAATCGGAATCCGATAGTACACGTCATGGCTTTTAAGATAACTGGCATACATGTACAGATAATATGTTTCAATTTTTTAAATTTCCATACACATTGTCTGTTTTACTTTGTATCAATGTAAACGCAATATCAATGTGCTTCATATGAAAAAAAAAAAAAAAAGAAAATCGTAGAACTCGTCACTAAATTATAGGAACAAGACAGGACGAATATTTAATACGCATATTTCTATTTTGGAAACCAATACATTTGATTACGGTGGAGATAAATTGAAAGTTAGAAAACTGATATATATTTACATCGAACATACTAGAAACGCCGAGGGGCATGTTCCACCGATTTTTATGACTGCTATACATCAAAATATATTATCTTTTCCTTTTTCGGGTAAAAATTTTTCCGTGTAAGTGCCGTATCGACTTCGACGTCGACTTATTGATATACGAACATATATCGCGGAGATTACTGTAAAATATGGCGTAGATTAACGAGTGTAAAGATAGAGTTTCGATAATACATAATTTGCAAACGCCGCAAATACATGATACGTAACGAGAATCATAAATTGTGTATACACAGTCCTCGATTTGCATCTATTTCTGCTAAACTTTGAAATACATGTGTTTTGAAATGACTTACGCAGATACTAATAATTCTAATCGTAATACTGACAATTCTAATCGTAAGTTAACCAGTATGCTATATATTTGTAGCATTTTTTGAATACTCTTTATAAAACACGCGATTGTTTAAATGCAACAAGCTTTTATTAATTATAGTCTTATTTTCTTATTTTTATTAGGAATATTAAATCGTTTAAAAAAGAAAGAAGGAAATTTTTAATTAATTGAATTACTGATATAGATATTAATTTATTGCGAGTACATTTTCCAGAATAGATCGCATTTGTTCATTTATTTAACGAGAGTTAAAGAGAGGCAAAGAACGAGCTCTGCTTCTTTCAGGAAACACAATATTCTTCTCGCCTTTAAAACATGGAACATATTATTTTGTACTTAAAATCAACTTAATAAAAATACGCCACCATGAATACGTTGTTAGTTATGAAAATACGAAAGTTCAGTTAAATTATGAGCCGGCTTTAATGAAATGTCAAACGCTGCTTCGACCGCAAAGGTTAAGCCTCTTTTTTTCATTTATTAAAAGTCAGTCTGACAATCAGTATACAGTAAAATATTGCGATGCAACCACAAAAAGGATAATAAATTTCGAAAATCTTCCTGATCAAATTTTTCACGAAAATTATTACGACCAACTTTTGAAAAATTCTCCCTTTACATTCGAAACGTATCGATCGTAAATTCTGGATTTAAAGCAAAATCAATGTTTGAGTCGCTGTAAGTGGTGGTCGTAAATCGTTTGAAGAACTTGCTTGGATAAGTAGATTAAAAGATGGTAAAGCAGGTTTATGAGAAGATAATATTTATAAAAGAATCAATTAAAAAAATATCTGAGAGTGGATATTCTGATCATCGTTTTACGAGCTTAAAAAGTAACGGAAGATACAATATCGTTCCTCGATGCTATCGACCCATTTAATCCTGTCAAATTGCTCAATTTTGTTGCTATAGGAGAAACCTACAGCTACATATTTGAATGTCCGAGAAAAGAGATTACTAGTTTGCATTGTGATATCGTTATACGTGTAATTTATATTTTTCATGAATTTTCGTAATTCTGCAACCATCGTCATGCAACGGAAGATGTTTTATTATTCTAAAAGTTTCTTAGGTTTTCCAATCGTGATCTGTGTGATTATACGTTTTAATGTTCTTTGTGACGAGTTTTAACAAGTTCTGTAACTCGTCGACCCGAAATGCTTTTCAACTTTGCCGGTTAGAGAAAACTAGTTACTACCGACGTTAACTTCCAGATGTACCTACATGTTCGACTTAATCCCATACACGCTATGTACTGTTTACCAAGTTACCAAAGGAAACATTCCCAAGGATTGGAAATACGTTACACGATTTTGGATTTCTTTTTGAGGCGATTAGTTTTACAAATTTTTATATTAATCCTATCTCCAATAAGTTTTTATTACATTTGTTGCATCATTGATTTTTGGAAGATGTTTGATGGAGAAATCTTTTTAGCAACTTTTAATTCTATTGTACGTGATTTGAACGTTAACAAATGTTAAATACATTCGGCTAATCAACTTCACCGTGAAAGTACTAAATCGTGTGTGTATTTTATGTAAATATAACTGGAGACATTCGAGGAAATTTTATATGAAAATTTGTATTCGTTTCTGCTTTCTGCTATCTGTTACGGATCGTTATTATATCGAATTATTGAAATTGTTTAAAAAATTGAGATTACGGTTTAGGATTTCAAGGAAATTTCTGCAGAGTGTTTTAATTAGATCTCTCTGAGAAGTTATCGAGATTATTATCAGATTCTTGAAAATATCTCAAAATCCATCACGCTATCGATGATTATTTCTTCATTTATTATTTATTCTCACGGTTTTCGATAAAACGCTTTCTACATTTAAGTGGATTCCACGTGCATTGCGATATAACGATTAGCTCGGCGACCTCGAAGACTCGACGTGATCGCGACACCGCTACTAATTTTACAGCTTTACAATCGGAAGTTTGATCTTGATCAATCGATCGAATCTTCAACGAATCTGCATCGTCTCGTTGACATTTTTGAGAAACTTTGACAGAGAAAATGGACCAGGGCTCTTTCATTCAAGAAACACCTATCTATTTGTCTGTCACCGAGCAAACGTCGCTATAATTTCGCGTCGATATCAAGTTCAATATAAATTGCAGACTTGGAAATGTAATATTATATTACGTATTTCATTTTCAAACCACGAGAGATTAGCAATAATTGATTTGATTCGTTCTAAAGGTTATAAGTAATAGTTAATTCTTGGAATTTAATTTTTGCCACTCACGTTTTCTACTGTTTATTCAAGGTTTCAATTACATAATCAAGAAACATCCAGATTCGATTCCTAAATCCTATCGCAAAATTATTCGTATCATATAAAACATTGTTTGCAACAAATGCTAATTCCTAGAACTCTTAGTTTGTTAGTTGATTCATTCCTCGACAAGAAATTTCTATAATTATGAAATTAAAACCGAAGAAAGATACAAATCGATGACGTTAGTTCTAATATTTTTACATATAAATATAATGTACTCTATTTTTATTAGAAGTACAATGACACGTAAACAGATGGAAGATCTGAAATCTTGAAATTCGAATGACCAGTCAACTTGTCTTTCCTGGCTAACGGGTTAATGGCGAAATTGCCGTCCATTCTTGTCGCTCTCACGGAAGACTAATTGTAATTTAGCCAATTGTTACACGTGTCTCGAGCCTGGTCGCATTCTCCAACTCGACAAGTACAATTCTCCTCGCTGGTAACAATATCGTACAAGAGAACAAAAGCGTATTAGGCACGCTGGCAGTTTTTCAGCTGGAAAATGCGAAAGTGGGGTATACATATTTTGAATTTCGCGCTCTTGTGGACAGATCCAACCGGACGATTCCGTGAAAAAGAATAATGCGACGTGGCATGTTGCGTGAGGTTGTTGGGAAAACGGAAAAGATCGTAGTCGCTTTCAGAGCGCTTTATTGTGCAACGGATGGTCAACCTAAATTCACCTATTTCACTGTCCCTGCACATTCTGAATGCCGCTATTTGCGCACGCAAATTTGCGGTCCTACGATAACTGGACTCAGCGCGGCTAACCCATGCAAATGCAAAAACTTCTCGAGCTCGTTTTGCAACGCGAGTCGAAACTTCGCACCCGGTGGCTCTGCTCGTTGGCGTGTAATACGAATTTCATTCTGCTTCTGTCTTTTCAGAAATGGAATAATACGCGCTTAAACGTAACAGGCTGCCTCTCACCAGTTTTTGAAATAGTTTATACGCGAAAGTATTTCAATTTGCGAAAATTGTAATTGTATACTGTTCCTCTTTAATATACATAGTTTATAATTTTGTTGATGATTATTCAACGGATGAAACAGAAATGAAAATTTGTATCCTTTCAGTTTTATCACTGTACAATTGTTTTAATAAGTGAATTATTAAAAGCTTTTGCGATGGTAATATTCGTAGGAGTGTTTCTTGTTTGAAGTTAGCCATCGTTTAATTAATAATTTCTTGTGGGAAGGTCAACATTTTTATAGTTTTTGGTTTATCATTATAGAATTGTTTTAATTGATTCATTAAATTTGTTTATGATCAAAATCGTACGATATTTTGTATAATAATATATAGTATAATATATATATATATAATATGTATATAATATCGTATATTATTACTATTAGACGATTTATTTGCAAGTTATTGTACGTGCGTAATGTTCAAATAGAGAAAAGCCAGGGAACGATTTAGGATATAAAATACTAATTTATATTTTTCTATGTATCCTATACATTCTATGTTCATGTATTTCTATGAAAAATTCAGTCTTACAAAAATTGTAATACTTCCGACAATTCCTTAATCATAGACATGTCTCGCGTTATTTAAAGTACCTTAAAACAAACGATCATGCGCATAATTTTAAACGTAGAATTATCGTTATTATCGTAATTATGTAGAATTAAATGTTCTGAATTATTCTCGACAGTATATACAAAAATACAAATCTCGGTACTGACCGAATACTATTGTGCTATATAATCACCTTTGTCCGAGTTTTGATTAAACGATTGTCATTTTTCGATCACAAATACCACCGATCCAACTTCCTTAAACTTTCTCAAAGAATTGCAAGTTTTGAATAAATATTTTGAATTCGAAGGCACGTATACAGCAGTGATTATTTTATTTATATTTTCTTCTACCGAAAGAACGGCAGAATACTTTGAGTCTAAAGAGTTTAATTAATTAATAATTTCCTATACTGACAGGCAATGGCGACAGATCATAGATTCAGTTAAGTGGATCGCAATCGATCGACTGTTTCTTCCCTGAAAGTTGTTCGTTGCCACTGACGGGATTTTCCGTCGAGTCGATTATGCTGCGACAAAAGAAAATCGGGAAGAAGAGAAAAGATATGCTAAGAAGGACTCACCGGATCAGCTCGAAGATCTCTGGCTTTTCTCGTTCTCTCTGCTGCATTCTCTCCTTCATGGCTGTGATGATGCTATTCGCCTTATCCTCGGCGCCATGCTTCGAACTCTTCTCGGCCGCTCCTGGGAAAATGAAAAAGGCAAACAATGAAAATTTTACTTCGGCAGCATAACGTTGTTTAGCCGGTTTTAAGGACGCTGACGTCTATGTTCTCAGCGAGAACATAGAATATTTTGTACAAGGCTTATTTTGCGACAAATACACTACGCTTCATGTGCTGTTCCTGTATTAACTGTATAGGGTAGTAAGAAAATAAAAAGGGTTCAAAGTTTAGACTCGAAGTAGATTACATATTTATATATTTACATAGCGTTTAAAAGTGAATAATACAGAATATGGATGAATTATGTCAGATAATAGTGAGGTGGATTATTATACGCGTTGGTATTAAAGAGACGAGTGATAAAATTGTAATAGTCAGTGTACATTAAAATCACTTTAGGTACAAGTTCAGATCTCAGCGAAACGTTTAGAACACGAAAGAATAGATACGTTCGTAGTTTGTTATTGGATAATTCTGTAAGTAATATTGTATAAATTAATATAAATTAATATTGTACTAAATTAAACGAACATCTGCAAAACCGGATGTTCTTCTTTAACTTCTTTTCTGTTTTTGACTTTATTTATTCATTTTTGTAACTTAACTGTTTAAGAAACTAATCAGTAGCGTATTTTGTCTCATTGTCTACACTTGTTTATCATTATTATGCTAAATTTTCTATTCTCTTTTCATAAGAATCCTGCCGCGACGAGTTCCACTGTTTTCCATATGAAAACTGCATTAATTATAGCATGACCTAATATTTTATAGAAGCTTCTCTCAGTTAAGGGATTTACCAGTTTCATAGACGTAAATCTAATTAAATCAGATTGTGAAGAAAATAGTGTACGGATTACGCAATTATTTTTCATTTTTTTAGCTGATCTAGAAGGATATATTCCTTTATACAACATGACTGTACTAGCAGGACGCATTAACGTAATCTGCTTTAATCAGTTGTTGTAGGTCGGTAACTAATCCAGCATAAACACGCCGTTGCGACACATAATAGAGATTAGAGTGACGTTAAAAATAAGACACATTCTGCGCTTTATTAAATTCCTAACTAACTTCTAATGAATAAATAGTACGTGTGCATATAGAAGATTTGATAAAATACAGATTTACAGTTCGCAAATTAATATTACCATTTTCTTCCATTTTCTTTTCTTCCTCCTTCTTTGCGTCTATTTGTGATGTTTATTTATTACGTATCATATTTATATACGGTTAATATATTATAAAATTCATTATTTTCATTATATCTTAACAAGTCAGTTCGCGAGTATTTTCATAATTAAATAAATCATTAACTTTCTTCAATAATTTCTGCAATTTTATTTCGATACTACTATTCCCATAATTCTGTTCCATATAATTAGACCGCATCTGTTTATAAAGATTTATATTTTTAAGAAGATAAAGTGGCTCGCAAAAGCATCTAAGCTTCTTCCCAAATCTTCTTTTGAACGAATTTTATGTTATACGGAATACTTTGAAATCTATCATGCTTATATTGGTAAAAATGGAAACCAATGCGACGATATATGTACATAGAAATTACAAGGTATTTGTCGCAAGCATATACTTCGTAAAGCTTCTAGCGAAGCACAAGATTTTCTGGCACCATCTTCAGCATTAATTACTTGTATCTTCGAGACTTGCAAGTTGACAAGTTGAAATACAGTCAAGAGACTGGAGAGTCGTATACTAACTTTTTACTAAGAGTATGTTTCCAATAAATGTTTTGCGACTTCTATAGGTATTCTGAGATTTGTTTCAGATTTTACTCATATGGTTACGAACAGTCGGTTTTCTCTATAGCGTTCATGAAAATTTAAGAAGTCTCGTATGATACGCATGACACGTTCATAAGAATTTCCTAAGTATTAGGTTGTCCGGAAAGTGTATTTCTTTCGCAAACGTGTTTTTTACAACCTTCATACAAACGTGAAACCGAGTCTGTAAAATGTCACGGTGTTTATCTCAACAAAACAAAATGGATCGCACGTAATTCGACAAAATAATACAAAACAAAAAACGTTGTGCGTCTATTATTTCCTCATAAAACGAAAGAAACTTTCCGGACAACCTAATATAACTTGATACAACGCGTTTGCGATACATCAACACGGCGCAGCGTGATTAGCAATTTATTAAGTCTACCATTAAACATAATAAATTACAAAGATAACTGTTGCCGTGAATATGTTCGAGCGACCATACTTTTCAAAAGCAAGTTTCGCGATTTCAATGGCGACTCCGCAACTTTTCTCCGTAACTTTATCTCAACGATTTCTTTTCGAGCAGTTTCCGTGGTTTCGGTTTCGAAGGACGCACACTTCAAGCTTTTCCGCGAGATACGCGTGAAAACGCAACCGTCGCGTCTTTCGTCGAGCGGAACATTCGAGCTTTAATTTTCCGGTGTAAGCTTCATCCTAAGCTCGTTTTATGCACGAGCTTGGGTTCTTGCGCGAGTAACATCACCGCGGCTTAACCAGACCGGAAATTACACGTTCTGATCGTTCAGATGTAGACTACGTAGCAAACTCGAGGCGTTGGCGAAAAATCGATCTCTCCCGCTGGAAAATGGACGCGCTTTGACTGACAACACTTTTGGGAATTCGTCGTGTTTTTGTCACCAACTATGAAAAAATGTCTGTTGGTTAAGCAATTAATAGTTCAATTGCGAACACGACAGAAGAGTACGTAGAAAACTGATAATGATTTCGCAGCTGTATTTTCCATGTGCAAACACGGAGGATATCTATAGCAAGTCTTGTAACAGGCGAATTGTATGAATATATTAGATAAAATTTTAATTAAAATTTTTAATTTTCATGCACGACCTCGTCAGCCGGTTAATAGCTTAGACCATGGTCAATTTGAACCTTGGCATCATAATTAATTATCTGATACTTAAATATTCTACGCGTAAGATGATGAGCCATTGATAGATAAATATAAGTGTTTGATTAATAATTTTTCGAAATTCATGCAGTCCAAATTCGCTTAAATCTCTGTTGAAAATTAATCTCCATAAAGATACATCGATTAGTTTATCTTTTATAATCCTATTGCTATTCTAAGATTTGCTAAGATCTTAGCTTCACTTTCATTTCAAAAAAGAAATAGACTTTATGATATCCTTGGAAAATCTTTATGTATAATATTGAAACGATAAATCGGTAATTAGTTAACGGTAAATAATTTGTCAAACTTTTTAAGAATAGAAAAATACGACTGTGTTGAAAATGAACGAAAAGATACGGCGGAGTTGACCTTAAAATACAAACGTTTGTTAGTTTCGCAAGTGACAAAACGTTCATTTATTGCAAGCAATACCTACATTTGATTATTTTATCGTCAATAAAATAATATGTTAAACTACTGACTATAAATAACCAAATCAACTATATAAAACCAAGCTAAACGAATATTTAGAAATATTGAGCGAGTAATATGTAATAATATGTAATCGTATTCTAAGTTTAATATTCTAATATTCTACTAATAATAATAAAATAATAATAATTTAACAACTCTGTAATAATATAATATACACGCCTCTGTTCCATTTGTTTAAACTTCATCAATTACGACAGACCATTCTACGCCTATATCAAACGGCCAAAGATTTCTCCAACTTCATCAGCAATTCTTCTCTGGTCTCTAACGGAACGAAGATAATTCAGATTCGAAGCGACGTTTGACATTCTAATCAAAATTCCGATACTCGTTAAAGAAACGAGCTTCAATCCCAAAATCTATCGTTTCCTGGGGAAATGGAATCCAATCTTTTCAGTAGCCGCAACATGCACCGCGTTACCTTCCGATCGAAGTTCATGGCGATCGCAATATATTTCGCCCACTGTGTCCGATTGCACGACTTCCAACTACTATTTTCTCGTGTATCCGTACAACGCGTTTCTCTGTTCGGTACGTTTCAATTGAGGCTGGGCAAGTAGCCCAGAGCCCAGCCATACCATACTGTTGGTTAAAATCGTTGTCTTTGGTGCTTGAAAACGTGCTGTATGTGGCGAACCAGGTCATTTACGGTAGCACGATTTCCAACGAGCAACGAGAGAAATATCGATGCACCTGTTACGATCCGATCACAAGCAGCCACAACGAATCGAGGAACATTAATACGCCGCAAATGTAATATTATCGTTGTTTACCAAATACGAATAACGTTCGATGTTGGTATAAAATGCGATGAAACTTTAAAAATATAGTATAAGAATTTGTTGTACCTATCTGTCAAATCAACCGCAATCTCCAAAAATAACAGTTAATATATTTATCAATCAGAGATATATCACGTCCATTTTTAAATATCTCTCGAAATTTACGAGATTTCTGATCGTCTGGAATAATATCAGTTTTGTGATGTGATGAAAATGAAGTTTCATTACATGATAACGAATTGATTAATATATATATTGATATTTCTAGTCATAAAAAATCTAGTAACCACATTATTCGGTTGATCGAATAAACACTTGCTATGATGCGTATGTTGTTCGGGGAATTTTGCGTAGTTACAAAGATCTCCGAACCTGGCTAATTATTAATTACCAAATAGATTGTAAGACTGACGAGTGTAAATATAGAAAAATGTACGAGGATGTCCGTCAATTTAAAATATAAAATATCCAAAGTAAGATACATATCGTTACATTTCGAAAATAAAGTATGTTTCCATTCGAGTTTTGTCTCATCAGATGTAGAAATATGAATTTACATAAACATTTGCAGGATGTATTCTCGTTTCGTTTGCATTCAGAGTTCCAAGAGTAACTGTTGACGCTTTTAATATGTACAAATTATCTGAAAAAAGTGTGAATTAAATGTTGCTCCAGGTCAAAACAAATAATGAAATGTAAGTAATAACGATGACAAAGAAATATTCCATAAAAGGCAACATACTTTTTTAGAACATCTCGGTGTTACTGTACGTTATTGCTGTATGTATACTAATTATATCGTAACAGAATAAATCAACAAACAGAGAGGATTTATTTTCGAAGAAGAAGCTGCACGACTATATTCCCATTACATCCATCTGTCTCATCTACTTTACGAAACTGCGTGTATGTTTCAGGATCCCGAGTAAACAATTGATTACGCGTTCCACGCTCGTAATTGATATTCATTGATCTAGTCGCTACTCGACTGCTTTCGAACGCATTATTAATTCAACGTCCGGCGAACGGATTTAACTGAAATAAAAACTCTTCGTGTACTCGAGATCCGATTATGCGTGTGTCGATAAATCCCCGCAGCGCGTTCGTCGTATAATCTACCAATGTGAAAAACGGCCAAACTTTTCGCCTGGCGAGAGTTATTAGCGTTTTCATCAACACACGCCAAAGCGTTGGTCGATTTAATTCTCAACCATTGACGATCGAATGAATAAGCGTCGCGTAACAAACGTCCAGTCATTTTCAACTCTCGATGAATCTCTCATACTTCACGCGATTAATTTGAAACCCTTTGAAATGTTCCGCTTTGGGAACTATTTTTTACGATTGAACTGCTCTTGCCAGATAGCCGATTAATTCTACTTCGCTAGGTAGGTCAATCGTAAAGTACTAGATATCGAGTCGAGTGAAATATTTATTTCGCAACTTTGCCGATCCGTATCCCCATACAGTATCGCGTTAATACCGTGAATACACAGAGATATGCAGATTACTCGACGCACAATTTTCCTTATAAATTCGTAAATGGGAAATTTCGCGATTCCCAATTGTGTTAACAGCCAGGAAATTAACTGTGAAAATGCTGATTCACTTATTATATACGCTTCATTGGTATTCTATTTATTATTTGCAACGTTTTAATCTTATAAATAGACCGCGAATGTTTAGAAGAATTCATATTTTTAACGGAGAAATCTAAATGAGAACTTGGTTCAGATATTTTTTAAATATATTGCAACGAGTATTTTACTCTGGGTCTTTTGCATGTTATTGCATGTTGGGAAACACACGAGACATTTAAAAGTACACATTTTGGAATATTGCATTTCCTATAAATACGTTCATTGCGTACTTATAAATATATATCCTTAAGAATGTTGTTAATATTGCATTCTGAAGAAAGAAAGAAAATTTAGAAATTACAGATATATATAACACGTATAATACAAATAATATAACGTTCACTACTATCCGCGATTTTAGATATCGTTTCGTCACAGCGGACCGAAAATTTCGCGGTGGCTGCAAGATTTACATTAAAGTTCCTTCCGCTTTTTGCGGCCGCGTTCTACGCGACAGATATTAGAACTGCTCGTTAATTATATTTCTGCTTCGCTTCTGGTAATTAAATTTAGAGAAACGCGATGTAATTTTATCACGTCTCAACGTAGTCGTGAGCCAAGTTAATGTCATGATAGTTTTGTTTCGTATGCAGATCATGCAACCCCGAGATCGCAAGGGAAGCAAAATTCGCGCAATTGTAATTTATTTTATCGCTTCGCGTCTAATTGGAGTTAATGGCGTTTTGTATTATGCATCGAACAGATTCATTTTATCGATCGTTCAGTATCCGGACAATTCGATAAATAGAATTCGATGAGTGCTTTTATTGAAATTTTTAGACCTATCATAACTCAATTATAATCCAGAATTAGTAGATCTATGAATATTTGAATATATATATTATATATATATATTTTCCAACTTTTATAACACCTGATGGCTAAAAACAAGTAGTTTATCGTTAGAGGCTTGATAGATACGAAGATATAAGGCTTTGTAGGTAGGTGATAAATCCATAATTGATGTCATTAACATTACACACAACATAGACATTATACAAGACATTACAAACATTTTACAAGAAAAGAGTACCGGTTTGAAAAGTTACTTATGTCAAGAAATATACAAAGTAGATTTTAAAGGTGTCTAAGTCTTGATTTCGTACATTTAAATATCAAAAATAAATCCTATTATAGTTTTTCTCGCTAACGAAACGAGGCGTTAGCTTGCATATTGATAAGCCTATGACTTTTAAATATGTTTGAAAATCGGAAACTCAATGAAATAAGAATTATTTCCGAAAATATTCTACGATAAGTCGTTGTCATTGTATCGATTCCTTTCGTTCTTACCCTAGATTTACTCTTCGATTTTTAGTTGGATTTAATAAAAATACTTGCGTATTTTGTATTGTAAAAATTGTTTCGATGTTATA
Source organism: Bombus soroeensis (assembly GCA_014737365.1). Lineage (NCBI taxonomy): Eukaryota > Metazoa > Arthropoda > Insecta > Hymenoptera > Apidae > Bombus > Bombus soroeensis. The sequence goes on from JACXIL010000250.1 coordinate 1,324,237, forward strand.
AACAAACGTCCTACCTAACTTACCCGTTTTCGATAATTGAATTTGACTGCGTTTCGTTTGAAGCTCAGCAGAAGATCAGAGGTATTCCAGCTCAATTTACTTCAGCATCTTACAAATGCGATTCGCGAAGTGCCAACTATTCTAATTATTTTGACCGATAGAATGCAGCCTAATTTAATTACAATTTGTCAAACTACCGATTCACATAATTCTAGTCTATATGTTTATTCATATCAGATCAATAGATCGAGTTAATATAAAAATTTATTACGTAAAATTTCATGATCTCTTCGTAGACGCTTATTTGGTATTTTATATTGGGGAATTTATTACGTAAATAAAATAGCTTCTTAACTTTGTCCCTGAATACAGTTTATATTGTAAAGACCGCAAAGTAATTCCGTTTCCTCGAATTAGCGATTAATTTGTTAAATCTTAATCATACGAATCATCGAATAATCTGTGGAGACCGAAGAATGGCTTCCAAAATTTTTCATATTATAATATCAGTTATTTACATTTTATCATATACTTTATATTTACTATTCGTATATTAATAATTCGATATTATAATTGGAAAATTAAAGTATATACGACCTGGATGCCCATAATTCCTCTCAAAATTATCATTAAACAAATTGGAAACAATTAATTTTAACTAATTGTCAAAACTAACGATTCCGCTGAAATTGCTCAACTTAGTCATTCAATTCCCGACGAAGTTAGTTATGCCCTGACTAATTAGCTAGCAATTAATAACGGAATCATAACACAGTTTACGAACTTCGATCTAATAGCGAATAATATCAAACACGCAGGTATCAAAAACGTCGATAATGCTCTACAAAGATAGCGATATCAAATTGCCGGCAAAATTCAGCAATGTAGAAATAGAGATAATTTTGATAATTGCCTGTTACCAAGTTATAATAATTTCAAATTTCTAATTAGCCCATAAGCGATGGACCCAAAATGGGGTGTATGAAATCCTAGCAATTGCTATTTTAATCTCAAACAATTTGTGAGATTATCGTTGTGAAACGCAGTTTAATTAACCGTATAACTTAACAACTATACAGCAACGTGTATAACTCACAATATTATCTTTTGTCAATTTTTATATTTTTCTGTCTACATAGTAAACCGATCAGCGTATGTTACATATCAAATCACAGGTTGATTTTAAAGGCAAAATTGACAATGTTTACTTACTTTGCAAGCAGTCGGCGTTTAGCAGGTCCTTGCACTTTTCGTGGCACTTGACACCGCATTCGGTACACCGCACCCCCTGTCGTGCGATACCCCAGAGGAGACCCTCGCATTCGTAGCAATAGGTCGGCGATGTGGCTGTCCAGGTGACGAATTTGTGCGGCGTCGTCGAAGAGATCGGGTAGATCATCGCTTGCAGCGTTTTCTTGTACACGTGCATCTTCTGCGGATGCAGCAGTGTTGCACAATCAAGTTAGAAATCAGCGTATCGAAAGTTCGTGACAAGGGGTGTATTGGACAATCTGTATTTGCAGGGATCATTCCAACGACTCCGACTCTGCTACTCGTTAACCGAATCGATAGTTCCTTCTGAGGTAACGAGGAACGTTTAACGTTTATTAAACTGTTTGTGCGAACATTTTTACGAGATACGAACAAACTTTTATTATTCTTTTCTTTCGACATTGATATCGAACCAAATATAGTTAGCTCCTATTTAGAAAAAGATGTTTGTAGAATTTTAATCATTTTTGTGAAAGTTATAGAAGCTTAATATGGAAGATTTATATGGACGTTACGATTATTTCTTGTTAGAATCGTCTTCCTTGGAAATTTTCTTTCTCAGAGAAATAGTAGCAAAGATGAGTCTTTTTTTTGAAAAGTTCTACTGGTTTCTCTGATCATGTGACGCTATTAAATTCCGATAGAGAGAAGAAGATGATGTTACTAAACATATATTTACTGCCATAATAGATTTCGTTCTAATATTTTCTATCTCTCTGAAAACACTATGTAATTTATAAATACACAGGACGATTTACGAAACGCTACAGCAAACCAATCAAACGCACAGAAACAATTATACTTTTCACAGATTGCAAACCGAGGTTATTCTCATCTATTTGTTCATCTAATAGCTATTCATCTAATCATTCCTCGTTCCTTCGTGAAACCCAAACCAACCGATTGCTCCGCTCGTTTGCAGTTCAAATTCTGGAGAAGCTTGAGGAATTCGTAACTATTCTATTCGTTGGAGCAGAGAGTCAAAGTGTTAGCATTCGCGTGTGACCGATCAACGAAGAGCGCAGACACGGTTACAAAACGATCGAAGAATCCAACTTTCTTGCTTCTTTGTTCTGGAAATCACGAAACTGAAGAAGAGTGTCCAACGATCTCTACAAACTTCGAACCTTTCTGCAACCATTTGAAACCGTGTTTGTCTTCCTCTACTACCTCAATCATCCTATTGTTCCTATCGTTCCTATCGTCAACTCACCTCATGAAACTCTTGCTTTAGTCTCATGCAAGATCAAAGGTACTCACTTTCTATATGTGTACATGTCACGCTGTCATTCATACAAACGACACGCTAGCGCTCGTACATAATTACGCGCACAATCATAACGTGCCAGAGGGAGTTGGTGCCTGGCGAGACCTAATTACATACGCAATCCTGTGTACACAGATTAAACAAAGGACAGAGGCTGGAATCCCTGAAGGTTGCGGTGGTTAGGCTGTTTAATCAGGTATACGAGATTCGCAAGGATTTCCATTCAATATACAATGCCTGCTTATGCACGGTATCGCCGGCATAGTCCTTCCGAATCTCCTCTCTAACCAGGGGGCTAACGTTGCGTGGCGCAAGCCATTGATCGGGTTGGTTACTCTTTAAACTGTTGCACGCGTGTGTCTGCGCTTGCCAACCGCTTACGCTGCCTGTGCAGATCACGTATCTGTATTTATGTACGTATGTACGTATACCGTACACACATACACGGTGGGAACACGAAGAGAAGAGAAATAAGTTTGATTTACTTTTTCGAAATTTGGAAAGTTGTTTGTTCGTTCATTGAGTTTTTTAGAATCGAATATTTTTAGGGGTTGTGAGAAAATAGTAATAATAGAAATAATAGAAACGCATACTTTCTAGCGTTTTCTTACAGTAGGTATAACGCGTTAAAATTAAAAATCTAACCGATTCTATTGCGAAGGATCTGCTTGATCTAGCGAGAATATGCAAAACACGTATGTACATTTGCTTACGAAATTTGATATGGTATAGTGCATTTACATTGGTAAATTCTATTGGCTTGTGAAATTTATGTACACTGTTTTCAAAGTCTTCATGCAGTTTCTCCTATATATTAAGTTGCTTTGACAATATTTTATCAATCTATAGTAATATTAACAGCATATGGTATTTACAAGACGAACAAAAACGAAGCACCTCCACTTGAAAAGTACATAGAAGTGTTGGAAGAATTGAATGTCTACAAAATTAAATGTCTCTCGATTCTGCTCTTGTTTCCAACAAACTTTTACCAATACAAGCATCATCAACAGCTACCATACTTAACACTCGAGACTTGCGTAATTCTCTTCTCCTCGCAAATCTTTTCCTTCATTCGTGCCATTTTCAATTCCAAATCAAGATGAGTCATCGAACGAAGGATCGAAGCTCTGACACTGGTGAAACATTGTGTTACAAAGAACGTGTGCTACGTCATCAAAGAGAATATATTATTCAGCAAAAAAAACTGAGTTTAGATTCTGTACTTTTCAATCTACTTTCATATTTGACGTACACAGGTAGCGCATTGGTTGCTGAAATCGGCGCAGTCGAGTTTATAAGAGGACGCTACAAGGAATCACGGGTTACTGTATCTATTTCTTTCGTGTCTCCGGAAGTAAACGGGCGCGAGGTGTCGTCGATTTGCGAGACCCCTTCGTCCCCCTTCTCCTCTTCTTCGATTTTTATCTTTCTCTCGTATCGACACTTGGAGAGGACCTCCTGTCGGATGATCGACGAATGGAACATTATTGGGACATTTTTCTTCAGAGAAAAACAATACTTTTCCTATCGATTCGATGAAGTATTCCTTGCACCGATTTGTTCGGCTTTTTTCAACAGCCTCGAAGACTTCGAGAGAAAGAGCGACAGATTGAGAAAGAGAAAGAGAGGGTGATCATGTTTTCTAGATGTTGTACTATTGGAACGCTCTGCAAGGGATGTAAAAGCATCGATCCGCTAAAAAGCACTATAAGGGTAACGTCGTGAGTTCAGGATGTTCCCCATTTTTCTATCCTCAGTTTTTGCTTCGGATAGCAGACAATGTTGAACAGTTTTGAACTTTCTGCTAGTGTAAAATCTCGTGTCAAAACACGATAAGACACCTGCGGAATTTTCACGTATAGACTTACGTCCCTTGAATTTTAATGCTGAATTTATAGCAGCACACGTTGATAATTGTAATACGTAATGCTTCTATATGGAGCGAATGCTTTCATAAAAGCATGAAGTTGGAATTATGATTGACATATTATATCGTATTACTCTAAATATAAATGTCCCGTTTTTTAGAACGAAATATTATAAAAATGTGAAGCTTTGATCTTATGAATTATTTAAAATTTTCATTATAGAAACATAGAGTCTCACAATTTACCATTGCGATTATTTCTAATGTAAAATCTGCTTTTAGGAAATATCTTGAGACTTTTGTATATTTAATCAAGCTTCCTTCAAGAAAGGAAATCGATCTACGACTATTTCTAATTCTATATAAATTCGCATAGAAATTTCAGACCGTTTCTCTGGCCAAGATTCGTTAATAATAGAACATTGTTGAGAAATTGACAGCCGTGAGATCTCCACACCGTTGTGTCTTACGCTTTCCCACTAAACGTAAACTGGTCGATTCTGTTTGGCAACGTGACGAACACGGGGAACATCCGACACCCATGAGCAGGGATCGGAGTATCCTAACTCTATCCTAATTATACTCGGTTTACATGACCATTGTAGCATCTCATATCCGCGAGTAACCTACACGTGACCCATATACATACATACATCGCGATTGTACCGCACGTTTCGATCGCTACTGGCGCTCACGTTTGGCAATGCTCGCGACGAGTGTGTACAAATACTTATTATGCAGATATGCATATTTGAAACGTTCACCCTAGCCGCTAAAGAGAGAAATAGAGAGAAGGAAAGAAAGAAAGAAAGAAAGGAAGAAAGAAAGAAAGAAAGAAAGAAAGAAAGAAAGTGAGAGAGAGAGAGAGAGAGAGAGAGAGCACGACTCGTCTAGGTTTGCTACGAACGTTGCTTTCCTCAGTATCACAGAACATGTTTTTCCAAAGAAATAGAAAGAGACAGAACAGAGAGATAGAGATAGAGAAGATGAAGAAGAAGAAAAAGAAGCAAGGCAAAGAAAGAGACAGTGATAGAAGAAAGAGAAAGAAAGAAAGAAAAAGAGACAGACAGGTTGGGTCACACTTACGTGAAAGAAAATAGCGCGGAAATGAGGATAAAATGCAGCACAGTTCATGTGAAAAGAAAACAAATTATCAGAGGTTATAGTTCAGCTGCACGGACGAGCCATCGTTGGATAACGCTCGTGGATGTATGTATTTATCTTGATTATCTTAAATTTTACAATGACGCGTATCTTACTATCTAATATATCATACTAACTAAACGTAATAGTGAATTTTTCGTGTTTTATCAACGCCTGTGGAAACGCTGAATGTTTCCAATCGTCGCGCAGAATGAAATTACCGCGTCTTCACGCCACGTCAATATGGTACAACTTTGAGCGAACTGGATCCTTGGTTAATGCCAACTTGATCGCGTCGACGTCGGCGCTTCCCTCAACGCGAACCTTTCTTTTAAAATTCCGTCGCCCGATAAAACGTCTCGCGAACTGCTACTTTTTTTTTTCCTTTATCTTTTTCCTACTTTTTTTCTTCCTACAATCGCTCGTCGAGATTGAAATGTCATTCTGCTTGAAATTAGTTTCTTGCTGTGACGTATCTCGTTTAAACGATCGGACGTTTGATTATTTTTTAGACTGATGAAAATACGAAGGTGTTCCTTTTTTACAGTAGATTGTAAAATCGACAGTGAAAGTGAATTTTTGCTCAAGTCATCGCTTCCAAGGACTTTGATACTTGTATCGATAAATTTAATCGACCGAATAACACGTGTCTCTAATGAATCCTCTGTAAAAATTTTGACTCTTTTGCAATGTTAATTTTACTCGTTATCTATATTAAAATGATCGATAAAATAACGCGACGACGACAAAAAATGCCTCTTGAAAGTTTCATTGTCTTAAGTGATCAATTGTTCGTATCTTCAGTAGCCTGAAAAATAGCAAAATTTGGACAGATTGATTCTTAATGCGTGGAAAATATCTTATCACTGTCGTTTAGTTGAGGTTGCAGAAAAATACTTGTCTTCTGGTAAACATAAATCCAATATTAGTCAAGTTTGAGATGGCAAACACGAATCTCGCATTCTTGTACGGTAAATATAGCTTGTTTTCAAGGCGCACGAATTACAATCACCTTGAAAATTTCCTTTCGAAATGAAGAAACTTGCCTATTGGGTTGAAATGTTAGCGATAGGAATTTCAAAATACTTTGCGAGACTCGCGTGTTTCGGAAATTTCGTACTTCGTTGCAAATTATATAAAATACTCGATCTGGCATATAGACCTTGAGAATTTTGGAATTTCTCAATTTCGAATATCGAACTAAATAAAGACAAATGCAAACAAAATTTCATCGATAATTTTACTTTTTAATCTGTCTTTGTTCTCGATATTATTAACCTTCTCTTCCTAATCTTTCGGAATATGTAATTTTCCAAAGATCTTCGTAAGATTTTAACGTAAGCTCAATTTCATTTCACTTGAGAACCCATTATTCGTTAATTTATTTATCTGCAAGAAAATATACTCTGGCACCATCGCAAACTTTTCCAACAACCTCTACAATTTCCTCAGACTTTAAGAAACAATCTGCACGTTTAAACAGACCGTATTCTGCACTTATTCGGTATTTTCGCGGTATCTGGTCGTCGCGACCTTCGATAAAACATCGCGGTTGTCTATCTTTCTCACGCGATCTTCCAATCAATGCTGATGGAACCTCGATGTTTTACGACACTTGGTGAAACCGACACGATCGTGTTTCATCGCGTTCCGCACAGCTATCTCACGAACATCCATGCGAAAATTGACTATCAAGATTCCTCTAACGAGCTTCGTTCGCGGATATTAAAATTCTCGACCGGAGGAAACGTCTCTTTAATTTCAATTCACTTCCTCATCTCTTGACGTTTCGCGCGGAAAACGCTCTTCACCCTCGTTCTAACACAGATCTAAACATCCCAGGAACGCGAAACGTCGATTCTCTGGATTTTCTATCTCGATCGCGATACTAATCGATGTTTCATCCCGATAATAGCTTTTCTTTACGTGTATCGCGGTGAAAAACGTTCCATTATGGTGCTGTATTAATATTCCTACGTTCGATCTTAAAATTTTGAACATTAAATTCATTGGAAAATTCGACATTTTATTTTAAATGTTCAATTTAAATATCAAACAAGCCTATCGTTGTCTTTAATTTTGTCGGTAAATTGGTTGAAGAGGGCGCGCGATCGTTTTTCACGCGAGCAATGATTCCTTGAGAAATTATTCGTCGCTGTATTGCGATTGAAGATTGTTGACGAATCGTTAAATAGGCAACGCGAAAGATGACGATGATGCCTGAAAGGAGAGTGGTTAAAGGACGAATTCTTACCAGCTCCTCGTCGTTTAACGTGGCTCTGGGCACCGCCGATGTCAGACCCGCCGCGTTCCTCTTGGTCGCCGCCATTGTCTGAGAAAAGATAGAAATTAATGCTCATCTGGTTTGAGAACAATATCTTTCGGTCTTTTTCTTTTCTATTGTGTAGACAGAGATAAAGAACAGGAAGAGGGTAATTGAATGGTGAAATATGACGAAGTGGAAAGAAGATAACGAAAAGAACTATGAGAACGAACGAGAAGAGAAATCGGTGAAAAACGGAATAAATCGATGACTCACGAAATGTACGAATCATCGGAAAGACAGAAAAATTTTACAACGGTGGTATTACAAAAATATATATATCAGTTTTATTACGAATGAATTTTATTCGGAAACGATTGCGAAGTTATTGAAAAAAGAGAAGGTAATGACAAATCGACGAAATAAATGATGGAAACGTGACGCTGAAAATTACATTTTAACATAGATCATTCGGTTGATATTCAAAAACGTAGAACATAAATTTCACGCGTTGAGAAGTGTCGCGTATAAGAAACTGCGATTTCGAGTAAAGAAAAAGATTTATGAAGGATGTATCATGCCAAATATATTTGTGACATTTGCGTTGTTATTTACAAATGTTATTTACAGTCACGATAAGATGTGTTTTATTTACATTGGCTTATATCGAAGCCGTGCTCCGAGCATTTTATCGTGGCCAGAGAGCAAACTTCTTGATCCTTTATCTAACAATATTATATTACATTAACAATAAACATTATTGCTCGAAGGTAAGGTCCGTTGGAAAATTAATAAAGCAAGACAAAGACATTTCAAGTATAACAAGATCAAATACGAAGAAGAACGATATGAAAAGATTTTCCCTATCCCGGAACAAACCAGCTGATTCTAAAGTTGATTCATAAAAACGTTCGATACGCTCTAATTAAAAATAATCAATATTTATGCAATTGAAAGAGCTAATATTTAACGTTTGCTATATTTGCAAAACAAACTTGATACATCGGCACAAATATTTGAAACAGGATCGAGAAGCTCTCTGTTTGAAAACGAATTTGTAATCGTTATTAAAAAAAAAAAAAGAAAGAAAGAAAAGAAATACGAAAAGAGAAAAAAGAGACACGTATTATCGTTCGTAAAAGACACAGAGAAAAAGTAGCTGAATGAAATCGGTGCTAGAAATGAAATACCAAAACCGAGAAAAAGAAAAGTATCTAAAATTAATGAAACAAAGATGGAGGAAGAGAAAGGAAGTAAGAAAGGAAAAGATCAAACGATGCAGAGAAAAGAAAAAAATTAAGAAAAAAAAACATAATAAGATGTAATGCAATAAAATAAACGACGAATGAAAAGAGGAATATAATATGTAAGAAGAGAATAAAACAAAAGTGAATAAAATAGAGCAATGAAAAGAGATATAAATGAGTGTAAGGGTGATAGTGAGAGGCAGAGCGAGATAGAGCTGGTGAATCTCTACGGAGAGAATCTAATCCAATTAGTTTATGACGTCTGGTTGGTGTGGCGCGTGGTAGGATTTGCGGTTGGCTAGATTTCAATTAAGATATTGTCCACGGGGCCCCGTGCTCATTGCATGCGCTACTGTCTTGTCTCCGTGGATAGACGACTAATACGGAGCGTCTAATTTCGCGCGTCACCTACATTCGCTGTCGACTCTATTGGCTTTTCTACTCTCTCAAAAGCGTGTTCGTGGTGTGTATATATATTTACAAGCGTTCACGCACGGTGCACCGTGGCTTCGTCTACGTTTTCACCTTTCTTCGTACGTGTACGTACTACACACACGTCGAATTGTACACGTTCGATGAAAATTATGTGCGATCGCCAAAATCCTGTTATCGTACACAGGATCTCCTTATTTCGACTACCATATTTCTCCAAATATTCGTAGTATTGCATATATTTGTCTATTTGGACATATCCTTTGCAATTGTCCATCTTCTTTTTCCTACCTTTCTTTTCTTTTTTCTTTACATTTTACAGGATGTACGACAAACTGTCCTTTGCTGTCCCTTTCTCGCTTTTTAAACCAAAAGACACATCGTTTGGAAGTAAGAGAAAATCAGAGAGAAAGGAAGAGCAGGAGGAATGACACGTAGGTTACTTTAATTGCTAACGTAATCGCGATACGGCCTTCAGAACGTCAAATCTAGAGTTACTCGTCTAACTATGCTATACAAACGTGTCGTATTCTGTACCTACTAACTATCGTATGTTTCGTCTACTCGTTCATGCGCATCATCGTGATCAACATTCTTACGCATGCGGGTACACTCAGAAGATTGAAGTACCAAATAAGATCACGATCGAATGCCTGTAATACATTCCGAATGACTAAATCCTTCCATTTCGTCTTTGCATTATTTCTTCTTGACACAATAACGATACTGAACCAAAGGAATAAAAAAAAAGTCGTGGAAACATCGTAGCTGTAAAACTAGGAAGCATTATGAAAATTGGAAAAATTTAGTCTTCCGAGTGTGATCACAGTCAGAGATCGGTTCAAGTAACGCGACAGCAGAACAGATCGGAATACGGAGGCGACAATTAGCAAAAAAGTGGCGAACGATTAAAAAGTGGTCGCGAGCAACATTTCCTTTCAAGTACAGGAAGCACGTTGGTCGCTTCCCTTAATTACCGGCATATCTCGTTTTTCGTACAGCAACGAGATGGTTAGGTGAACGTCGCGTCAGTCCCCGGATAATTATATCGTGACACGCGAGACCAGCCCGCAAGCTCGTAACGTTACTTAAAAAAGAAAAAAAAATCCTTCGGTTATATATAGAAAATCCCTGGGTAGTGGCGAGTTACGAAGTAATTAAGCTGATTATCGCGCCAGAAGGGCGGAGATCGCGCGTTGGAAACGTTGCTCGCGCGATTGCGATGTACGGAAGATGAAATAATCAGTGGAATCACTGAACCGAAAGAGTAAACAAAGCGAGATAATCGAAAAGCGTGAGACATAGAAAGCACACGCGCGCGCGTGCATATCGAAGCGAGTGCGAGCAAGCGGAAAAGGAAAATTCTGCGAAAATGAAAAGAATGAAAAAAAAAAAGAAAAAGAAGAAAGAAGTAGAATAATACTTATCCATAGAAGCTGAAGCATGCGCTACATACGGCGAAAACAAGCCTTTTTATTTAAACTTCGTTAAGGAGGCATTTAATTAGTACCTTCAAGACCTGGAGGTAGAGTTTTTGAGATTTTTTGAGAGGTTTTTTTCAGTGAGTGGTTTTGTTTTTTTCAGGTGTTCAGGTGGATACAACAACGGGCGCCACAGAGAACAAACAAAGAAAAATGGCATTATATGCCGGTTAGTAAGTGTTATCAGTTGCATCTTTTTTAGTTTGATTTCTTTTTTTTTTTTTCTTTCTAGTGTCTCATACATTACGGATAACAGATACATTTAAAGATTAGAGACACGGGAGGCATGAAACGGCGCGTCGATCTTTCAACAAGACAGGTAATAATCTTCCAAACTTAAGCATCTAATGGATAATCGAAGCTTCATATCATTCTTTATCCTACTTCTATTTTTCATAGAAGAATCTACAATATCGAACTTCATATTGTAAACGTAATCGAATTTCAAGTTCGATCGCTTTGCTTCAGAATATTATTCCTTCTCGTTGAACGCGAGAACCTAAAATTGCTGGATCGAAGTAGCGCAGTTGCATATTCCATTCCAATAAACCCTCCAATGCTCCCTTCAATGTATTTAATATAATTATACGCTGAATTGCGTTTAAACAACAACAACGCGAACGTGAAACTGCGCCAAAACAAGCGAGGCCCTCTGCACGCCCTCGAGATCCCGCAAACTTTCGTAGGTTCTCCATCGATCGCCTGGGGCTCTCGTTTCCGGTTCAACTAGATGGGACAATGCACTTCTTGGACGCGGGGTTCCAAGGAGCAAGGTCACGGTACACAACAATCAAGAGAAAAAAATTGTTGACATCGAACATACATAAGGGGTCACAGACAGACGGGTCGAGATTTCTAAAAGGGTTTGAAGATTCGAGGCGATTCGAGGAGCCATGCTGCACGATCGTCGAAAACATAAGAAGACGTCCATCGTGGAAATTATTTTCATGCTCCTCGAATCCCGCTCGTCGCTGGGAATATACGTAATTTCAGAGAAGTCTGTCCGTATCGATTGCACTAGACTTCACACAGAACACATACGCAATGGGTCGAGCGAAAATCGATGCTCTTCATTAGCGGGACTTTGTTCGAGGCCACGTGAAGATCGAATATCGAGAAGTCACGGTTCGAGCTGTTGGAATCTTTTTTTAATCGTTGGGAGTTGATCTACGCTGCATGTGCTTCATCGATGATATCGTGATAAATACCAATGTTGAAGTTTTCCTCGGTTCTTTATTCGTGCAAAGTAGACCCAAAGGAAATGCCGAGTGTTAAAAGTTGGATAAATGTTAGTTTCCCGAATCTGAATATAATCGAAGTATAATCGAAGTACGACGTAATTGTATTTCTCCTTGACGTCGGAGTTTTATCAAAGTTAAATCGTCGTATACCATGAAACGCGTTAAAGTAACGCTGTACATAATTTATGCTTCGCACAGTTTTATTTTTTCTTGAATGGATCGTTACCTGTGGTTGTTAATGTGTAAAACATTATTGACGTTATTGATATATATAGTTTTCGAGCTAGAGTAAAGAGAATAAAATAATTGAGATTTCGAAAATCGAAAGCTATCCTGGATAGCACTGGTTTAATGTTTTACTTGATGTGTATCGAGTTACGTCGAAGGGTTTCATTTGCACACTCGTGTGAAGTAGCGAGGGTGTGAAAAGGGGCGAGTGAAGTAAACCGAGATGCAGGATGTGATCATTTAACAGACACAAGGGTTTTAGGTAATATTAGTAAGCTACTTTCAACATAATCTTTCTTTCTCTTACTAGCTTTTCTCTTTGCTCGTTATATTTACTTTTGTTCTCGTCTATATCTATGTATTTGTCAGCATAAATGTAAAATTATTTGGAAAATGGATGGATATTATCTTAGTTTCTCACGAACGTAAAATATTCCCTCGTTCTTTTTTTTTTACTCGAGATATAAGGGTTAAATATTAATATTATCCGTGACGCATAAGTACCTGGAGCACGCAGCTGCATGGTTCGCATAATCAATTATGGATGGTGCATAACTTTTCTCAAAGACATCTTTTTTTAGAAACTTTAAGACTCGCTACTTTAATCGTATCTTCACGCTTTGAAAGAAATTTCCACTAAACGGCGAATACATTTTTTTTTTTTAATTTAAAAAATAAGAACCTCATTTATTGGAATATAGCGGTGTTTCAGTAAAATTATGATGCTAAAAGTGCTTCCATGTTTTTGATCAACTACGTCCGCTATTAAGAGGCTTTGATTACATGGTTTCACGAGTATAGGCTAAAATTATACGAAAGTTTCTAATTTTAAAGTTTCAATGGGTTACTAATTTCAAAAACAGACATTTTGCAAGCACTTCAAGGTTCTCGTGATAACGCCAAGAAATGCTTCGCTTGAAAGGTTTACACCCTTAAACCATGCAATTACTTCTCATCAGAATTTTTCGCTATTAAGAACACAGACGGCTTTAAACACGCCCTTTTCAGCGTTCGATTTTGAATAAAATAATCGCGCGATGCAGTCACCGTTTATCCAATGAATTTCTCCTATTTTACATTTAAATTTAGATAGAATTGCAACATTTTTCCATCGGTGTTATCTTTTATCCTTAGAACTCCATGTTCGTGCTTTCATACATTCCATTGCAACAGCCTGAATGACGATATAAATCATGTCATTAAAATATAAAAGATATGGTATTACAAAATATAAATTTAACTAGTTTTTCGAAGAGTTCAAATTTCGTTGCCTCTTAAACAAAATTATTTACGACACGCTGACACGAACACCATAATTAGGATGATATGAATTCCGTATTATTTTTTAACGATTATTATCGTATAATATTTCCAATATTACTGCACATAAATAAATAAGCATTTTGTTGTCATTACAAGTTAATACGAAACGTAATTGTAATTATTCCTAATGTAACATTTAAATCTCATTATTTTGTCGACATCTCGTCGCACGATTCAATATCAATATCACATCAAGTATTATTATTTTATTTACCATCACTCATTACCTTTCTTCTATTGAACATTGTAATTGACAAATTTCATCAAACCCTTTCCTTTCCTCGCATCCTTTCAAAACACGTATATTCGTAATAACGAAAATTCATATCAAATATCAGCAAATAAAACAATAATTTCAACCACGTTGCAACGGAATATCGAAAGCTGGCCTAGAGTCGCGAAGGATTAAATTTCACCGAGTTGAATACCTCCTATCCCCATGCGATTATTCAAAAAGCCAAATTATTCAGAAAGCCATATATACGAGAAATGTAAATAACGTTGTAACGAGCATTTTTTCCTTCCATTTTGTTTATAATTTTCAACACGATCGGACCGCGCTGCTTTTAAGAGTTTCCGTTTAAAGTCGACGTACGAACACGCAAGCTGCGGAAGTCGCAAGGGCGAGCGTGATGTAAACGAGCCTAGCTTTTGAGCTTTTCGAAACACGATGCGTCTTCTCCAGTTCGCAGATAATTGCCGTTACACGCTAGGCCGCGTATTAGATGTAAAATTTCGTTCGAGCTTTCCACGCTCGGCTTTTCTTGCGATTAATATGCTTTTTTAGGTCATTGCGACGTTATTCTAGCCCTTGAGAAATTTCCACTTTTCTTTGCGTTAAGTATGCAACATGAATCGCGAAAGTAGAAAATGCAACGATATCGAGTTTTAGCGATTCTTGAACGAGTTGCTTGAATTGCTGCGAGTACGCAGATAATTGCCGTTACACGCTAGGCCGCGTATCAGATGTAAAATTTCGTTCGAGCTTTCCACGCTCGGCTTTTCTTGCGATTAATATGCTTTTTTAGGTCATTGCGACGTTATTCTAGCCCTTGAGAAATTTCCACTTTTCTTTGCGTTAAGTATGCAACATGAATCGCGTAAGTAGAAAATGCAACGGTATCGAGGTTATAGCGATTCTTGAACGACTTGCTTGGAAAGTTTCTGTAAAACTTTTCAATATAGAAACAAGCGAAGACTTTTCTGTAGTCGTTTTTATATGTCAATTATTTTTGTATTCATGAGAAAACAAGGTCAAGAATATCGTAAAATAAATTTCTATCGTATGAACACAAGTTTGAGGAAGCTTTGCGTGGGAAATTCAACATTTAGCTTCTTGACGAAGAATCTTTCATCGCGTTATTTGAATGGCACTTTAGCTACGGCGAATAAAAAGAAAATACGTTCGGCTATTTATTTGGTTTTTAGTTTTAGATTGATTTTATAGAGAACTTTTTATCAGAATAATTTAAAAGCTTTCGATTTATTTATGTTTTTTGCCGAACAATTCTTTTCCAGATTGTTTGACAACACTTTTCTCTTTTTACGTCTGTCGAATTGTATCTACGTGGTTTTGGTTCGCAGTGTTCGGAAATTCTTTCACACGAAACAGATAAAAATTGGTATGTGGATTTTGTTTCTAACTGCTCTTATAGCCACAGGGTCGGAAATTGTTTTAATCGAGCGTTTTGATCGAAAACGTTAACAGTTAAGTTTTTAAACGACACAGTTAAAAATGATTCTAAACGAAAGAAAAAAAAAAAAACAACACGGTGAACTAAGAACTACCGTAACTCTTTTACGGAATTCTATCGTCGAGAAATATATGTAGAGCAAATGCTTGACCATCGAAAACATTTACTGCTGACAGTGATATCTTTCGTTGGAAAAAGTCACCTAAATTGTGTACCTCGGAATTTGCTCGGTCACTTTAATTTCTGCTGCATTTGTTACCTGTGTTTCCGCAATGTCGGTCGAATTGACTCACGTGGTACACAAGAGGAAACATAATTTGTAGTACAATTGGAAGAAAAATAGTATTTCTTACATGTGAGTGGAATATGAAATTTCATTTTCGAGAGATTTCAATACTGTAAATTGATTAAATGGAACTGAAGATATTAAAAGACTGCACGAAGTTATATTTCCTAGTAATTTTGGTTACAGATCATGATTACATGATATTCAAAGAAGTTTATATATTAAAAATTATTCTGCGAATTGTATTGCAGTATTTTCTAGACACATCGACGTTAATATCGATAAGTAACGATTCGTTTATTACATAATAAAAATATATGTCAGATAATATGCAATAAATTATCGAGTTTCACTAATATAGAGATAAAATCTCGTATCAAAATCTTTACTCTTACACCTTCAACTTTCTTTCACCGTATACTCTACCGTCTATAAATCATAATACATTTATTGCCTGGAAATTATTTTATTAATTACAATTATTAACTGCATGTTTTACAAGCACAACTAAATTATATTCTAGAACTAAATTGTATTTCTCACCCTTCCATTTGCACCACAAATACGTACATCACGTGCCATCTTATGTATCCTCGTTTGAAGTCGTGTAAATTACAAACTAATAAAATTCGCTTCAGAAACTCTTTATTTAAAAAAGAAGAGAAAATCGCGTTCATTCGAGACGTCGTAAGAAAAAACAAATCGTTAATTTTCACACAAAACATGGCTGTAACATCAAACGGTGCCTGAAAGGTCTACGACCTCTATTCAATTTCTTTAAACGCTCCTTGGAATTTTCGCTCGACCCGTTAAAAACGTAGGGTTAGTCAAAGGAGGACGGTAGTTGTAAACGAATCGCAAGTCCGGCGATACGCGAGTGTTTGCAGCCGCGTTTTTGTTGCTTCTTCGTTGCGGCCGTCATATTGTTTCGCTAGAAGCTCTGCACACGACGATACGGCTGTGAAATGGCGACGCAAAGCGTAAAAGAGGTCACACGTTGATGAAAAACGAAAACGAAAAACGCTTACACGATGACTTCGTCTTCGTGATAAACGCGCGTTTTACGAACGTGTACCCTTTAACGACCAACACGATTCACGGACAAGTTGTTCGACTCGTAATGACGATGGTAATCTTGGAAATGATAGCCCGCGCGACGGATTTATCGCGCTGTAAAAAAAGCCGGACCGCGCGGATTTATCGGTGGAAACCGTGGCGCCGATGTAGACGTTTCACTTCGAATAATGGCAGCATTTCGGAAATATAGCTGAAACGAATAGGACGACACAAAAGATCTTCTCGCGAGGAGAGTTCCTTGGTCAGTTTAAATGGTGGTCGTTCATCGCGTTCTTGAAAATGTTAAATCACAGACAAGAATAGCGCGGACGTATGGATTTGTCAAATGAAGCAATTTAACAGAACATACCGAGCTGGTTTTTCCCCGTTGACTTTGAGAAAACGTACTTTTGCTGAAATTCGATATCTTGAAATATTCGGTATAAAAGTATTCGACCTGCGTGTAGAAAAATATTACGTCAGATGACGCGTCTCGATATATGTATGGGAGAAAATGATTTGAGAAATTTGTACAAGTTTAGAGTAAAGTAGGAATATTTAATACTCTGCGTAGATATTGAACCACGTGAAAGTAATTTCAAATGCTTTCAGTGAATAATTACGTAGAAGGTACAAAATGTCGTGGATAATTAGTCTGAAAAATACTTTCTAACAATTTTGTTCGTATTCGGCGACTTCCGACTAAAAACTTCGAACATCATGAAAATCTTGTTTCTTCAAAATCAACGGTTTATAAACTGTGAAATAATTGAAGTCTGTCGAAACGTCCCGATAGAAAACCATTCTTGGCGCTCTTCAAATAAATTAGTTGCGGTTACTTCTACTTAGAATTTCCGTACAAACGTTACAGCGATTCGACGATTATTCTATTGACTCTTCAAGCTCCTACAAGCAACAGGTTACAGGAATCCTGCATGTAACGCTTGTGTCACCACTTCACAGCGAGTCGTCCAACATATGTTCCGGACAAAAACGCTATTCGACGCCCGGATCTTCGGTAGAAAGTTTAATAACGTCGAACGAACATACTCTGCAAAGCACTAGTAACGGAGTAAACAAATAGCGGACAGTTTACAGACGATTTTCGAGAAATCTTCTTTATCTTAAAGTACCCTCTTAAAAGGTCAACTATTAAATTTAAAAGATTTCCAATCGTAACAACGCTCTAACATCCTTTTTCCATGTAATTGTTATAAGAATCTCTCTATTAAGGTGCAACAAACTCGCAAGCGTTCCAACTTGGAACCCTTAAAAGTTTGTTGAAAAGACGAACGCGACTACTCTATTAGTATGGTCAGTAATTTATCGTGAAATCGTCTGTAACGTTCCTCTGGAAAAATCTTGAGTTACCGAAAAACGACGTAACAGCGAAACGCAGTACACGCAATCAGGTTGCACGACGAGGAAGAGGAGGGCCGTTTGATAATCGAGTCACTCTCGAGAAAGATACGATTCTTCCAGTCACATTTATATTGCCAGTCATAAATATTAAGACGCTTTAATATTTAATAGAAGTTTCAACATTTTATCTACTATTTTCAATATATATAACTAATCGTTATCATGATAAAATAAAATTTCCTTTGCGATTGCATTAGCTGATCGATCATTTCTATACTATTGCTATTTGCACTCTTTCTAATCGTTGACTAGTAATCTTAGTAAACACCGTTTTATTTTATCTTAGAAATTTAAAATTTTAGAAATTTAAGAAACAAGAGACAACGACGATTACTTCTGAAATCATCTGATACTAAATAAATTAAAATTATCTTACAGTTTTATAAATTAAACGAGCAAATGTCCTTTTAATAGTTATGACTGGCAATTTATATAAATCCTAAAATATTGTAACGCTTTTCCATAGTATCATCTCGAAAGCAAATGACTCTCGAAGGCAACACGAACGGCACAACAGATATCGATCTCGCGACAAAATAGCCTCACGTGTTCGACGTCGTCGTCTTGCAAGGATCAAGCACGCAAACAAATGAATTCAAAGGATGGCGACGTTTTCAACATGGATAACAGCAAGGTGCAACAGGAATTATCGATGGAGAAGGAGGATCGTGAGGCAGCTGAGTTTACATTTGGGATACAAGGTCGAGGTTGCGGGAAGAAATTTGCATAACGGAAGTTCTCCCTTCCTGTTTTCTTCTGCGAGAATATGGACATATTTTTAGAAGGAGCACATTTTGATTGGGTTAAGAAGCACTGGTCACGAAAAGCTTTGGTCGGTGTCTATCGTGGTCGTCATTTATCGAATTGTTCAATATATTGAATTATTTATTACTATACGCGATTATACCAACGACGAGTGTGTATTAAAAGTGATGTTAATAGAATAAAGAAGAAATTTCATTCGATGGTGATTCTGATTAAAAGAATTTTAAGGATAGGCATTGATAATATGAAATTCATAATTTCCTAGAAGCTCCTAACGTTGATAACACGAAAAATGATTCTGAATAAGAAATCGTAGGAGAACGTACACACAGACACACATGCACAAATTCGTGTATTGTTATTATGTAAATAATCACTGATTTATTGCGTAAAAATACGGATGTTATACTTTCTATGACTAATATTCAAAATTTTATACCTTTACCTCCGTTTACCAAATGGAACTGTGAAATTAATTATTTAAAATGGAGAATGAAACAATACGAATGAATGAATTCAATTACAAATTAATTTTAATTTGATTTTAACCATTCTGAAGATACGATTGGCGAACGCGGATAATATTGTTGTTTCTTTTTTACGATTCCTTTAATCAGTAGCTTCGTTGAGACGAAGGTCGAGAGTTCAATTGAATGGCGGAAAATATCAATCGAAGAAGCGGCTCTGAATTGAAGCTACGGCAAAAATCCGGAATGAAAAGGATGAACAGAGCTAATTGAAGCATAATTAATTCGTACCCTGGAAAATGAATTGCGAAGGAGAACATTCTTTCGAATAAGAATACCCAGCAACGTTCAAAACTCATAAATACATAAGTTACTTGAGTTTCATTATCCAAACGAACTTTGAATTCCGTTTGAACGTTAAAGTTGCTTCTGTCTTGATCATTTATATAAAATTTCTAAAATAAGGTATCTAAATTATACTTATAAATTATGTTCGAAGCATCTCTGAAAATCCTTTAATTCAATTTTTTTCCACATTTATAAAATATAAGAAAACATTGAAAAAAGTAACGCCAAAAACAGTCATACAATTCCGAATGTTCTAATCGTTTATATTCAATACAACGTTTGGTAATCAATCAATCAATAATCTCAACCGATTATCCAACGTTCAAACCATTAACGCAAGCTGAACAAAGTATAGGCAGAGAAGACCGCAAAGGCTAAAAATAGATTCTGATTTCACTTTCCCAAAGTTTACGCTCCGTTTGCGATAAAACGGCAAAGACCGAGTTTTTAATAGGAAAACTTTATCCTAGCAATCTAATGTCGTCGATTCGAGGTAGTTTCGATTTTAATGTGTATTAGAGAGAATTTAATAAACGGCATTAAGACAAATTTAATAACACAGACACATAGGCTGTTGAAATAATTTTCTCGTTTGCATCAGTTTTAAAGTACGTCGACCACGATGTAGAACACCGACAACATTGACGACGACGCGACGTCGATGAGGACAGAGAACGAATAGAAGGACGATGACGAGACAACGGTAAACCAACAAAATGATACCGTCGTCGTACGATTGTTTATTTTCACGAGTAGGCATCGACAATTCGGACAACGTGAATACGCGTCCGTGTCTCGTATACGTGTACATATCCATATTTGCATAAACGATAGGACATTTTCCGGCTAAGTTAATGGACAATTGATTACGTACCAGCTCGGAGACCAATGGCACCGACTTTCGGCGCGGCCGAATATCCGGCATGCTGTCGATATTGCTGTAGAATGGATTGTCTCCTGGATGCCTGAAAGAAAAGCAATTGGAAACGTTAGGTTCGATCAAAGGATCGTTTCAGCAGACGTACGCTTAGGGTCGGGTTAAAGACTTTTGTGATCTGAAACTATTAATCTAACGGTGGTCTCCTTCGTAGAAAAACGAGGTAGAGGATTAAAGATGAAACAAGTTTATGTAAATATGAAATAGAATCTATTTCGTAGTAAATTACATTTAAAAATTAGTTATTTACTCTAAAACTTTTGTTCGTACTTAGAAAACTTTTCTCAACTGTTTGGAAAATGAGGATCCTACCGAGAAGACGAGGCCCCATATCCGATCGATACTGTTCGTTCGATGAATTTGAAATATTCAAGGAATTTCGGGAATATTTTCCTGGAGCAATCATGTAATTAAACCTATAAAACATTAGAATGCCTGATAATTGGTCGGAGGCCGAATTTATGGGTACTTGGATCGTAGATTACCTATAGGTATAGGATCGCGTGTAAGGAAATATCTGATCGTAGTAATAAATCTTTTGTGAATTAGGCTGCCGGTTGGATCGATATTAGATTGAAAGTAATCGAACTTTCCGATTAAATTGAGAACTTCGTCTTTGAAGATCATGCCGAGCTACTTAACCGATCAGAAAGTTTTAAGGAACCTTAACTCACCCATTTATCCGATCTTCCTCCCCCATTATCATTAGAGGACGCTTTTTCACCTTTCATTGAAGTTTAAAATTCACTTGTCGGAGATTAATCGAATGTTCCTTATCGGAGAATTTTTAGATGTACATCGCACAAGGGATTAATTAACAGGACCGAGATAATCGAATATAATTAAGAATATCAGAGATCGAGAAGATTTCGTGTTTGATTATAAACACGAGAACTTGTACATATTTCAAATTGTACGTACAGCTGAGATTTATCGTTTCATCTAAAGGATGACCCAATTTTTCGCAAGTTCGCGTTCGGTTATTCTGATTTTGTTTGCAAATTTACGAATTAAAGTTAGACGGCACTGTTAGCCATTGTGTAATACGATCCATCACTTTCAAATCATTTATTCCATTATCGTCTCTTTTTTTCACTTTTTCATCCAAGCAACACGCAACCTTCTTTCTACCAATCACTCGCACTTGAATTGCAATTAGCGTTGATGCTTTTCATAGGGAAGTCGTTTACTCGAGTTTCTTTCCTAGATAATTATCAGCATGGTAAAGTATTAACGACCATGGTCAAAACTTTAAGCTTAATGTAAGTTTACTCTGCTTATTCCAGATATTCGTTGCTTCTTAAAATTTCACAAAAACCAACTTATAGCATTCGCTGAGAAATTAATAGTGGATAAGTTTAGACGAATATTCGCGCAATAAGTTGTACAGGGTTGAATATTGAATTTAATACCTGTCGTAAGTTTCGTTTTAATGATCTCAATTTCAAAGTTTGAAATATTTTACTGAACTTTAATTTCCTTAATACTCGAATACCGAACATGCTACTAATAATATCTATTTGTTTTGTCTCAAGTATATACCTGGAAAATTGTTCTATTTAATTTTCTATTTAATTAAATTACGATATCGTAAGGTTTGCATATTTTTGTTCGGTCCTCAGTTTAACTAAAAAATTACATCTTTCTTCAAATTTCATAAAATTTCGTATCAACTCGATAATTCGGTTATTATCTTCTTGCAAATTCTCATAGCAATACATTTAATATTTTATTCGCTATTAATTTCCTGAATTTGCAATTTCTACAAAATCAGACGCTAGATCTGAGAAATCGCATTAAAGCCAGGGAACCGCGTTGCAACAATTTAATTACAGGCCAATATGTCTTTTATACGTAGGTCCGAAGAATCGATCGCTATTATACGAGTTTCACAACGTTTAATCAGCAATTCTGTGCTCTCGTAATGCGCGATCGACTAAACGTTAGCTGGACAGAGATATGGTCGACTTTTACGGCAACGGAATTATACAAATGGCCTGTGGCTTTCAACCTGATGAATTTTGTCGTGAATGTAACAATACGACCCTCAGGAACAAATTTAACTGCCTTGTAAAGAATTTATTGCTCTCGTTTTAGAAACATCTTTGTTCATTCCATGGTAATACATTCGTTAACTTCATTTATTGGATATATTCGAACGAAAGCATTATCATTAAGCTTAGGACTCGTAGTTCGTCGCTAAATTGTATCGAATACATAATTAGGATTTTCACAAATCGGAGCTCGTCAGTTGGAATTTTTATAAATTTATTCCTCAGTTGCTAGAATAGATCGTATCCCTGTTAGAAAGTTGGAATTTTTTTAAATACGTGATTACTCTATAAGTTCTTTGTTGGAAATATTTATGAGCAATAACGTAAAACTTTCAATTCAAAGCTCGTGTATTTTGAAATACGAGGAAGAAGAATGTAATTAGATGAATTTCGTGGTTTTTGTAGAACAGTCAGTTGTCGTTGAAAACAAAAGCGTAATAAAAGAAGTCACATCATGTATTTTACATTCGAGAAATATAAAGGAAGAGGTGAACTGAGAAAAAGGAATGGAAAAATAAGCCAGGAGCTGTCATTTACGTAGCCAATTCCGCTGTCAGACGCTATTGGACAAGCAGATTTTAATAGAAACATACGGATAGAATTTTTATGGCACCGAACTTTCCTGATCCAACGAGAAATGTGACGTTCGCAGTTTCATTTCTGCCAGAGTCTGAATTCTTCGACGACGAATTATTTTCATGAAATCAAATTCTTTCTATTGAATTTTCCCTCTTACGTGCGCGAGATGGACAGAAGAGAATTCCCAATTCTGTTCACCGATGACATTGTTATCACAGAATGTGAACTACAGAATTCGTAGCTGTTACGATAAAAATTTCTTCTCTATCGTTCGTTCCTGTATTTTGTCATTTTATTTTATGGAACATATTAAACGTTACGAATAACAGCTCGACGTTATGGAATGTAATTTACTATGAAAAGGTTTCAGTCGCGACACGTTCAAAAATTCAATCGTAAATTTGTCGTTGAACAATCCTCGCTTCTGAATATTATTTTTCGGAATTTTTATATTATATAATATAATTAATATATTTATATATACACACGTACGTAGACTTAATGAAAATAACTGCAATGAAAATATTTTTATCTATAGAATAATTTAATATAAAATATCAAACGAGCGATCTTATAATGAATATAATTTAGAGTTAATATTTAAACTCTCTTTCTCTCTCTCTCTCTCTCTCTCTGTCTCTCGAATATCACGTAATTTTTTCAAGCATCTAAAAAATCGCGTTTATATTCATAGACAGAAGTTGCAAGTGGGTTAAAAAAATTTCACACGATAATCGTCAAAGACACGAAACTGAAAGACTCGTTCGTTGTTCAAGGAAAAATATTTGCAGCGTGAAAAACAGGGAAGATAAAAATCTAGCACGATTACAATGACGTAATTGAACTCGTGATCGATAAACGTTTGATGCTACTCACCCGTTGCCTCGTCCACCGGATTCGCCACCAGGTCCACTGCCGTTCTAACAAACAAAAAAACAAGTTTATTAAGAAACAAGCTTAGTAACAGTTCGAAAAAACCAAGGGGAGAACGCGCGTTCGCGCGAACGACGGCGCAGGCGTACGAAAAAATATTGTACACAGTCTTTAGAAACGCGTGACCACTGGAACGAAATAGAAAGACAATTCCAAAAATAAATAAAAATTAAGAGAACGTTCGTATCCTCTGATTTCGTTTCATTTTCTTTTCATTAATTGTTCGCGAGAAGCACGCAAAGAGGATTAGAAATTTCTTTCCATTCGTTTTTCGTGGCCACGCACGCACAATGCTTTGCCCTGTACACAAATCAGTCTCTTTTCGTCGACTTAAAAGGTAAGAAAAGCTCCGATGAAACAGAGAATCGAGCGCTGATCGGAGACCCGAGAGGAAGAGGGTAATTTCTTCTTCGCTCGCAGCAACCCTCTTGCTCTTCAACTTACGACTCCAGGGACGACTAGAAAAGGGAAGAAATTCTCCTTGTTTTCATATATCGTCTTCTTCTTCTTTTTCTTCTTTTTCTTCTTTTACGTGCTACCTTTTTGCCGGTGTGTCCTTTCTGTCTCGACCACTTCCTCTCAGTTGTTGACTCAGATTAAAACCTTCTATCCTCGTGGCCGTTTTCTCTCCGGTCTTGTCACCTTGTCCGTTCCCACCTCTATTGGTCGCAGACTCGCTTTTTGTGTCTGCGAATTCGCCCCGAGTCTCATCGCGGCGTTCAACAACCGCGCAAACCAGAACCAGGGACGAAGCAGCAACTTTCTAGCTTAATCTCTTTCTTCGTTTCCCGGACGAGTACATCCTTTTTCTAACCGTTAATTCCCTCCCCATGGATCATGGTCTTTTTTTACCGATACTCGTTGATCAAAAGTTTCCAGGAGGATATTTTGGTTCAAAGGACGACGATTTCGGATCGTGGAACAACGTTGCTGATCTATTGGACTCTAATAACTATGCACCATCGAGGTAAAGGATGATCGTATCTTTCGTAGCTTAGCCGTACGAAGAACGTTCCTTTCGTGGTAGGAGATTAAAATTCTTAATCAAAATTATTCACCTTCCAGCGACTCGTTTTATACTTCTCATCATTCCCCTTCGAACAATTTTATCGAATTTCGTTCTCACTTCTTACTTCAGTCGTCTAATAACGTCTAGCCGATAATCATATGCGAGCAATAAGAATGGAAATTGATGTGGAAATTTGATTAGAAAGATTTGTAGCGAATTTTCGTCTTTGATTTCCATCGTTGTCCTTCTTCCTCTCGTTCTCCATTCCCCACCTCTTTTCGCCACGTATGCACTCGCCTGCGCCTTATCTGCCTATCCGTCTCGTTCGCCCGGTGTCGCACGAAGGAATGGAAGATTGGAGACAGTGTGTAACAGCCCGTATAAATATAATATCACGTACAATACCTCGTAAATTCTGTCAAGATAGAGATACAATATAAACTTATGGATAGCGTAACAAGTATATTTAGAGTTAGAGCCACAGGTATCTTCTTCGTCCCTTTCTTATTTCTTTCATCTATCTCTTTTCCTTCCTTTCTCTTATACGCCGTTATTCGCCGTTCGACGCCATCCCCCGTTATCTACCTGTCTCCTTGTCACTGCCCTAATTCTCGATCGTTTCGCGTGAACAGTCTTGCGGAAAAAGGGGCGGTTTCTTTTCACCCGAGAAGCTTATTTAGACAACACTGGAGCATGACAATTTTTACTTCGTATTCACCTTTTTTTCTTCGTTTTCTTATTTTTTTTTTTGCGTTTTTTCTTTCGTTCGTTTGCTTGCTTGCTTGCATTTCTTTTTTTTTCGCCTTAGTTTTCGTTCACGTTTAGCCACGAAGTGGGCGCCTTCGAGCACGTCCTCTGGATGAGAATAACGCTATTAAATAACGTATCTCGAATTTTTCTCCTCGCGAAAACTCTCGAAAAACCCGAAATCATTTGATCGGAATCTAGTTTCCGTCGAACCGTGAAGACAGGGACTATTTTTGCGGTTGTAAAATCGCGTAGCAAAAATACGGAGCGAGTTTTCGATAGTTTAGAATTTTTCTCTAGTATAGGTACGTTTTATAAAATGTTTGAAGAAACTGGATGTATGTATTTGGTTGATAGGAGCAATTGCAATGGAATGATTATGCGTAAATGAACATGGATATGTATAGAGTTGATGTAATTTATTAGAATATTAATTTACACTTTAGGCGGTCAGATTGATTTATGTAACCGCTTTTTCAAAGAAATAATATCATATTTCACATTTTCAGCTAAAATTTTTGCAAAGTTCAGTTATTAGGGAGTATTTAATTTGACATTTTATATCTTCATAGCTAATTATATGACATTCAATGTGAAGCTTGAAAGCGATAGCTTCAGTAGGTTAGCTGGATGTTGTTATAGGCTGTTGGGAAATGAAAATCGCGTTACGTCGGAAAATCATTTCGCAGAAAGTGCCTGATTCGTTTTAACAGCGAATTCCCTTGCAATAAAATTTATACTCAAATTAAAAAAGTAGAAAATTACTTTATATTTAGATTAAAAATAAAAAGGGTTCCAAGACGTTACTCTTCGTATTTGATTATTGAATCTTAAAAATTGCTATATATTAATACAGTATATCTTTCGTAAAAAGCAATTTGTCTAGTATATTCTTTATCTTTCTCTCAACTTACACCACACATTATCAGCAAATCAAATATTTTCCACAATATAAAAAAATATAAACCAGGTCTATGGATACTTTTAACGCTATTCTGATTCCTATAACCTTTTTAGTTAAACAAATTTAAAAATGACCAATTACAAGAATTAATTTTATCTTTCTTATCTTTTTATCGAGATATGTTGTATTTTTTATGTCAACATATACGCTCGATAATTCGTAACGATTACGCAGCGTGTAATAAAATTTAGAAATAAAACTTGTAATATTATATACTTGACAGTTTGTTCAACTCTCTCTCTCTCTCTCTCTCTCTCTCTCTTTCGTGTTATATTGCACAAGGATTAAATCTTACGATAAACGAATTTCCTGGTCCAGAACTAGACTACCTAGGATAGAAGCAAATATAATCAAGGGTGAAAACAAAGCCTTGTTGTTTATTCATGCATCCAACACGTTATCAATTCTCGACAGAGACGCGCTCGAAGGCATGTTAATTACAACTGAGTAATTACTATACGCGTATAACCTACGTGGAATAGCATCGTTTCGCGAGTATAATTTTGACAAGCGTTTACTTAAGAACGAAAGTACCGTGTACTTATTACAGTGCTAACAAGTTGTCCATTACTGATTAGGCCTTAACAAACGTATGTACCTTTCCCTTATAGGCGTGTTGATCTGTGCGTTTTATGCAACAAATCAACGACCATATAAATTCACTCTACATAGATCGAGAAGCCTCGATTAAATGATTTTCATTAATCGAAAGATAGAGTATCTTTTGTGGTTGGCTTCTCTTCGTCCCTAGATGAGATATGAAATGTTTAGAAAATGGCAAACGACACCGATGATATGAGAAAAAGTGCGATAAAACGATGTGAACGCCTGACAGGACACTGCGACGATTTTTTGTTCAATAACACGTAAGGAACATTATAATTATTAATATCATTTTTCGGCGACACTTCTCTGACCAAGATATCTACACTATCAGCCAGAAGTTTGGTACTGTTTAGTCGTACTGATGTAATAATTAATTAGCGCAGATTTCCAAGTCTTTCTTTCTCGATTCAAGATCGATGTTTTAAGTATCGGTAGTAGTTTACGTCGTTTTTGTCAGTTTTTATATTAATAAATTCCTTAGCGTTTTGATCTAATTTCAACCACGTTCGAATAAATCTTCACATTAAAGAAATATCTAACACTCTGATTCAATAACCTTTGATTAAAAAAAAAAAAACCATATTCGAACAGAGTATATTAATGAAATGAGAATTTTATCAAATTCAGTAAAGTAGTACTAGAACAGACCCTTTTAATCATTTATTTTTCAATCTTACTTCGTACCTTCTATAATTCTATGATTAATGTACCTCGAGCGGTTCAATTTCAAAATTAAGAATTTAGCCGTATTAAGAAACTTCCTACCTGAAATTTCTTAACTTTCGTCCGAGAAGATTGTTACACTTGGTGAAATGCGGTATATGCAATTCCAATTTTCCGGTGGATAGTGTAAGTAGCTAAGTACTTCTTAAACTTCAATGTTATTCATCAGGTGGCCAAGATTTCTGACATTTACAGAGACTTCTAATTTTATATAAAAGACGATTTTTCATAATATAAATGTTACTACCATTAGAGAATTTCACGTGGAATTTCGTCGTCGCGGTGTCTCGACGAGGTGATATATTCATGATACAGCTTTCGAGTTGATGTTGCTTATCCATGCTCCAGAAAACTCGTGTTAAGGGATTGGGATTTTTGAGTCTGATTGATTGATCGATCTGTAATCGATGGACATCGAGGAAGGGGCTGCTGCAACGATTTACGGTATGAATCGGTTGTGTGAACTGACGACGCAGTGATATGTGAGAAGAAATTGATACGTGAGATTGATACGTTCAAGATGATAGGTGATTAAATACCTAGGCAAATCCTTTGTAAATGTTCGCTGTTTTCGCAATTAAACGTTTAATATTTGGATTCTTTTAATATATATATATATAAGCTGCTTTCTCTTTTTCATAATTATATATTAGATTTATTATACTTGTATATATGTACTTACAGCGATATAAGCTATCTGTTTCTTTAATCTTTAAACGTATAATAGTACCGTACTAAAACTTGAAATAATTTATTTTTCCATCTCTATTTTCTATTCCTGCCTGATACACGCCGGATTACTATGAGATTTAGATAACATAATATATTCCAAAGCAGGAAAGGAAGAAGTATACTAATATGTAGAATATTCTTCTTTCACTCATGTTCATATTTACAAGCCTGAACCTATCATCACGCGCTTTAGATTTTTCTTTTCGAAGTAGAGTCTAAAAGCTGCCTATTCGAGAACTCGTACGAGACATTACGGTAAAGTTGTCTTATCAGGAGAATTATCAGCAACTTGGTGGTCATACAATAAAATTGAAAATTATGGGAAAGGTGGTTAGTGCTTAGTACATGTATACAACTTCATCATGCAAGTCATTTTTTTCTCTTTTACGTTGAACACGAATCGTAGTTTAAAAGCATCGATTAAACTTTACTTCTCAAAATCAGTTATCGTATCATCTCGACAATGCCTACATACATACGTCAACGCCTGCTGCGTGACTAGCACCCAAGGCCACATTGTTATTTTTAACCTTTTCTGCTCTCTTAAATGTAAATTCAAGTTTAGGAAAGTTTTTCGTCAATGTGAACTTCTATGCTAAGTGTACTATACCTGCGAAGCTACTGTCGAAGATAATCACAAGAATTTGAAGAACTCTCCTAAAATTGTACAGTTTCTACCGCTAACAAGCTTCCAGCAAAATTCTCGCAAAAATAGAACACAGGCTAGAACGCAAATATTAGAAAATGTAAAGCAACAATTGTATCGCGTTAATAAAATTTGCATACGTATTTTCGCTAACAATAAGCATGTATGATTTATTCAAAATTTTTCTGTACAAATAATGCGTTCAAATACCCAATTACGAATGTTACTTCTGGAAATAAATGATCAGATTAGTTTCATTTCTGATCGAGACGATTATTGAAATATTCGTTACTCTACGAAACGTAAAGAATTTCTTACTCCGCAACTAATTCAAGCAACAGCTTGTTTGTGACATGCAATCGTCAAAATGTTTCGTGAAAAAAGTTATATAGAGATGTATAAAGATCTAAAGTCTTATCACGCTTGCCATTTTCCGAAGGAAATAAAAATTTACCTGTGACCAAGATTAATCGACACTGACGCGGATAGCGTGTAGAATGAAAATAACTATAAACAGTATGTTTCTCCTATGTTTAAGTATATAAAGAAACACAATAGCTATGAGTATTCCTGCATAATAATCTTTCAATTAATAATATTAGCAGATTGACAGATTATAAGTTACAAATTACAAACTTCTTCATGCTACAATCTTTGTTAAACGTAGCCAAATAGCAATTAATTTACGTTAACACCTGATTGTAAAATTTCATTTACTTTTATTATCAAACTTGTTACTATCCTGCAAGCGCGTTTATCAATCCCGATAATCTGTAATTCCTGACTTACAAAATTTCACTAATGATATTACGCATGTAGTTCAATTATGCAACACGGTCCTGATATAAAAGCCAAATCTTCTATTAATCTCTTTCAGTGGTTCCTAATCGATCTGAAAAGTGTTCGTTTCTTCGTTTCGTAAAAGTTATTGTTTAACCTGCTTCTCGCTTTAAACACTAAACTCGCATTCAAATCTATTCTTTGACGGAAGGAACAATTCTGAAGGGTTGTTTCAACTTGGTTGTCACTGTGTTTATACGAGCGACTTTGATCAACTTCACGTCGATCACCTGGCAATCAATCGTCCAACCAAAAGTTGCCTACTGTAAACGCAGCTTTATTTAACAAAACAGCGGCAAAGAATACGCGCGTGCGCGCAGGAAATGTCGGTCACCGGTGTTTTGTTTATGGAAATATGTGTAAAGATAGATTACACGAGTCGTATGTTACCGTGCACATGATTGAATGCGATATGGGAATAGAAAGAGAACGCTGTATAAAGACTCCTTCTATCTTTGTGTAATCAGACATTGCACACTGACGCCGTTCGTTACTCGGTGTTACACTGACATATTTATTGTACGAATGTGCTTCTATGCAACGTTCTCTTTTTATTTCTACATAACAGTTTCAGCTTGCTTACGTACTCTATCTTCGTATCTCTATTTGTATGGTTTTGCTTCACCAGAAACTCGTAGCGCGTAATTTGTCAGTGAAAAGCGAGAAGTCAAATATAAAAGAGCGCTTGATAAATGAAAGATGGAGTGCGTCACGTTTCTACGTGTCGCAAGTCGACGAAGACACAGGAATTTGACCCATTTTCTTTAGCTCGTTTGTCTTTTGACCGGTAATCGACAAAGAAAAAATGTACTTTTTTCATTTCCGGTAACCTCGAATCGAGAGAAGTTATGGAGTAGGAAAAGGTTGAATTGCTTTCAAGTGAAATTCAGGAGAATTGGATCGATGAAAAGTACATAATTTCCTTCTCCTTGACGTTTAGTGTTTGATAACAATTTACTCGAGTTTGTCTTCTCGCGCCAAGTAATTATAAACGAAACTATGGAATATCTATATGAATGTTTTTAATTGTATAGATGTAGATACATCCGTGATTTCTTTTTTAAGTTCACTGTTATTTCATAACTGTGATGTAAATAAATTTCTTCTCGCGATTACTCGATTTATCGAATTGTTATATATTTTCTAAACTCTGTAATTGTTAGAATAAATGCTAGGATTTCCATACGTGGTTAATAATATGTGAATTATATCTATGGAGACATCTTTCTTGAAGATCATAAAAAATATACA
The DNA here is from genome assembly GCA_014737365.1 of Bombus soroeensis. Lineage (NCBI taxonomy): Eukaryota > Metazoa > Arthropoda > Insecta > Hymenoptera > Apidae > Bombus > Bombus soroeensis. Next base: position 1,356,063 of record JACXIL010000250.1, read on the forward strand.
ATTGTAAGAGGATTTATGGTTGAAAATGATCGAACGAGTACTAAAATTAGACTTTATCTTTCATGGTCGCCAATAATACGAAGTGTGAAAGGAATTTTGATATTACAGAAGAACATAATATGAAAATATGATGATCGATGATACTGGGAAAATATGAAATATACAAAGAGAATTTAGCCCTCTAAAGTCTTCAATTAAAAGAATGACATTTCTTGAAGATTAAATTGTAGAAAGAACTGCGCAGGTTTTATCGTGATAAGATATCTTGAAAACTTTGTTCTAAGCTTTTCTGGTAGTATGTTACTGTGACTATCAGATCGGGAACCACTGATGCAGATCAAAGTCAACTGGACTGTAACCCGAAGCTCGCAAGCGTCACTCAATCGTTTTCCAATTTCGAACGTGCGCTCGGTTATATCAAGATTTTGTCAGTCAGAAATTTTGTCGCCGACGCATAAAACTAGTCAATAACGTTGTTTTTTATATTCAGATACTAAAACTATAATACGGCAGTGGATTAGATTTTTTTACTAAATTTTCTATTTTAGAAACAATTTGATATTCTTGTCGATATGTTTCAAATTTCCGATGGTCATAGTAATTTTATGGTTACGTGTCTTATTATAACGGAGATTAAGCTTCGCAAAAGAGGCGGTAGCTTTCCGATGGACAGTGCTTGTGAAATTGTATCGTTTAAACGTCTTTCTCTCAATAAAAATATATAATTTGGATATAACCGTTCAAAAACGCGATGTTAGATATTACAAAATAGAAGAACGATCATTAAATCAATCCTAAATTTTATGAAATCATAAGTTTAAAAAAGAAAAAAAGGGGAAAGTGGAAAGTTCTTCCGATTGATTGTATATCAGAACAGGAACGAGTTACGATTTAAAATTCGTATTTTAACTCTGCTTCACTGACGTACTAACGAGGACGTCACAGAATTGGCGCTTTAATTTACATATCGCGGTTGTAACTATAATTAATGCAAGTAACGCGTAAACACATAGCTGTATGAGAATAACGCGCGGTAAACACGTCAATGGAAGAGCTTCCCGCATTTTGCGAAGCAAACAGCTCCACGATAATTTGCATTTCATTCAAGATCGAACTGCGAAAACTACGAACAAGCCTAATGACCGATATGCATATGTACGAAAAATTGGATCGATTCGCGACCCGATGACCTCAGCTTCTCCATATTGACGAAAATGTGATATGATTGTAGCAATGGAAATGTGAAAAATGGGAAAGTTGTAAGAGAGGAAGTAACGGATGAGATAGAAAAGTAATTGAAAGATTAGAGGGATGATAAATGGGGGAAGAATAGTTATGGGATAATGTCAAATAATAAATGAAAATTACGAGATGACGGATAAAGAAAACTGACATAAATACTTGAAAACTGCCACTATTAGCAGAAACATATTATAAAATAAGAAAAATGACAAGGAAAGTAGAATCATAGATTTCGTGGAAATTTTGCAGCAAGACTAAAGTATGCAAAGAAGAAGACAATCGTAAAGTAATAGAATCATAAAGGAAGAACAGCTAGTAAAGAAAACAGGAAGAAGATTTAGATCGAAATTATCGAACTTTTAACAACACAAAATTTCCAGCAAACAACATATTGACCAAAAAATTAATACAAGGAAAATAAATTATTTAAAAATATCATTTAAAAAAGCTAATGAAGAAAGATATTGACAAAAACCAATCCATAGAATAATGTAGTAGTAAAAGTGGTAAAAAGTCGTGGGTATATCCAAAATGGAGAAACAGTCGAAATAACTCCATTCTGTCAACCGAACACATTCTACAACCGAAAGCTGAGTCAATAATACAAAAAAAGGATCGCCTAAAAAAAAATATATATATATAAATAAAAACACAACATAACCAAATAATCAATCCAACGCGAAAAACCAATACGAGCAATGAAAATAGTCGACGAGAAACGCAAACTACCCCAGCGTGAAATAAATAATCGGTCGTGTACACGTGAAGGATTCACGAAAGAAGGTAAACGGAGCACGGGGAGCACGGATAAGCAAGAACTCTGTCCGTATCTCAGCGATAACAAGAACGCTGTGATACGCATGTACATATTTGTGATATGTCGAGCTGTACGCGTGCAACGATAGCGGTATAGGTTGTGCTAATTGCGCTAGTGGAGCAGCCAGTTACAGATCCCATGTGCTAGTCCGGTAGTCATCCCACGGCTCACGCTGTGGTTTATCCTCGAGCATTTCGAATAAAACGGTCGGCTTAACCGGTCGTTAAATTTGTGGCGATAAGCCGTTTTATGCAGCCAAGAAGATAGCCATCCGCGTGCGTGCAATTGAGCGCCTGCGAACGCTCGTTTACGCTCAATGGTCACGCTGCATCACGGGCTTAATGATGTCAAACGTGCCTCAACAAATTTCAGTCGTATACAATATTTCTGTGAATCACGGCTGATCGATTCGACGATAGTGTTTTCATGGAGATTCGCACGATTTTCAGATGTGTTAAGGGTAACAATGCGTGTGACCTGCTTACAGTGATCAAGGGTTTTAGTGGATTGGATGAATTAGGGTAGCGTGGTCGTTTCTCCGATAGACAGAGATCATCTTTGTAAGATGATTATCAGCTATTGAGTTATTACTGACAGAGTTACTAGTTTGGATTTATTGCTAGAGATAAGAATAAATTGTTTACTTGTTTGTGCTTGCAGATTGTATCGGAGACTATAATATTTCTTGCGATTTAAATTATACGTAAATAACGGCAAATAGTTTTACGATATAAAAGATAATATATTTCTTGTAGATATTTTACTGTTGGTTTACTATGCTCGGCTTACTTTTTGAATGTTCATCTTCTTATCAGCAGTATATCTATATGCATATATTTATACACTTGTTGATACAGTGTTTTTTGTAGAACTTGTTCAAAATGGGATCATAGAGACTAATATATAGATAGGTATACTGTTACATAACTTTCCTATATATGTAGCACCCTGTATATTATTGTATAATTAGCGTGGTTTAAGTAGTTTAAGACCAACATCGACAAGTTGATTAATCCTCATATTCTCACAGCTATTAGACTAGCGAAATTTGTAAAATACTGTATACCACTAAAATTTTATGTCACGTTATTGTTTTCGCTTTTCTTTCTGTCTGGCTACAGTTTGCTATATCTTACTTCTATAAAGCTTAATGCCATCCATTCTCGGATGCCTTTAGAATTCGACGAATTGATACGTTTAGAAGCTATAAGGAAGATTTATCTATAAAAAAGTTAGCAAACAAGTGGAGTCTATTAACAGTTGGTGTAAGATGTAGAATATTGACCGAAACTTCTGCCATGTTAATTATAATTCTTCTATAGAATATGATTATGGAATAGTCAGCCAAGTTAGAAAATAATATTCGTATGCTTTTCCTTCGATCGTGAGACGCTGTGATCCTTTATATCTTTTTTTTATCATCAAATGAGATTTATATTTATAATATGGTGAAAAATGATTTGAAGACATGAAATGAAAGTTTCTTTTATTTGAAATTGTTAAATCTAAGAGGAAGATTCCATTTTATGCTTTAAAAGCGACGAATAAATTATTGCACGTTCATTTTAATACTCATCTGTTCATTTAATGAGATGTATAAATTACTAACAAAGAGCAACATTAAAAACTGTTCTCATCCAAAAAGGTACTGCAATAAGACGTTTAAAGATGCTGGAAACGTTTCTTTAGTCCATCGTAGAAAATTTTCTACAGTAAAATGGCAAATCGTCGAATAAATATCTTCGGTATTGAGAAAGTAGGACAGTACAAAATTGGAAATCCACGCGTACAAAAGTCAAGAATGGATCGTGTATATGAATACAAAGTTTGTATTACAAACTCCAAGTAGATCTTTACAAATACACACGTAGAAAAATTCAAGTTTCGAAATCTTGATCGTACAAAATACCCTCCACATCTTCGTAAAAATTACGCATGTATAAAAGCTATGTTGCTCGTTATATTCACCAACTTTGCATTTTTCAAACTGATGCGCTTTTGAATTAAGATATTTATCGAATACTCGAGATTTTTAAGGTTTTATATCAAGTCAGTTTTATAGTCTGTTGTTCGTAATGAATTTCATTTAGAGCTTCTGGATGTAAATCATGCCCTACTTTACAAAAAGAGATCTTTTGCAACATCCTACACAGCTTTATAAATATTTCATGACTTACTAACACTTTACTATGCTCTGTGTTTGCACAAGTTACATTGTACGTCACTACACACAGGTCCGATAGTTTAATATAAAAATTTGTGAAATTTTTCAGAGAAATAATCATTTTTAGTATCATTTACAGTTTGCTAAAGAATTCTTAATAACAGAGAAAATTAGCACGGACAAAGAACGTCATTAAGACACCAATAAAAATCAATTACTGCATTATTAAAAAAAATCTATGAACGCAATGTCGCGTACAAAAATTTCTTAAACTTTTAAAGGGAAATATAATTCTACCATTCCTAGCTTGTGTCTACATTAATTTTGAATATCTTAATAAGGATTAATTATTACGAACAGAGCACGTGTCATTAAAATCTTAACAAAAATGAATCACGATATTAAAACACCCAGATATTACAAAATAAAAGAAATAATATAATTTACGTTAAAAGTATCTCCCTAAGAGACTGGGAAGAATAAACGATTTGAACAAGCACTACCTCATAAAATATCGAACTTTAATATAGCAGGGCAAGGCTGTTCGCATGATTCGCGCCACCCCCGAGATAATAGAACTCCTGAAGTTCATACTTCCGGCTGCATGATGTAGGTCGTAGCGTGCAATAATTTCGCTCGTCGTGAATTGCATAGAAACACGTGGCTCCGGTGTCCTGTGATAAATGATCAAAGTTAAATGCTCTCCTTTTACGAGTCGTGCAAGTATTAAAGAAGGATTTACATGATCACTGGAACTTTGAACGAGCGAGCTAACCCGCGAAATATATTTCCTTTTATCGCGTGCTTTGTTTGCGAGAATTGAAATTAAACCGATCAACATTTACGCGCGTGCGCGACGTTTCAAAAGACGATTTGTGATAGTAAAGTAGCGAATTTTGCAGAGTTTCGACGAAGACTGGATGGAATAACAGAGATCTTCGAGACAAACGAGTTGTTACAGTTGTACGAACAGGTGATAGATGTGCTACGAACAAGCAACGATGAGTGATTTAAAATTATGAAATGCAATCTTCTATAGGGACGCTATGCACGCTATAGGAACGATATTATAATGATGCAAAGCAAATGAAATTTTTAGAGTAATTTTTGTTACGATAGATTTGTCTAACGGATGTTAAAGAAGCTAGTTAAATAAATGTGTGCTTCTCTAATTTATGAATTAATTTGGATTAAAAAATGTGTGAGTTATGCTATTTCTGTAAATTTTTTTTATAAAAATTGTTTTCTAATATACGTTAATTCTAAATTCTTTATTTTTATCTTATCTATCACTTTTCAACGACGAATGCTTCAATCTGATTTCTTGAACAGTTAATCATAATGTACGCTTTCTTAAATCAACGTTTTCATTAGATATTAAATCATTGATCGTTCCACGTGTTAGAACGAGTCTTTATGGACACGTGTTTAATTGTGAAACGCGACAGAGGAATAACGCATCTGACAAAAACGAGAAAAACCTTACGATACTTTTAATTGCCAGCTTTTTCTTTATTTTTTCTTTCCATATTTCTTTAAGTTCTTTTTATACACCGTTATCGCTCTCAGGCTCTTGTTACGCATCATTCGTTGCTTTCTTAACTGGAAAATCTACGTTGAACCAACGAATTTGCCCCTGTTCCCCAGAAAGTTAAGAACAGAGTCTAATTATGTGTTACTCTTTTAGAAATTTTTTCTTGCCTCGAGCAATTTGCTTAAACTGAAAAACAATTCCTTTATGTGGAGTTAAGGTGAAGACATAACAAGAACATTTATAAAGTCTGATCCACTTTTTTCAGTCGAACATCAACTAAATTGAATGGACTATATTCTCCGTTTTTTTATTGCAATTAAAACGCCGATATTAATGCAAATAGAAAAAATTATCAGCTTGTCTCTAATTATTCTTTGTTCCTTTCTGTTTTACTTCAAATTTATTTTCATCCTTTAATTCTGACGATGTTTCGATTAACAGAAAGTTACTTTTAAGTCAGTTCTCCCTTTTTTGTTCTTTGTCTATAATTATAAAATAGTTTCAAAGTGAGTATTTAATTTCAGTTAGCAGGTTCGTTTAAAAAGCTCGTTTAAAATTAGATCGACGAAGAACACGAATATTTCAGGCGATAATGGATTATACAGAGAAAATTAAATGAACAAAACGACTCAAAACATTTTTCTCTAAATATCTATTTCAAACTACTATCTATTAGGAAACTGATGGAACTTCTAAATACATATCAGCAATGCATAGATCGAATCAGCGTCTCTCGATCTCGTTTTCCTTTCCCTAAAACCTACGCTTCCGATATCATATCATCCTTTCTATTTTATAACAGAAACATCGCCGTATGTTTGTTCATCCCCTTCAAAACACCGTACGCTTCTCTCCAAAAATTAAAACAGACGAGAGAAAGGAAAACAGTCCTAAGCAGCTGTAACATTATTTTCACGTAGCTGACACGTGACTAGATGGTTCGAGTATCTACGCATTCCATTCCCCGGAAAGCAACCGGACACAACCTTTTAGACATCACGATCGACATCACCATTACCACCAATGTCGACCATTTTCTCACTCTTTCCCCTACAAGTTTGCCCCTGTCGTAACCCAATGCCTCTAGACTCGTTTCCGTGCATGAGCCAGTGAGATGCAACCCGAGCTACACGTTTCCCTCGCCACGCGTTTGCCAGTTATCACACGAAAGCTTCTTACCCTACGTAATATTCTGTCCCCCTGGAGAATACACGGCTAAACGGTTTCGTTACGTTATTAATTGACACAAAACTACCGCGTAGACTATAATACCATTACAATACGTGTTTAGATATACCTTTTGACGTGTGCATGTACTTGTGTGTTCTTGTTTGTATGCGTATGTATGTATACGTATGTGTGTGTGTATTCGTATGCGCGTGAGTCAATACACGTGAAACGCGTGGGCGTGCGAGTAACGTGCGTCCGTGAGAGAACAACCGGGGCTTTCCGCGAGAAGCTTCGCATGCCGGAAACGAAGCAGCTTAACAGTAGTATCCGTCGAGTATGACCCTTATGGCGGCCTTAGCCACAGCAAAGCCGGGGCTACACGAGTGTTCGAGGCTCGCCGGTAACAAGCGGTTTGATCTTCGGTTACGGAGGTAAACTCTCGAACTTGGGTCGCGTTTCCACTGTGAACCCTCGTTCACATTATACTGTTCTCTGGATTTTACCGTCCTCTGAATTTTACTACTGTTTCCTGGATTCGAGCGTTTCTACGTAACTCGTTCTACTTTTGCGTAAATCAACATTGACTTTTTAATCTCTAGTTGATTACTAAGATCCACGTCATACTTACGTGCTAGACACTCGTGTGGCTTATTTATTTTAGTCCTATTAGTAATAAATATTTAGTTTTTATTTTATCTTCGACGATACTCGTCCACGAGATTGATTGCCAGTTTCTCGCGCATTACCCGAAGAGATTAGGATTTTATTAGGCGAATATCCCGCGAGACGGAACTCTATCGCGTGCCTAATCAGCTGAGCCAGCCTGAAATACGGACCTACTTGGAGCGGACGCGATCTTCCTACTTCATCGATCCCCGACGATCTTCTCTCGCGGAGATCGCTGTACTTGTATAACGACGCCACGCGATTTCTCAGTTTCGAAGATGATCCCGCGTGTAGAATGCAAGTTCCAGAAGCTGCGCGAACTACTCGAAGATTCCTGTGAACCTGGACCTACGAGTACACATCGTCGAATAACGTCCGCGTGTTTCGAATCTGAATTGGCATGGAGAAACTTCTCGTTCTTGTCTTTGATCGATCTTCTTCTCTTATGGAAAAATCGAGAACAGTTCGAGACTTAAATGGAAGCCGAACATGCGATCGAACGTCTCCATCGACATGGATGTCTGAAATTCCTGCATTGTATAAACGAACCGTGTACTCTTGCTTTTAGACACAGTTTTCTGTTCCATTGATTTGAATTTTAGTAGGAAGCATCTTGATAGAAATATCGAATGATGTGGAAACGTTATTCGGTGATTGATACGAAGATCCAAAGGAATCTTCGAATAATTTCAGCCTCGTATTGGACTGGAAAAAGACCGCTAAGAACGTGTTAGACACAATGACACCGTGACAATATGCATATACAATATCCATGATCGTTAGAATCGTACAATATAGATACACAGTTAACGTCACTAGACGCGAGTACGCATCTCTTGTTTCGTTTGAATCTTCATCCTTGCTTACTTGCGCCTTAATTCGTTTCATATAAAAGTGAGAAATGGTACACAATTGGTCCGGGTGTTTGTTCGTTGGATCTCGTTCACAAAGCGTTTCAAAAGGGAGATGGTCGTGTGTTCCGCGAATGTAAACGGAATTCACGATCCTTCTACGTTTTGTTGGAAATAATTCAACAAAGGAAAGGTCGGTTAATGTATGGCGCCTTAATCACGGTCGAATAAAACGTATTTATAGGCTGTTCGAAGATACAGAGGAGACTCCCTCGAAACTCCGATTCATCTCTTCTTATTTGATTAAACGTTCGTTCCAATGTATTTCGCGTTACTTTCAAATCATAAAGAGTCTGTCCCCTTATGTACAATTCCGTGAAAGCAATTCACTTTTGTTCATGAATTGCAAATATGAAATTGTGCTTTTTGTTTGTCGTTTAGAATAATTGATTTCATTGTTATTCATCTTAGTCTAGCTTTTCCGATTTTCTCTTTCGCTTTCTCTATGTTTGTGAAATTCTGAGATCTAAATACGATACGACACGACGATCAACAATGATAATTGCAAGTGAACTCAATTATAAGAAATGGAATTAATAGGTGGCGATTCCTTGTTTCAAAACTTTCAATTTTCTAAATTACGTACAATTTCCTTCCTGCATCTCCTATTACGCGATGAAATAAATTTAAAAATGTACAAATTAGCAATGGTATGGTCAACGACAAACGATAAATTTTTCATACGAAGACACTTTCTATATTGAATTTCTTGTAAATTGATCTCTTATTGAATTTGAATTGCTTGGATTTCGCAATACGTAAATAATTTCCCGATAATCCCATTTAATCAACCTACGTTCAATCATTTAAACTCGTCATTAAAGGGTTTCAAGCAAGCATCGGATACATGCATTTTACCTTTTAATCACTTGTACCACTTTCACGTGGTTATTGTTATTGCTTTCGGAAAGGACGTTTTCTATGAGCGGCACGTGTCGCCGCATAGAATTGTTAAGCGCACGTCTAACTGCAATTTCGTTGTATTAGAAAAAGTAACGAGGAACTTTAGTTGCATGGAATCTCGAACCATACGGGATCGTATCTTGAAACTATCACGTCCTTTGTTCCTCGCTACCATAAATTCGCAATAAGCAGCTCGTTCTCTTTTCTCATCCTTCGGAAGAAATGGGATTCCAGCGTTAAACGTGCCTTTTATCGAAGGTATTTGATTTTACGATCACGCGTAAAATGAGATTCTTTCAAGATTATGAGAAATGTAATTTATTTTATAATAATTAATTTCTACAGCTTCAACGCCATTTTTATCGCCAATCGATTGGCATCGTTCGAAAGAAAATCTTTTATTTATTCATAGATAACGAAGGTAATTGGAAATTCCAAAGAATTTTATTTTAGCTCGTTTTATAGAATGTCACGTAAGCCTCCTCTCGTGCTCCTATCTGATCCAATTTTCAACAATTACGATGTGTATCATGTAGCGTGTAATCGCATGATCCTGAAACGACAGTAATCTTCGTAGAAAGACATTTAATCTACAGTAGCTAACATCACCAGAATAATCCAGCAGCTTCCTGTTCAATGTCCTACATATTTCATAAAAATAAAACGCCACTAAACATCGGTAAAAGAAACAAAGTCTCGCTTCGTTTTTACAAATCGAAACAACTTTCACGTACAATTTCTTAAAAAAGAAACGATCGAATCGAATGTGAAAAAGTTAATGGAACAATGCAATCAGCAAAAATAAGTCCTGGAGAAATAAACGAAAAAATTGTATTTCTAAAGCACGAGTGAAAAAACAGACACTACTGGCAATTAAATGCTTGGTCAATATCAAAGGTACTCGAATCACCACGCCGGTACAACAGCAAGACCGAATGAAAAAAAGAAACATTACAAAATTGCTGTGGAACAATTCACTAGATACAAAGAAACTTTAGTTTTTGAAAGTCTGTTAACAATAAGACCGACGGCTATGGATTAATTGAAAATTTATCGATACCAGGCTTCCATTTCTGGTTTCGTTTAACGTGGCAGGTTTCTATATTTTGACACTGACTTATAATAGACTGATCTTTACGGAACACAGAGGAAAGCTTGTTTCTTGAGGAATTATTATCATCTTGTGACATGAGAAAGTCAGCTTTAATTTTTCATATTGTCTTTCTTGAAATAACATTGTCACGTTTAGGAAATCAATTTTTCATAATTTTGGAAGGAAAACATTTTACAAATTAAAAGAAATCTATGAATAATGAAATCGTAAGTAGAGCGAGAATAAATCGTGTTCTAGTAACTCGATGAATAAGTATTAAATCTTTTAAGTTTGCTTCAGTTTGTTATGTAAATTTATATAAAAAGGAGGTCAATTTTCTATTAAAAACGTAATCCCACTAAATTTTCTTCTACTCGTTGTACAAAGCTTTTTAATGCATTGAATCTTTCATAAACTTTGAAAAGAGATTTCGTGTATTTCGAACCCGTTCCCTAAACAGGGAATTTCCCTTATGTTGATATCATTTCTGAAAAGGCATTTAAATCCCACAATTAGCAGCTATCTTCTCACCCTCACTGTTACATCGATTAATTTAAATTAATCATTATTCCGCATGATCTGCTGTGTCAACACTAATAATCTTTTCGCTTATTTCGCTTATTACATTCTCCTCATTTTCTTCTTAGTACCTATTCCTAAAAGCTGACTTTCTCGTCATCTTTTTCTCCTAGCTCGTTCTAAGTAACTTCGTACAAAATTCCCCACATGGTACGTATTTTCCTAAATCGAGGTCAGGCTTCTACTACAGCATTATCAAGAAATCTGTTGCGCAGGAAAAATCATAAAAATGCATCCCCATCCCCCATCCTCTATACCATTATCATCTCTTTTACATAACACGTAGAATCATATTCAAAAGGTATATTTAACTACCCTTATAAAACCAATAACCTAGTTCGTATAAAACTTTCGCAAATTGCAGTATGAGCCTGTGTTCCTATTATTATTAAATATGAACTTTGTCCCTTCTGGCAACACGACCTTCCCCTACACCAAACCATTTGCTATTTAACACGACCATAGCCGACAACGCCCCTCGATAATCAACCCTTCGCAGAAGGGTCTGATTGCTAATTATCCAGTCACGTGGATACACCAACCATCTCACCGCAATTTCCCTTTCCTCTCGAATATCGCTTTGGAACGAGGGCCACGACAATTCTCCCGACTTTTTGCTGCTATTGACATCACCGGCGAATCACGTCTCGAAAGACCAGGCGGTATTCGGCACGAGTGGCACGATTCGCCAATTACCAGAAGAATCGATCGGCCGACCGAGCGTGATACGTGCCCCCAGGCTCTGACTAATTAAACAGAACGCGTGGTTGTTGGTCAGATCCCGAGCCACGACTCCGCGATCGCCTCGTTATTCTAGATAAAGGTGGGATTTCTTATCAGCGTTACACCTATGCGTCGAGATAGTTTCGGTTTCACGCGTCGTTCAAACGCAGAGATTTTCCATTGGTGTGAGATGATTTATCATGATACATCGAAGAACTTTTCGCATATTTTTTTTCGCATATTTCCAAGTGACTTTTAACTGTCGCATTTGTCTCGCAATATGACCGTGGACGTTTTCAGTTGTACACGGCGTTCGAACACAGAGATTTCTGTGATAGTCCGACCAAGTTCCTATTTCCATATTGATCGATTGTTATTTTCACGAACTTTCTTCGAATCATCCTTTTCGTTCTTAGTCACAAACCCTCGCTAACTATTATTTTCACTTATACAGGGAAGTAAGATAGATTCAAAGTTCAGTTCTTATCAAATTTTGCGTAAGTGAATTTCTTATATATAAAAGCGTCGAGGATTGTAATAAAAAAAGGAAGGAGTATTCTATAAAAATCTGACTTGTTCAGAGAACTATATACATATATTAGACGGAGTAGTAAGTTTACTCGTGTTTTCATAAAAGAGCACATTTGATGTGGCTACCTTTATATGAGATCCGTCTGACCGAAGAGTAAATTTATCTTATTTCTTCATCTCTTTCCCATGAAAAAGTTCAAATACAGTATCGTATTCTCCAAATAATTTATACAATATTCTTCGAAGTGTATATACCAGTGAAAAACGGACGAATCTATTACTCAATCCAATAGTTTCTCGTATGTCAATGTGTACTCCGAATCGCGACCGTATTCTGTTCGTCACATTTCTTACCAGTATGAGATATTTGCATTATGATACATTGAAAAAGCATACTCCTAAACGATTTGCAATTGCGCCAGACGCATTTGTATCGATATAATGAAGAAGCATACTTCTGTTTTTCTATAAATGATTTTCAAATGCTGAAGAAAACCTCTCCTTTTTTTCGACGACAATGAAAGTATACTAAAGTGCGTTGCAAAATAATTTATTAAAGATCGCGAGAATTTAACCTCGTTTTACTCAGATTAACTTTATAGATTGAAAAGTAATGAAAAATGTGTTCAGTGTTATAATCTTTTTTTTTTTAATTTCCCTGGAATGTACGGATATTTTCTTGCTGCAAATAAATTTAGGAAAATAAATTATTCATTGCTTTGAGAAGTTCAATTATACGCTCTAATTACCTATGCGGATAATGAAATTGAGAAATTTACAAAATTGCAATCGATCAGTTTGTGTTCTAGGAAGCTTAAATAACAAATACACAAAAAAACACTGCGTCTAGTCGAAAATGTCTAGACGTTCATCCAGGCGATAATATCTAGACTTGGACATTTACTTTCTACGCTTATAGGAAATCCCACCTGAAGATAACCGGAATCGCGAACAGGTACAGTGCCCGGTTTTCTTCCTCCTTCCCTAAAACACTAACACCAAATGTACGTACGCACGATCAATTAATTTCTAGCTTAATTAAGAGTATTATACGGCTGCGAAGTCTTTAGATACGGAAGCATATACTTTGGACGTATGTACGACGCGAGTGTGTTACGCCTGTTCGTTTATCATTGCATTTACATTGCACGCACGTTCGAATGTGATCGAACAGTCTGGTAGTACGACCATTCGTACGATTGCACGAGTTCATGATCGTTGCATCGGCGTGCTTTTGCGTCTCTGGCTTTATCCGTTCGATTATGAAACTATTGCGGATTCGTGTTATGCGTTGAACGATTATCGGTATACGGAACGCGATCGATCGTTTCGAGAAATCGAAATAGTATGCGAGCAGAATCTTAGCTGCTCTTGTTCGATCGTTTACGAGCGTATGACGTAGGTATATCGGACTACGAAGCGAGAATAGAGTGATTGTTATGGGGTTGTTGAATCACGCTATCGACGTATGGAATAACGTGTGCTAGGTACTAAAGATCGAGGATGCAATGTATATTCAAGTAACGAGCAAGGTTTTAGAAAAATTCAGAATAATAAGACCATCGACTCGGAATTTAAATATCTGTTTCTCGTTTTAGATTTCAATGAAATCTTCTTTTATAGATATCGCAACAGATTGACAGTGCATATTATGCTGGTAGAATTTTTCAAGAAATTGGAAAAAATTCAGAAATGTTTAAAAGTAAGAGCGTTCAATTCTGGCTAATTGATTCGATTCTTTTCTTCAGAAAAGAAGAAGTGGCAAACATTCTTTAGTTAATTATATTTTCCAAAAGATACCAATAGCTATGCAACGGTCTTATATTGCACCCCATTGTATGATAATCGTTTCAAGAATATACCTACGTGCCGCATCGCTTAGCTATCGAGCGTTTAATTATTTTCTATCGTATTATCAGCGTATATAGTGTCCACTAGTTACGAATACTACGAGATGCACAACAATCGTTAATTTTACTCATTGATCGCGAATCTTCGATAGAACACACCCTTAACCACCAGGAATAAAACGTATAAATCACCAACGTGTAAAAAAACAAGTTTTCCCTCCACGATTAATAGTTTAAATATTCATATTCAGAAAGATTCACTCGTCGAGTTTCTTCGAATTAACGTAAATGGAAACTCGTTGAATCGCGGAATTTTCTAATTTCGCGACATTCGTGTAACGCGCGGGAAGAATAGAACGGAAGGAAGTACGTAATGTATTGTCCACGTAATATCTTGTCACGCGAGTTGACGTGATATCGACTTTTGCGTTTTCACGCTCTACCAAACGGAATATATCGTGTTGTAAAATGCGGGGAACACGTGATCGACGAGAACTTTACCTTTGTATTAGATCGAAGAGCAGAACAGATTAAAAGTTACGTTATTTCAATGCAATTCTGAGATAAATCGTGATCTACGTTATTACTCGTATAGTGCAGTCGGTAGAAATAGGATTTCTATAGAAAGATTTATGTTCTGAAAAACAATTCGGCAGGACCTTTCCTTTTTTAACTGTTGATACGTTGAACGTAATAAAAATTGTAATAAACGTAGGAAAATCGAATGGCTAGTATTTGTACAAAGATTTCTATTGGTTTTTCCTTGGTAAGAAAATTCTGTTAAATCGAGATTAGCGAGATTTCTTGGAAATTTTTAGATCTTCTGTATCGTTTGTCTTTTATTTTCTACAAGATTTCTTGGTTTTCGGACAGTGAAATATTTCTAACTCATTGACAAAGAATTATTCTTAAAAATTAATTTTTCTATTACTTATAAGACTCACGAACGGATTTAATTTCATATCTGCATGCATCGTTTATATATCGCAAAATTATAATTAACAGTCTTTTAGGCAGTCCTACAATTATACGTACAATTATTCTAAGCGCAATAAAATTTCAATGACTATTATTAAATTTCGTCTTCTTTATATTACAATTTCAAATTATATTCAGAAATCTCATATGCGAACATTATTTTACAACTCGTCGAATTATCAACGAATAGAACGTTTCCAGATACTTTACTAAAGTTCCCCAGAAAGAATAATTAGTTTTTGTTGCTCTTTAAATTGCATGTATTAATAATTGAAATGTTAATTCCCCAGGCAAATCCAGAATAAGTTGGAATTACGTCAGCGTTACTTTTTATTGGTTTCGCGGGATCGATAAACGGTTGGATACGAATCACGGAATCCATGTTTCCCTGGCGAAACTATCGTCGATCAGACAAATATCATCGTGTTCCCCGTGAATCGAAATATCGGTGATTGGTGAATCCATTTTCCTTTTCGCTCCTATTCGTTCCTTCACGCCTTCTCGGAAGCGATTGATTTCGATGTGCATGAGATGAGCGAGATTCTTTCCTCTTTCTTTTACAATCGTGCCTGCGCGATTTGCTTCCCACCATTTCTATTTTCGATCATTTTTCTCGATAAACTACCCTTAACGTTGTACGAGTTTGTGCTTTCAGCGCGCACTATTCAGAAATTCGTGCGATTTAATTCGGAAGAAGCACATAGTTACTTGTCAGTTACTCGAAGTTCTTTAAGTCATTTTAATTCCGTTACTAAACCTGACGTAGGTCCATGCTGAAGATGAACGTGTTAGAGTAGAAGTTTCTTAAATACTATGTTCGATGGTCGACTATAGTAGTGGCTAACAAAATTGTACGATTTCTTAAAAATACAATTTGTTGAATTTATTTAGGAATTCCAATATAGTAACACATATTGGAAACGTAGCAATTAGCTGCACTTTGTAATAGCTATTGTTAAAAAATGAACGAAATTAATCAAAGAATCGATACGCATGATATAGAAAATGAACGGTTTAAATACTTCTTTATATTTAATATGTATCGATACGTAGAAACTTTTGTATTAAAGTTTGATTTACGATTTTCTTAACTTGAAAATTTCGTCACTTGTATCGCTTTCTTCTCCAAGTCTTTCAAACGACACGATCGATCATTTGTCACGTAACAATTGAATCATCGATTAATATCGAACGTAAAAAATTAATATTTTTAAGATAGTACAATTTTGCTTGCCACTGTATAAGATTAAGTTAATCGTCCAGATGTATCGATAGATTGGAATCTCGTGACTTGTAAGTACATCACTTGCATCGATAAATACTACGAGTATCGTAAGGAAGCCTTCCATCTTCCTGTATGTTTCTAATACCTTTTAAGTACAAATGCACACTGTTTCGCATATCTTTTTATTTACGCTCTATATTATAATATCGAATTACGTGTGCGTGAATGCGGGCGGAAAAGCCACGAGAGAAAGATCGTGAATGGAGACGCGCGGAAAATCGAGCTTGACTTCGTTCATTGTGGGAACCTATGAAAGACTTGTCGTTCCCCTGCATGTATTGGGGAAACGTTAATTGACCGAATAATACTTAGCCTCGTCTCGCGAATTCCCTCGTCAGACCGCGCAGGCACGCGGCTTCTACTAATACTACCTTAAAGCGTATCGATTATTCAAGCACCATCTAATTATACCTATGATCTATTTTAATTAAGTGTAAGCCTCGTTTACTTTAGCGTTCGATGCGTCCGCCGTTTTGCGATAGTTACGTGTCGTAATTTTTAAACGGCGGCCTCGAAATCGATCGAATCGTCGATCACGATCACCGATCGATCTGCTTTTGGATTCGTGCACCCAAAATTCTCATCACCTACAAGTATATTGCTTGGCCAAGCGTCAGTGACGTTGCACTTGCTGAATTGACTAGTACCATAGTTCATTATGTCGTTTATTATATCGTAGTTCGTAATTCGGTCCTGCGCGTCTATCTCGGTCTTTATATTCGCGATCGGCGCGAAAATGGACCACGGGGACGTGATTTACGCCCGGCAAAGCTTCACTCTCGCTTTTTTCTATCGTAGTATCGTATTACATTAGTATTGACTGGATGCGCCATATCGGATGGCACCACACATATGGTTACACGTTACGCGCGAAATCGTGCTTAAATTCGTAGGTTGCTTCGCTTTACAGTCCATTTGTACGCGTACAACGTACTCGACACTCGCTAGCGAAAAGAAGCATTGGAAAATGTCCTGATAATAATTGTATCGGGTTGTATGGTCACTGGTATTGAACTGTTAAGATAACTTCAAGTAAATGGTGTTTTCTTATTGGCAAAAGTCGAGTGATATAAGTTCGTGATTGTATTACACTTGGTTCTTTTCTACGTTTTACAGCTAAATTGTGGTTTCTTCGTAATGATGTATAAAATTAATACTTGTGAGTCGTTTCTCTAGACTTATGTCACTCGGTTCCTTGTCGAATTCTGTGCAGGATGTTAAAAGATTCTTCGATATATTTTTAACGTTCATTTTATCTGTCGATATGAAAAAGATCAGTGTGTGTATTATAATTCAACGTGTTAAACGAAGATGACACACCCGCTGTTCGAAAAACAAAGTTTGCGAGAAAGAAAAAATATTGTACGATACATATTGTGCGAATGATAACAAGTTCTAATTGTTAGGAAATATTTTTACAACCGGTCATTAATAATGAAAGTTACACTTCATCAGCCATTAACATCCTGCGCTTAGAATATGCCGAAAAACCTATATTACTAGAACACAATATAACCCAATCACGACAATGCTAAACATACTCCACAAATCAGATTCTATAAATTACTTAATCCTACGACTTGACCCAATCTCCGAATCTCGAGTACGCCTTACAAAGATTTTCGTGTCCTCACTTTATCATAATACTCACTGCTGTGGGTCCCTGAGAAATGGTGGTCTCCTTGGAATCCTCGACTTCCTTCAGCTTCTCCTCTGCCTTTCGTTCCTTCAACGCTTTCAGTAACTTCCACTTTGATCCAGGTGGACCAGGACTAACCTGGCCCTCTTTTAACGTCGCATCCGAGCTACCACAGGACGAGGAATCAATTTTGATTTTCGGCAGGCTCAAAGTCGCCGTGGTAGCTGTTTCTGCACTACCAGCTCCGTCGCGCTCGAGGCCTTCAAGGACAGTGCTCTCTGAATCCCAAGCACCCGGGATGCTGACAGACACCTCGCTAGGCGGTACACTTACGCTACCTTCTCGAGAGATTGGTTCAGAGCCAGGATGGATTTTTTCGCCGTGTCGAAAAGTCGAGCCGCTCGAACTGCGCCTCGACGGTTGTTCGTCGACATCTTTCGGCAGTTCCTCTTCTTCCTCCTCGTCCATCGATTGAACGGGACTATCAGGACCGGAAGTTTCCCCAGAGGAACCTTCTTCCATAGCAGAGGTCAGTTTCTCTTTCTTAACTTCCTCTTCGTGCGCCCAAGTATGATAATCGGTCACCCTCGCGAACACCGCTTCGATACTCTCCGCAGATTTTCGCTTTGGAATAGGTTTCTCGTCTCGATACCTGTCTCGTTCCTCGATTCGACGATCCTTCGCCATCGTTCCGTTCATCTTACTCGTTCGTAGCTCTTCTTTATCCTCCTTCGCATGCTCTTTCGATATAGTGCCAGCCTTCATCTTCAGTTCTCTCAAGACGAAAGACATCTTCTCCTTTACCGTTTCGTCTGGTTGATACTGATCAGTCTCCTCCGGTTCCTCTACCAGTACCTCGCCCATCTCTACCTCTATCTGCGATTGCCTCTCAAGTTCCTCGAGCTTCCTCAACTCGTACCGGTACCACTCGTCCTCGGAGTCGATCGAGTCCTCCGTACTTTGCCGCCTGGATGAGACCCTCGACGTACTTCGATAGGAATGCGTGCTTCGGTTATCCTCGTCCAATTCGCCCGGTCTTGAACCGGTCCATGGAATTTCGAGGGACTGCTGATGCCGTGGCAGGAATCGACTGCCTGACATTTGACCCTTCGTGCTTGACGCGGATGGGCTTCCTTCCGACGGAGGAGCCTCCTCCGATATGCTGGTTACCAATTCGGGAAGCCTAGTGCTGCTAGATTTCTCGCTCTTCTCGCTTTTCTCCGACATATCTTCCGGGTACTCAAAGCTTGTTTCCAGAGTTTGGACGGTGCCTTCGTCGGACTTCTTCTCGGTGCTGCCCTCTTCACTGGGAGGCTGTTCATCGGAGACCGTGGAGGATTGTCTCTGACGATACTTGCCTAATGCTCTAGACACCGCAAATTCCATACTTGCACCGCCCATCAGAGTCACAGGAGGAAGTTTCGGAGCCTTTTCGTTGGGAGCTTCGTCGGAGCTACCAGTGGATCGTTTAATGTCCCCGACAGTTTGAAATATCGATGAACCGCCAGAACCAGAACCTGTGCTCTTCCCAGACGTTTCTTCCTCGAAACCACTGATCTGTTCAGGAAGTTCATGATCCACATCCTTCTTTTGATCTTTCTCCTTGGCCCAACCGTCTTGAAGAGCTTGCTGTTGTAACTGCTCCTGGTGCTGTTGAATTTGTTGTTGGAGAGCTTGTTGTTGCTGTTGTTGTTGTATATATTCTTTCTGTTGCAGAGGTAATGGCTGAGTTGTCGGTTGCTGTTGCTGAGGAACTGGCTGGGGCACCTGTTTACGTTTCGTGCTAGTTGTCTTTACCTTGGCAAAGAATGGAGGTTCTTGATTTACGTCCGACATCACGCTATCTTCGTCCTCTGACAGACCACTCTGTCTACCACTGCTCCATTCGGTTTCGGACTGTTCAGGATCCGATAAAGATTGAGATTGATGATTTCGTCTCTTGGCCTTCTGAAGAATTCCGGATACGGTGGACACCAAAGTGTGTTTCTTCTTCTTCCTGGCTGCCTGGCCTCTCCCACGACCTCTCGCCATACTTGCTTCCTGCGGAAGCCTCTGCTGTTGCTCCTGCGACATATCCAAGTCTTCCCTCCTCACTCCGCCAGGTAACGAGTGACTCCTGTGTCGCTTGCTCAAGTGTAAATCAGGCAACCAGTTGCTCATGGAGCTCATCGCGTTTTTCAAGGACGAACCGCGTTTTATCTTCTTGCCAGCTTTCGCATTTTCTATCTCGTGGTCCTTCAAATTCGATGCAATACTGATATACCCTGATTGAGATACTATCACGCTCGAAGCATCGTAATATTCTTGCTGATGTTGCGTTTGATCAATAGGCATTCTTCCTGTTTCGTGGTCCTGAATGTATTGATGTTCTCGTTGCCGTTGTCTCTGATATCCATCCGTAAGTTGTGCGCTTTCGGAACTACTCAACCTTTGACTGTATGGCTGGTACTGTTGCTGATAAGCTTGTGGATAGTTCTGATTTGCATACGTGTGATGATACTGATGTGCCTGATACGTCGGCGGCTGAGGATATCTTCTATCGGTGTACGGGCTTTGGGCATAGCTGCCGTCCGATGTTAGGGATCTGATACTGGAGGACGTCGAATCGTGAGGTATCTGATCTTCCATCGAATTCAGCCACGAAGTCTCGTTCGTCTCCGTTCGCGGAAGATTAGCGCTAGTCGGATAATAAGATAGTGCGTCCGTGATATTCCCCGTGGGGAACATTGTGCGATACATCGCGGCTTTGTATCCTTCGTGGTTTGTCATTCCGTCAGTGTACGCGCTGCCCCGAGAAGGTTTCTTCAGATGACCTCCTACAGTGGCCGATTCTGTATATTGAACAGCACTATAATTATCCTGATAGCTGTTATACTGGTCCATTGCATCTGGATAGTAAGCAGTGGTCGTAGTTTTCGGACCATAGCCTCCAGCACTGCTGGTGTAGACGCTCGTGATGGCCTGTTGTCGATTGCTTCCAGCTACGGAGTAAATGGCAGGCTGTTCAGACCTATACACATAGTCGATCGAGGTTCCAGGCGGTACGGTGTCGTAAGTATGCTGTAAAGTTTGCTGGCGGCCTCGTTTCTTTGGACTCTGACAAGTGGTTGCGATGGGTGCCGGAGGTGGTACAAAACTGTACTCCTCTTTGGTGGTCGGTGTCTTTATCGACGTGTAGCCTGACAAATGATTCATGGCCGCGGTGTAGGAGTGGCTCGTAACGGTATAAGTGGCGGTGGTAGTACTCGTAAAAGCGTCTCTTCCTTCCGGCGTATCGTACAGCGGTTCCTGCGTAATGACCGAGGTTGTAGTTTCCGGAAGAGGTGGAATCGGACTGGCAGATCTGACCGTCGTTGTACTTGGGATTAAAGTTGATCTGGGATGATCTACCGAATACGAAGTGAGCATCTTGGTGATTGAACTTTTCGGCGAGCTCGGCGACTTGTCCAGGCTGCTCCACCCACTCATTGAAGATAGGCCGGAATCAGACTTGGCTGCAACGATGTTGGCCACGCTTGGCTTGGCTGTGTGCTTAGGCGAGACTCGTGGCGACTTAGGCGAGTGGGGAGTTCGTGGACTTAGGCGACCTTGTTCCAGGGAAACCAGCTTCTCCGTACTCCTCAAAAACGTGGGACTCTGAGGTCGTTTTGTTTCGGTATCCCTCTGATCGGGTCCTGGCATCAGGAAAGGCTCGGCTGAGTCTCGAGGAGCTGGCGGAGGTGGCGAGCTGGGTGACGGACTTGGAGGCGTTCTACTTTCCTGGAATTCCAAATTCAGTCGAGCAGTGCTACCGAAGTAACCGTCCTGTCTGGTTCGAAGACTTTGCACACTGTGGACGCTATGGACACTATGGACGCTTCCCGCAGAGTGAGTAGGAGATGGGATTTTGTCAGTAGTGGTGCTGTAAATGGTGGGAGAGGCGCAGGTGACAGCCGCGAAGCTTTCGGCCATGAGGTCGGTCAGTTCTTTGTTCTCCGCGTAGCCTTTGGCGAAGCTACCGACATCAATAGGCAACTGGATCACTGGCTCTGGACTCTTTTCTCGTACAGCTGTTGGGTAGCTACCTAGCCTGGGTGGAGTGTAAGTACTCGAAATGGAATCTAAGTTCGTTCTGGACGTGGACGTAAGTCTTGGCGAAATTGATCGGGTTGTGAAGTCACCGTCAGTGGCTAGACCGCTATCGGTGCTCACTCTGGAAATCGATCGACCGGTCGATCCGGGACTTTTCGAGAAGGTCCAACTGTCGACGTCGGTTTCGGCGTAAATCTTTCTTAGCTGCTCGTCTATACTATTCGCTTCTTCCGCCAGTTTAGCTTCAGCTTCGGAACTATATTGTCGTTTCGGAGAGTCCATTAACTTCGACTGTAACTCTATCAAGTTCTGAGAGTCCTTTTGTAATTTATTGGTCAACCTGTCCAGTTCGTGTAATTTTTCCAGAGCGACTTGATCGATAGAACTGAGTCTGGAGAGCTGGGCTAGATCTTGTTCGCTGACACAAGGCGTATTGCCACGATAACTTTTGTAATCAGCTGCGCTAAACACTTCGCCCTCGTCCTCGTCCGCTTCGTCCTCCTTTTTCGTCACTGATTCCTGAATTTCTTCCTTCGTTGGTTTCGTAGTCAATTCCTCGAGTTCCTTCTCTTTGGTCATAGCTTTGTCGAACATGTTCGACTCCGCCTCTTTCTTCCCGTTCACATCCTCATCCTCCGCCTCCTCCCAGATCATACCCAGTTGCGACGTTGGTCTGGACGTGTCGCCGCAAATTAAATCCTCCCTGTACGCGTTGTTCAAGCTTCTGTAGAACGCCTCGTCTGGAATGTTACTCTCTTCCGCGAGAGTCTCCAGAGTGTCCAGGTTCCTCACGTTCCTATGCATGTCGGTAACTACCGCGGCAGCGGTTGAGCTGTCCTGCGTGAGTCCGTGCATTCTCGCGATCTCCTGCTGGGCTAATTTCTCTCTTATCGCGTTCGTCTCCTCTATACCCATGGTGGCTCCTATGCTCTTCGCGATCGCGTCCAACTCGCCAACGGTGCTCTGTTGATTGGCCAATGTCTCCTCCACCACCACGTTGGCAGTCTCGTGAGTGCCACCGCTCGCGTAGAATTCGATCAATTGACTGATCACCGTTTGTTGCTCGTATAAGAGGCCCTCTAACTTCTCTAGCCTCTCCCACATCTTGATGTATTCCTGACTGAGCAGGTCTAACGCCCTCCAGGCGTACCTCAGCTCGTTCTCCAATGTATTCAATCTCGTGCCGAGTCTCTCCATATAGTCTCCGATTATGTAATCGATGTTGCCATCCGTGGTGGTACTGCTGTAGGCCGGTAGGACTGGCGAGTGTGCCCTTGGGCTGGTTGGGGCTGGCCCACCCAGCTTCGTCGAATCCATTTTCATCTAAGTTTGCGTTTTTATGACGCAATACGTCGAGTCGACCTCGTATCTCCTATGTTTCGACGAACCTCCAAGTATGATATTTAGGCTGTCGATGATCCCTGAGGCGATTCATCATGCATACTGTGCGACTCGAATGAAAACAGAATTACAGCATTGCCCATGGCCCGAAAAGGAACATGATCGACACTTCAATGCATCTAGCGCAAACTTTCGACATGATCAAACTACGGTAATTCGATGCACTGTTATCGATTCCCATGTTGGTTGTCCTTTTCTGTTTTTTTCTTTACTTGTACTTTTTGCCTCCTACTGTTCACTTTTCACACGTCGATCAAACTGTACACTATGATTCGTTCACTTGCTATGTTACGCGTAATATATATATATATATATTATATATTGTCACTCTGTCTCTCTGTTTTCTGTCCTCCAATCAACTCGTCCCTTCGTTTTTTCTGTTACACTATAGCTGCATACACAAAGTTTGATAATTATCGGGCGCGATCTTGACGAACCATACGAGATCGCGCGGCACTCTGCAAATGGCACTTCGTAACCAGCCTCGTGCGTTCATGCCGCTGCCGCTATCTGTAAAACAGGAGCAAACGAATTGCCGTGGCTTAGTACGAGACATGCTCGTACTGAGTCACCGCTGACACAGTTTCCATGGTGCTACATTTATCCTATCGAAAGTATGTTAAAGTTTGTTAAGAAACAAGAACTTCAATCAGAAAGATGCACAAGACACTGGCTTATTTCCCACGAACACTGAACCAATATACATCTCCTGTATATTTGATTCAGCTTCCTCCATGATATTCCTGTCTTCTTCTTTTTAAATCAATGGCACAAATCGAACCAATGGAAAATTACCGAAAAAAGAGAGGAAAGAGAACGTAAAACATTTTTGACGATCGATATAAACGTAATGTATATTACGAGATCGCTTTAAAAGACCTTTTTAAGGAGAAACAAACACAAAATATCTTCGTCTAAACTGAGAAACACCGGAGAGTCTCCGTTCTTATCGTACAACTAATAAAATGCTATCGATGTGTAATAAAGAAAATTATGTATATGAATGTATAGAATAAGAAGTATGAAAAAGTACGGAACTTTATCAGATTGTCAGAGCAGAAAGTGCTCTCCGTGAATCGTCACAGAGCATCCAAACTTTGTGAAACATTTCGATTATCGGTTCATCATGCACGTTACACAAGTCTTCATTTCGATAAATCAATCAACCTAAATATCGCGATAATAAAATTAGTAAAATATGCCTACTGTAGCATCTGTTTTACTATTTTCTCGATGAAAAATCAGCTTTAAGCATCGGAATAATTTGAAGCGGTAAGGCTGTATTCAAATATTTAGCAGTTCCATGGTAAAATTCGTACGCGCCTTATCGAATTCGTCGGCCAGGATCTGCAATCAAGGCGAGAAGATTTCTTAGGCAAGGAATATGGATTAGAGGCCATTAAACGCGCGCTCAGGTGCTTCGAGAGCTCGTGCATAATGAAAGTTTGCATCGTAGAGCATCGATACGGAAAAGGTGCGCGTGGAGTAATTGCTGCAGCTTGGGAATCATATTTTCATTAGCATCGATTTTGCTTTACGGTTACGTTGAAGTGCTTCTGATTGTTCGACAAATGGAGCAATTGCACTTCGAAATGAGTAATGGATAAGGATATTTTTCATCATTATACAATTTGAGGAAGAAATATGCATTTTTCAGGATTTTTTATCCGCTTGATCGACGAGAATCTTGCGCAAATGAGGATCCTTTTCTTGAAGAGGAAGAGATTGATTGTTGAAGATGTTATAAATCTGATATTACGTGGACGAATATGTATCAATACAAGAGGAGCCAAGATAACATTTTTTTAATAGAAATTTTGATAATTAATAGTTGGTAATTTTTCTATAGAAATTGTATAGATCTCCAGTAATTTTTAGAAATTCAAATGATTTTTTTCTTTCTTCACTTTTGAAATTCACGTTGTTACGCTATTCTACTAGATTATTCCAGCAATCTTTGTTCGTTACAAGCCACGTGTTTGAATCGATAATGAATGCTAGCTGCACCAGATTCGCCTGTATATCACGCGAGGCGATTGATCTTGCGTTTCCCTTCAAGCAACGCCAAGGAACACGAACTTCGATCACTTAGGAAATATCGTTCTGTCGGTTGATATGATTTGATCTGCGAAAGAAAAGACAAAGGAAACAAACACTTTCACCTGGAAATGGCAGTGCATGCGTTACAGTGCGAACGATTTTCTGCGCTGTCATCGTTGAAACGCAAATTAGCTGACGCGAGCATGCGATTTTCCAACTGGTTTCCTTTCTTCTATGTATCCATCGAAACAGACATGCCATTTATGGCGGCCATAAAACTACCCGACGTATAATAGGGACGAGTACAAACAGCTTTCTCGCAAGCTCACGACGATATTACGGTTCTATGAAAAGAATTTACTTGATTGCACTGCAAGTTTAAGTTTCACGTAAGATTTAGTCTTTTTGCTCTTCATGCAAAGTCTGGTAACTCTTTACGTAACCCAGAATCCATTCCTCGATAGAGGCGGCCACCAGCTGTGGAAATATAATTACTCGAACCGCAATAATCCTAAGGAACTGTCATAAAACTAAGCATTTGCATTTTACCACGAGAATCCTTAATTGTTATAAAATATATTCAAGTCGAAACTTTCCTTATGGTTATTGTTCCATCGCGTAAAAAATGGGAAGATCGGATTTTTCCCATGTTCAACGGTCATTTCCACCTGTAAGCGACCGCTGGTGGGGCGACTAACACCCAGCAATAGTTTTCCTCTGCGACAGCATCGTCACCGAAATTCACTGGTTTGTCATTCTTAGATCAGTCAACATCTCTTGACTGGTTTTCCATCTTTAGATCAGTCAACATCTCTTGACTGGATTTTCATGCGTTGACCAGTCAATGTTTTGATTGATTTATCAGCCTTAGATCAGTCATCTGTTTAACTCATATCTATACGCACCGAGCGTAACTGTCTATGTCTATAAAGTTGTTGGAATAAAGTGTATATTATAACCTGTTATTTCAGTGTTATAATCAGTTCAACCACCTCTATTATCTTAAACGAAATAGGGTATCGATCATTTCGTGGTGTCGATTATCTAATCGTAACGGGAATTTACGACTCCCGTTGGCGCGCTCCCTGGCGAACGCGTCTCTCCGCGAACGATCGAGCAAAGCTTTTAGTCTCGGAATTTATGGTTTACGTTAGCTGTGTAACTTTTGAGTCACAGTTGATGATTTTCGTGCTTAATTTGAAATAGTTTTTTAAGATTACAATGGAGTTTAATTATCGTGTTTTAAAATATTACTTTTTAATAATTTTTAGATACTAGTTGAGATCCTATTTTTGTTTCTTTTTTGGTAATATACGGTCGTCCTTAATTAATTGAAACCAGCATTTATTAAAATATAAGGCAATCTATATAGAAATATTAAAATACTCGTGAGCCAGCCCCTTTTCCAAGAAGCGTTTAATTTCTTTGCAATTTTGTTTTCATTGTGTCTTTGCATGCTAATCTTTGTTTAAAATGATATTTACACTCTCGCATTTTGATAGATGAATATTGAAATAAATATAATACGAACCGTGTTTGCACTGCAAATATCAGAAAATCGGTAACCACCTTTGTAAATATACGAAATATTATGCAATTGCTGGCATGTAAATATAGGAACAGACGAATCTACCAACAATTTGGCCGCTATTCACTTCACACACGTACTTAAGCAAAGTTGACGATTATTACGCGTTACGCGTGTTCTATATCGACGTTCTCGTACGAATCGATAGCATTCCACGATGCCATTACGACAAGTGTTCTGTTGCTAAACGCAATTCGATCGATCGGCCAGGTATTCTACATGCAAACCGTGACGCTGGAACATCAGTCGTACAAAAGAAGAAAGAAGAATCGGAAATGGTATTTGCTGTTAACCTACTTTTTTGCATAACTCTTTGAGCATCTCACAGTATCGATGAAGCTTAATTACCGATATAGTGCCCTCTTTTCAGTACATACGTCCTGTGCAAATTATTGGTAGAAATATGAAAGTTGGAGCTGTCCGATTTTCTATAGAAATGATCCAGAATATTGATCATGTTGTTATTTCTGTATTTAGAGACAGGATCACAATAGCTATTATTCTTTGGATAAATCTATTACACCGTTCTGAACCGAAAAACTTTTATTGCACTTTTTTACAAGGACTAGGAATAAAAACAAAAGAATATCTTAAACCTATCGATTAAATCTATCGATTATATCTGGAACTATCTTCTAGTTACTATTTATTGTAACTAGCGCATCTGCATATAGATGACGAGCGCGAACTCACGTTGTCGTTTTCAACAGATCAATTAGAAATTTTCATAAAAGCATGAGAATATCTATTTTTGTACTATTCTAAAGATGTAAGTATCTCAAGTATCAAAGTAACTGTGTTCGATAAAATTATTGAATTAAAAATATTACCAATCTAAATGGCAAGTTAATTTGTTTCTTCTAATTAACAGGTTAACGAAGTGTGTCTGTTTTGTAATTCGTAAGTACTTCTCTGTCCTGCTTACATATACGTACACAAGCTGTACACATGTTGAAAATTAATATTTCGTTGTATATTATTCCTAAATATTATTGTAGTATTAACTTCGAATCACGTTACTTCGCACACAATTCGAAAATTAATGATAAACTTTTGAAAACTAGAACGTTAAGCTTAAAAAGGTTACATATTCTTGGAGGTATTTTTTTTTACCAACCAATTACTTTTCAGTACTATCAACGAGCTTTAAAAAATCCTTTAATCTCCGACTAACAACTTCTTCGTATTACGTATACATATATTACGTATTCCACGGATAGTCCACGATTAACCCAATTCAGTTCTAACGTAAGGACAGAGGAAACAGGCTGGATAAAAACTGAGGGTAGATTAAATCGAAAAGTTTTGATAGCCCGATATTATCGTTCAAGGAACCTGTGTTCTCGTTTTCGAAAAGTACCGTATCAAATACCTTTCAGATATTGCAACCTGCTCGAATAAAGGCTTAGGCTTAAGAAGATTTAAGGTTACCAGACCTATCACGATTTTACTTTCACGATTTTACTTTCACTCGAATTTCTTCTACACTTTCTTTCTTCTTTCGACGGTTAGTCGTTGTTGATAGAATTTCGTAGATGTAATAAAAATCAGCAGCGCTACGAAAATAGTAGAGTCGCTGTTGAGAATCGGCAACTTCCCATGTTTTTGCTTTCAACTTTCCTTTTCATTTCGCTTATTTGATTTCGCGTTGGTTACGACAATATCGTGTAGCTTTTTCGCGAAGTTTCAAAGAGAACTCCCTGCTCCAGAGAGTCAGACTTCGGCGGAAAAAGTAAATGGAACATGGCACGATAAGTGGCTTTTGTGGGCGGTTCGCACCTGCGCTGGATTTTATTCCAATCTGATTTAAACCTCGCTAACTTTTAATTCGGTTAAGCTTAAAGCTACGTAACTAATTAATGACGAATCGAATGGGCGATGTCAAATTGCTTTAGCTGATTCGGTTGTACCTTCATCGTGTATTGTTCCTTCACTTCTTTCGGTTCTTTCCAAGTGCGATGATTTCAGTTTTGCTTTGTCCGTGTATCACGTAAAAGGACGCGGAAAGAATAGAATAAGTTGAATCTCGCGGATAGAAATATTTCCTTGAAATAGCTTGAAGCTAGTTTTTTATGCTAGCAATTTTTAGAAGTATGAAGATCTAAAAAAGAAAAAATGATAGCACCGACTAAGTGGAAACAGACTATTAGAGAATTTTTCATGCAAAAACTTGAACCGGTATAGAATTTTTAAAAATTGCGTTTTAGAATTAGAGGGCGAGTTGTTAGTCGTTTTGAGGAAACTTTTACCTTTTAAAAATTCTTCAGACTTTACATCAACGTGACACCTAAGATTATGTAACGCTTTTTGTAAACGTGTGGCCATCTGGGTTAAATATTGCAATACCTTGTTGTACCTGCAGGAAGTAGGTTACATCGTCTGTCTCATTAATAATTTACCTTTAAATTCTCTCTCTCTTTCTCTCTCTCTCTCTCTCTCTCTTAAGGTCGTTTCGTACTCTACACATTATGGCCATCTCGTAAAAAACTAAGACCTCGTATATAACGTCCAAACTGCGAAACATTAAAATTAAAAACTAAGCTACCAAAACCTCGGAACTTCGTATTAAATCGAAAGTGTAAAACTTTCAGATTACTGCTTACTACTATCAAACCATGATACCAGAAATTTGATATACGTAGAACTTTATGAAATGATCGATATTGCGATCAAAATTGTATAATTTTTCGATAATTATTTACCATCAAGCCGAGGTACTAAAATTCCATGTCTAGCGTTTAAAATAAAAAAAATTTAGAAATTGTTATTTATTATCGAATCAAAGCATTAGGTATTGCATATAGATCATGATGCAATTATAAATATTTTCAAAATTGTGAAATAAAAAGATTCCTACTTCCTATTCAACCGAGTTACTAAGATTCCCAATATAACGTCAGGATTAAAATTTTGTAGATTATTTTTTTTTTTGTTAAGTTATATTATTATTATTGTTTAGTCCGTGCCTTCCGGCTTTGGACGAGCTTTCGGTTTTACATTTCTTATCCACTTTATTGTATTGCACTCCCTTAATTATTCTGTCTCTAAAACTATGTCAACTTTTGGCCTTTGCCTCCTTGCTTTGCTTTCTTATTGTCGTTCCTCCCCGTTTAGATTATATCATTTAGATTATACTAAACGACCAGGATATTAGAAACTCTGAATGCAAGAGCAAAATCAGAAAAACTGAGAACTATCATCTATTATAAAAACATATCGACATGGGAAATCCCTTAATTAATCGATCAAAGGGGAGAAAAATGTCCGCGAGTGTTGGCGAGTTTTCGAGTTAGTTCTGGCGATGCCGATTGTTAAATTAGACTTCCATAAATCTCTTAAAGGCGTCGCGGCCTCGTTTCCGTCCTCAAGGAATGTTCCAATAGCCATAGGAATTCAATGTGAAGGAAAGTTCCGCCGTGAAAAATGAAAATGGAATCCGTTATCCGCGCGCGAGCCGTGCTTCCACTTCCGGCTTCGAGGATCTTCGAGCCAGGTTCATTAATTCGCGGAGCTGCCACCGTGCCGTAGAACTTTCCTACGAATTCGTGATCCTTCAAACCGTAATAAACTGGATAGTTATGGAGCACGATGCAGCTGATTCACTGGAACTAGCGGTGAACCTAAGTCGAGTTAACGATGCAAACTTTTTTAAATGAATCGATAGTTGCTAGTTATGCAAGCATTTTATTTCGTATTATGCGCGTCTTACAAGAAATCTGCATTTGCATTTGGCGAAGTTAAGAAGAAGGTAACAATCTTTCGAAAATCAACTTTATGACATAAACTCTTGAAATGCGCGCCTTTTTTAAAGTTTCCAGCTTTCATGCGAAACTCGTTGGAGGGAAATGTAAGATTAAAACGAATTAAAGTTAATCGAAGAGTGAAATCGATAAAAAGAATTCGTTCATTACGTTCATTTTGCTGTCTACGAAATAGAAAAGTGGAGAAAAAATTAATTTTCTAGAATATTTATACGTGAGCCATTTAGGGCAGATTTTGTTTGTAAAATTTGAAATGAAATAATCTGGTATTCTTCTCTGTTCGAATTTGTTTGAATATACAGCAGTTACAGAATTAAACAGATCGCTGTGTTGCTAATGAATATTGGCGGAAAGATAAATATAAATACACATATCCAGAATTAAAAATGCGATATGTATTTGATTCCTTTATTTTAACAAATAATTCGTGAAAGGATTTTAGATAAAATAATCCATTTGTTTATATTGGATTGAAAATATAAAAATACCGGTATCTCACTGACACAAAATTCACCGTACACGTTGATACGTAGGAATTATACTGTATGAACAAATAAATATTGATATTTTGTTGCATAGCCTTTGGCTTTGATGCCAGATTGCAATCCTCGTGGCATAGGCCAGATCAGTTTTCGAATCAAGAAAGACGAAATTTTATCACGTTCGGAGCCCTTTCAACGCGTAAATTAATTATAAAATTCGGAGGAAAATCTTTTTGCAAAGTTGGTAGTTTTGCAAAAAATCATAGATGCGGAGGAATAGTTCGTACTAAACCTGAACGTGAAAGAAGAAGATAATTATTGGCAATCAATAACAGGTTTATTTGCAGACAAATTAAAACAAATCCAGGAATTAATATATAAAATTTAACAGAATTAAGAAAAAAAGTATCTGAGGAAACAGTTGGAAGAATCCTACGTAAAGAAGAGTATGTCACGGTAGAATAGCCAGGAAGCTTACATTTTGAAAGCCGATGGAAAATATTCAGAGAAAAAATATTCAAAGTTCGCTAAAACCTGTTACATCATGACGAAATATTTGGAAAAAGTGTCATATGTTTCGACGAAACAAAGACAAATTTAAATAATTTTTGTTTTTTGAAATTAATTGTTATTAAAATGAATAACAAACGCAGTTTCTGCTCACTCTACCATGGCAGCGTGGCCAAAGTCTAAGAAGACACAGACGAATTACCATAAAATAATGTCAAGTATGAAAATAGCCACGACCAACGCTGGTGTTACGTCGTGTGCCAAAATTTCTTGTGGCTGGGTTTGCGAAGGTGTACGCGTCTTCAGGAAGCCACAAAGTC
Organism: Bombus soroeensis; assembly: GCA_014737365.1. Lineage (NCBI taxonomy): Eukaryota > Metazoa > Arthropoda > Insecta > Hymenoptera > Apidae > Bombus > Bombus soroeensis. The sequence goes on from JACXIL010000250.1 coordinate 1,388,321, forward strand.
GAGGAAGCAAGGAAAATTCGTTGGCCGATTTTCAAGCGGAAAGGAGAGTATGCGAAGAAAATAGCTGGCCGTGTAATTACTCATACCAGCTAGCCGGCCATTGTTTCAAAAGTTTCTAACCTGCCTTGCCGCAGCCGCGGTGTCGCTCTTCAGCCGCTTAATGCAATCATAAATTTTAATTTTCAATTTTGCCGCAACGACTTCGTCATCGAGCATTTGCCTCCGCGTAGACCCGTCTGTCTTCTCCTCCTTCTTCTTCCATTTACTTCCGGTTCCAGTTGCAAACCCGCGGTAAAGTATCGATTTATTGCAACAGGACGTTGTCTGATTAATAGATCTGAATTGGAAACGCGGCTGCAATCATTACATTTAAGAAGTTATTGTCTTCCATTTTTGCAAGGACTTACCGTTTCGCTTAATGAAAATGCACCACCGGCCACGGCTACGCTAAACTGATTTGCGAGATGCAGCCAAGAACAAGATTGGAATTGTGACGATATATAAATTCGTGAGAAGAATTTAAGTTTGAAAAATGGCATTTAATTATCGAATTGGTCGCGTCGACTAGCGGTAGAATGGATCGACGATGAAAACTCTCGGTCGATGTTATTCTGTTTCTCTACGTTACCTATATACTCCTCGTAAAATATTATTTCGCGTTTTATTACAAGGGTGGTATTTCCATTTTTAAAATCTGTTTTAATTAAAAGCTTCCGCTATATTTTTGTTTTTTGTTTTTTTATTACCAGTTGAAAGCTAGAGAATTGATATTTCATTATTAAATTATTTTCGATGAATTATGAACGGTGAACAATAGCGACGAATGAGTAAAAGGTGAAAACACTCGATGAATATTATTTTATTCTTCTATGTTTGTATTTCTGTTCTCCTTGTAAGCTTGAGAAAGAAAAAATAATAATATATTCTAGCTTTGTTGATCGATAGTTTACGATAATACTTACGATAATATTTGCTGTTATTATTAATAATATTGACAATACTTGATAGTTTAATCAATCCTCTTTTCCCGTTAAAACGATTTTAAACAAATAGTAATTTCTCCTTAGAACAACATACATGGAAGAATTGAGTAAGTCCTTACTCTTTAAATGTCCTCTGAAACGATATTTCTTGTACCTAAGTGGAAGAAAGGATGAATTCCCAAGGAATTCTTGGTAAGAATAGAACGTGATATCGTAAAAGGCAGAAGTGAACGTAGAACGATAGAATAATATTATTTTTCTTTTTTTTTTGGCGATCAAACGTGCGTATATACGTAAAACGATTACACGAACATTAAAGACAACCTTGTTGCTTATCCACAGTAGTCGAAGTGCTGATCGTCTTCCACTTGTGAGACCTTCGCGGTACATGTGCAATCTCGTTACGCTGATCGTGTGGAATCGTCCTTCCGTATCTTTTTTACCTATTCCCGTGGGGGATGAAGATCGAAGGTCACACAGGAAATAGGATACGAGTAGAGGGGAGCACGAGAGGCTAATCCCATTTCTGGTTATTCTTCAAAAAGGACAAAAACGTTCTCCATGAAAAAACATGACTTGATCACTAACTTTGTGAAAGGACGCGAGGGAGCCTGTTCTTTTATGTAAAATATTTAATCAGCGAGGGTGCTTGTTTCTTTTCGTATAAATTTGAAGTAGCAGGTATAGTTTAGTATATTAAAATTTTGTTTAAATTAAAATTCAATCATATTCCATTTTGTAAATATCACTGGAAATATTCTGGTAACATTGTCGGTGAAGAATTCTATCACAGAAAGTCTGGGAGTTTCTTCTTTCGCGTAAAATATTTAATTAAAGATTGTTTTGAAGGGAAAGATAAATCTAGTGCGAAATAGAATATACAGTTCGATGTATCAATATTTGTATATGTATTTCGTATATATATTTGTTTATTATTTTATAACATCATGCGATGATGTAATAGTTAATGTTGGAGAATTTTAATTGTAGAAATTGTCTTTGATTGAAAACGAAGAAAAATATCTTCTGGAAAATCTATCGTAACGTTTTACCATGTAAATTATTCTCTTTGAATTTCAGGGATTATTTCAAACACTATCATTGTAAAAGTTATATTCTTAAATTTATCGACAGCCTGAAATGGAATGAATTTGGTTCAGAATCTTGATTTAACACTTTTTTCTCCTAATACATTTTTTGTCAGTGGAAGTCTCCGTATCTAAATCACGTTATTCATGAGCCCTCTAAATGACCTAAAAAAGAAAACCTCCTTTATACTCCACGTAATCCCTCAATTCAAGTCGCCTTAGACAGTAAAAGGGTATAATCCAAGAATAATCCTACACTCTGTAACGCAGATTAGGTTAAATTAACTTTTGTTGCAAATTCGATCATAATTTTTGTGATTATCGTATTGGACATGAAATTTTTTATACTGGTGTAAACTTAAAATCCATCAAACTTTTCCTTGTTGTAAATTCGATCATAATTTTTGTGATTATCGTATTGGATATGAAATTTTTCATACGAGTGTAAACTTAAAATCCATCAAACTTTTGTCATTCTCTTTGTAATAATTTCCTACGTCATGAAAGTTTGAATTTTCTTATGCAACACACTTCCATTGCACTCTCCTTGTCTTCTTTTTCACTTCAATTTTCAAACGTATTTTAAAAATTCGTGAAAGTTAACTTTTCATTATCTTCCCAATCGAAATTATTATTTATAACTACAATTATTTTCAAATTACTCGCTATTGCCATTATTCTCGTGAAATCATATGGTTTGTATGTATTTCTCTTTTAATAGTGGCTGTCACACATAGATAATACAGTCTATAATGTATTTAAACTAGTAATAAATAAATTAAATTAAATATTTCTCAAATGAGATATGTAGTCTTCTCATTTACAACAGAATCTCGAGTTCCCATCAGTCTCAACGATGCTAGAAAAAATTATAATAGCTCAACAGTCGTTCGGAAAGTTGTACGAGCCACTCAGAAGCCATACCGATCAATTTCATAAATTAAAAAGCGGAAGAAAGCAATAGGATTTCAAAAGCGGTACTTTTTAAATTTATATTGAAATTTTCAATTACTTGTGCAATCTTTTTACGAGTTTACTAGAAACAAATCGTTTTTCTAAAAGTTCGATACAGTGATGTACCTGTGTAACGAAATTGAGAGAACAGAGGATGAAGGTGATCAGCTTTGGCTTGCGAGTGGCTCGTATTACTCCATTAGTATCGGAAGGATTAAAAAGCGTCAACAAGTCGCTCTTCAACTCATTTAGAAGAGACACGAAGCCAAAACAGAAGCAACGACCTGCAAAATTTCGATTCACTGATAACGCAACGATAATTCGGTAAATTGCAACATTAAAGCATTCCACTGGTTAAACATGAACAAACGACGAAGCTTTGGTTTGGCGAAGCGCGGCGTCGATCCCACAGGTAGAAGCTTCCGATTATGGTCGATGCTAATCGCGCAAACAAGTTGAATTAACCAACGCGATGCTTTTTCGGCATCGGGTTCGTTCTATTGCGTTGGTTAAGTGTAGTGTCACTATATAGGTATTAATAACACGATCGTGTGGTTGGTATAGAATTTAACTGTGAATACATTATATCGCTTGTTCACTGGTTTGTGAAACAGAATTCGTACACGCGCAAATGCCACGCTTGTTTGTTTCTTGGTGCTTGTATTCGTTATCTACTGCTCAGACGTACTATCGTACGACTTTATTGTTCGGTGAAACTGTTACAAACCAGCGGTTTGTATGTAGCGAAGAAAGAAAGCTGTTTTTCAATCAAAACGTTTGTACATTCCTGGCAGTGACGAACACTATTGATCAATTTCATTGATGAGTATGTAGAACATTTATATAATTACCATACGATGTTATAAATGATATCGCAAATGTTACAGTATGAATATTACAAATGATGCTAGTACTCTGGTGAAAATAATTGGAGGATCATTATCTATTGCGTTTAGAATCGTTTCATTTGGATTTCATTTCTTTTTCATAAGAATTATTTCTGGTAGATAATTTCGCTTAGAATAAGGAATATCTTATTAATTACGTGTGAAGAGAATCGACTAATCTTTCTATTGGGAATTGATCGAAAATTGTGACAATAGTCGTAGCTTAACCTGATTATCTTCCCCGGTATTCATTTCACTTGATACTCGTGACTTTAATAGGTAACTCGTGCTGGCTTCCTTTCGATAACTATGTTTAGAGTACGCTAAGAAGCGTAGTGAACAGACACGATTGGATCGTCTCTGTAATCTCGACGTATGGCTTCGAGACGCGAATTAAATATTTCACAACCTCGTTGTTGATTTTTGTATGTGATCTATTAAATAACTTCGTAATTCAATGCGAGTAAACAGATGTCAATGAAGAATTAGAAAGTTTCGTTCGTAAATTCTCAAAAACAATTTGCCTCCGCAATAAAGAAAATAAAGAGAATCCGCTATGAACATGGTTGAACGGTAATAAACATTTACTGTTTACACAATAACTTTATTTTATGGTAGTAGCGAGGAAAGTATTCACTTTTACAATATTAGGGAAACGGTCTAGTTTCGACGTTATATCGCGTTCACTCAGACAACTATTCATCGTTTCATAGTTTCTGCGTGGTCGTTTCAGAAACCAAAACCGCGAATATAAAATATTTATTGCCTGTACTTGTGATCGTACATAGTCGTTGTTCGTAACATATGTAACGTCAAATGTAAAAGCCACCACCTACCCATTAATGTCCAACATATTTTGATGTATTGCATGCAAAATGGACGTTTATAGCAAACCGTATACTTTAGAAATATAAAATTCGCTATTATCGATGTTACGAATTACGGTGCTTTGTAAAGTATATAAAATTTCTTATCTCTTTTAAACGCACTTTTACATCTAATAATCAAAAATTCGGTCGACTAAAAAATTATAGCGATCTTTGAATAAATTAGATAATTAAGGAAATTACTTTAAAATACGTACAATGTAAAAATATGTTATAAATTAAAAAATTTTCTTTCGTAGTAAATGAGACATAAAACATTTTTTTGTAGTTCTTTTTTATGCAAATTTTCACCACTCTTACGTTATGTCGGAACGGTTGGAGATGTGGTAAAAATTCATTCGTTTGAACTTGTCGAGGCATGAACGTTCCATGTAATTGGAGTTCGTACAATAGTTCACTGATTCTTTCTATTACCAATGAGTTCTCTTTCACTTAGTAGAAGTTCACGTTCAGATAATTCATGATTTCAATTCGCGCAAGTTCCTTTATTGAGCACATGTTAAAATTTCGTTCAAATAAATGAAGTTCAGGTACGTGATTTTATTATCATATGCGCATCATGACAAATATACGTAAGAATACGATACGAGCACGATACGATGAATCGTGAAAATAAGTAACGTTTTATAGCGACTTCAATGTAACACCTTGTGTGCTATACGCCCTGTATACGCTGAGTACGTGATAGAAGTCGGAGCACGTGGCATGACAGTAAAAGAAGATGTTGCACCTGGTATCGCAACATGTAGTAGGAAAATTAATTACGAATATCTAAAATTCCCGACAAGAATACTAATGAGAAATATCAATCCTGATATCGAGATCAAAACAACTTAGCAAATATTTTCCAAGATTATTGAGCTACCTTGAAACTTCTATCTTACATGAAGATAAATGATTTGTTTCTTGAAAAGTTAAATACTACTCGTACGCGTTGATACTAAATCGAAGATAGTTATAAAAACTGGTGTTAACTAGCTTCATTTTCGTATAGCTTATATACAAAAAGAATATCTCCATATTTGACAAATATAATGTTCACTCAATTTTGGTGATTATTCTACCATAAACCTACTTACAAGATTTCTCTTTTTCTTTTTGTATTACTTTCTCTTTTATTCATTAAATTTAATCTATTCTCATTATGACTTGATTTTCATATTTTCATATTTTCATATTTGACTTGACTCTGTCAAGGTGCTAATTCCCATTAACACGTTGAATGCCATTGGGATGATTAATAATCGACAATGTTAAAATTAAAATATTCCAATTAAAAGAACAGTCACATTCAATTCCAAATATTGCGGTAATATGAAGCGTTAATGTACATTTATCGTAAAACGCATCGTAAAATATTTAAACCTTGCATCAAGGTACTATAATTGCGTATAATAACGTATTGTACTAAATAAGGAACAACCGTTCAGCAGTGTTGGCAATACGAGCGAGATTTGCCCGATAATTAACGCGTTAATAAACGATTGAGTGAATAAACATTTCATTCTCAATACAATCACTTCAATTTGCATTAAACTACTAATTACTCTTCGCTCATAATCCAGAAACGATTATATATTCCTATCGTACTCTTGTCCTCGATTCGACTACATCTTGCGACCTGTATCAATCTGCGAAATTAACGTTTATCAGTGAGACGTCTCGCCGGAAGCGATGATTTTTGCCCGCTAACACGTTGAACAGGCGAACGTGCTTGCACAGACGAATCTGGCTGGCTTCGTGCGCGTTTATTGTCCAAGTGTAGTGCGAAGTAAATGAAATTGGATTTCCCTTTGTAAGCTGCACGTACGGCCTCCACGTAATTCCGCAAGCACATACGACCACGTTGCGCGGAATTGTTTCTCACGCTGCGAACGATATCGCGCAATCGAGCCACTACGATAACTTCTGTTTCCGTTGACGAATGCGATGCCAACCACCGGTGTAATGTCGCTCGTGCGTCTTCGTTTCCGAGAAACAACGTGCCGGAAACTGGGGAAATCTCGGTGGGAAAATAACGTAACGGAATAACACGAAGTTGAGAGTTGGAAAAGTTGATTTGAAAAGTTTCATACTGTGCATTGGACAGGATATATTCTCACGGACACTTGAAATTGCTTCAAAGACATTGTTGGAATACGAATAAAGAGATAACACCGATTACATAAATACTTTGTCAGTGTGGTTTATAATAATTTTAGTTTGCATTTGTTATAGTTAGTTTTATGCGCATATAGGGAACTTATAATATATAAAGATATATATGTGAACGCGTTAGAATATTTTGAAGGCAGCATAAAAGAATTTGCATAAATATTTGCAATTTAATTAGAATTATTGTATAAAACGTATCGCAAGGATAGCGTCGTGACATGTTGACGAGACTGTGAGTATATGGTGTCGAGTTTGATAAATAATATTTTTGAAAGTACTTTGTATGAAATATGTATGTCCCTGTGTAGATTGCTGGTCGAAAGTTTCGGATGAATAGTAAATAATTTGGAATAAGAACCGATAATATGAGAAACAAATTGAAAAACTTGCTCTTCTCTTATGCAGGAATTTATCGATAGTTCAAATCTATTTTATATTTCGTGGCGAAATAATATACGATTGCGTAGCGACATAATCTTAGAAAAATGGTCTTTATCGCAACAGTTTTATCAAATGGATCACGTTCAGGGGGAAGTTTCGAGGTTGCCTTTAGGTCGGCTCGTTTGTACGTTTACTCCAACTTACGACTAAGTTTTTCTTGTTAACGATAAGGAAACTACATGTTTTTCTCGGTATTCTTGTAGACTTTTTGGAAACTTTGCCAGATACAAATGATGGCGAGGGATATCGGATAAAGAAGTGAACTGTAAGTAGGTGGACAAACTGGCTAAGCAGCTTGTTTGTCCGTTGATGGAACAAGGTAATAGATATGTAGTGAAGATTGTTGTGCGCGCTTTATATTGGATACGCGGGAAATTCAAAAATTTAAAACGATAATATTTTATAAACGCGTCTAAAATATTTATTTATAGAGAATATAATTTTTTACATCGTTCATTTCTTCTATTTTTACTTACGTATACAATTTAATATGTATTTTTAAAGATTACCTTTTTTTAAAAGTTCTTTATCAAAATTCTTTATATTTGTTACGAATGGAATAGTCGCTCGTGCAAGGAAGTAAAAGTTTTTCTTAAAAAAAATTTTTTGCTTAAAATTCGTTATGTCTATTACGATAGTGTAATGCGAATAGTACGAAGAAGAGGAAGTCCGTAGTACCTTTTCTTCTAAATTGTGGAGCTGATCGTTGTCGCTGGACGTAGAGAGCAGATTAATCAACATTTTGACAGACGCTTACGTACGACGCGTTTTGTGACGTGAAATTGACATGGCTGGTATTCGTGTCATTTTCCATCCGTTTTTCCTTCCATTTATCGTTTCGGGAATCATATATCATGATCCTTTATCGGTTTTCTTTTCAACTCAATAACTGAAACATTATTTATATGGAATCTGAGGAAGAAGCTTTCACGTAAAACAATCCTTTATCTTAGATGAAAATTTCAAACCTTTTCTCTAATTTTCTTCTGTCATAGATTGTTATTGAAATATTCGCGCTCTACGTATTATATTAAATATTTATCAAACTATTTCTATTTAGATGTAAGTAAGAAAATTCAATTTTGAAGCATTAATTAAAGGATCAATTATTTTCTTAAATATTATATAACGTGATTCAAAAATACCTTGTTTGAAATTTTTCAAAATATTCATAAACTATCTTTATAAATTTTCTCCCTGTTAAAACAGTGATCATTTTTAAATCTCATTCTCAAATTGAATTTATTTAAGAATACATCCAGAATTCATAAATTCGAAGATCCATTGAAGAACCCATTCATTCGAATATTCTATTATTACGTAAGATATGACTAATTAAAGATAACAATCAGATTATAGCCACATACAAAATGACAAAATAATTATCATTATGGTTATTTTCCATACATATATATATACCTTACGTGTTTTATACTTAAGCAATATTATTGCGTCTTAAAAATCTCAGTATCTTTAACTAGAGAACTTATTGCCAGAGGTAGTATAGTCATCGTATTCTCTTATTAATTACCGTTGCGTTTCTTTGTTCAGTAATTAAATTCGAGATCATCCACGTCGAATATCCTTTAACTTCTCTTTTTACGAAAGTGTTCGTTTTATTCTAACGATAGCCAACAGCAAGGATGAACGTTTAAAACGAAACAAAACCCTAACCGAACTGGTACAAGCATTTTAACAGAATTGAAATTAATAAAAGCCCGACCACAACGGAATATTATAGCTTATGCGGGCAGGACAACGAAATTCGCATAATTGCCGCGTGTACCCGTGAAATTTAATTAATTCTCGTTGCGGCATTTAGGTTAATTACAAGCAATGCATGCCGCATCATATTGTAAATATGCATCATATTGTAAATATGCATCATATTGTAAATATGCATCATATCGTAAATATGCTTTCGGTAACTTTAGAAAACTTTTTAACGCGCTTTGACTTTCATGCTGAAATTATTCAAGTAAACAGATCCTTTTGTAAATAAAGGGTCCAAGAAGTATTCGCAGCTGGCCTGGGTATTAGAAAAACGAGCCACTTCCAGCATTTTCTTTTGTTATTCTTTCTCTGTCTGGAACTTCATTTGTTCAAATTGAATTGCTTTTCTTCTTCTTTCTTTTTTGTTTTAAGTAGATTGGTCTTGTTAAGGATTACTGTAGTAACGAGGATTATTTCTTGAAACAGATATAATCTTCTTTATTATTCACGCATTATAGTTTGACGTCTAAATATCGGTCAGAATATTCAGAATATTCAGAATCGGTCAGAATATTCAGAATTACATTCTTTACTTTTTCTTTTCCAGCACGTTGTTCTGTAATTTCAAGTATTGCGAGCTACACCTTTCTTTTCTTTGTAACGTAATCTTGATAAATCGAACTTGCAAGGAATACCGACAACTTTGCTGTAACTACTTATCGACTTCAATTTTTGCATTCATATCAGTAAAATATATATTTTAATGGAATTTCGCAAAATTATTCCTATCTTCGATGAAATTAGTACTTTGTTAGAATAATCCATATTTCTTCGAAAATAAACGATCTTAGATCTATCATAGAAAAGTACAAAAGAATCTTTTTCAAACCTGCATACAACACCCTGTACACTTCTAGAGGAAATAAACAGACAGGATTAATTACCGCAACTTTAATCCCTGAAATCTCTAATTTTCCCAACAATTTTTCCACAAATTGATTCTTTCAACTCATCCACAACAACGTTCATTCTCAATACTAAAAAATTTATTCTTCAGCTTATTTTCTTTATCATATCCACCATTCAGGATAATCATTATATCTGTTTAAAATAATTATATCACCCCATAATAATACCACGCTATACAGAAGAATTACACAGAATAAAAAGCGGATTTCTATCAACTGATGGCAGATTTCGACATGAAAGAAGGGAGGCATCGCAATTTCTAAAGGCTTCAAACGAATCCCCTTCTCAGCCTGCTCATCCTTCATCCAGTTTCCCTCTCAAGCGTTCACTTCGTTCGCTTCCATCTCGTCCTTTCTCTTTAACCGTACGGTTTCTCGTTAGACGTCGAGACAGCCTCTCATTATCGGTCATCCGCCGTAAGGGACGTAAATAAGAGAAACGTCGAAACAGGCGGTGCACCAACGTCGTCCACGGCGAGTTTGCAAAAGTCCGGCCGAATGCTTGACGAAACATTTCCACAGACATCTCAAAAAGAAAAGTGTTGATTGCCGCATCGATCCGATTATTCGCTGGAAATGCAACGTGAAATTGTTGCTTATCCGGTCGAACACGCTTCCAACTTCGTAGTTTCCACCGTTCGTTTCGTTTTATTGTACTTCGCTTGGCTAAATCTACTGTTAGTTTGATATATCTCGTTCTTCGTTATTCTTCTAAAGAGGATAGTTCCTTTTCACTAATTTCTTCTTGTGTACTTTAAGAAGACATCGTAGACTTGTCGCTACTTTGTAGCACTCGAGGTTGAATCGAAGCCAGTGAAACTAAATAAAAACGAAAGTTCTTTGTATGTACATGTCGTAATACGAAAAATATCGCAGGTTTGTAACGTTGGAAATTCGATCGATGAATCTTTCGGGTTAGGCATTGTGGATAAGGAGATAAATTTGAGTAATTCAAATTGGCTGAAGAATATATACAGCTTCGGTCAAGAAAATATCTACGGCTCTTCTTTAAAGAAAGCGCGAAGTATTTTCGAGATAAAATCAGGATATTGAAATGTCATATAGTGGAAATAAGACGATCGATTTGGAAGTGTCGTAGCTTAAAATATTATATTTCGCAAATGTCAGAATCGTAGTATACTTTTTCTTTGCTTTTATCAAACCTGGAGATAATAGAAATTACACATCGTCGATAATGAATGGAAAGGGTGACACAAATAACCCAAAATGTAAATGTAATTTCGAGAGCTCTTGACACCACGTAGAGAAACATTGTTGCAATGTGTAAATAATTATTCCCAATTAGTTAGTTATTGCTTTATTTGTATATCTGATTATTTATTATTCAAAAGCAATTGAGTTCGACGATCGAATGTTTGCAAGTTGCTGTAGTTGCGGAGATGGACATACGATGGAAAAGAAAAAACAGAGTAATTTGATGATACTGAAGAGTAACGATAGCTAAACAAATGTATCATATTTTAATTTTTCCACAAGAATAAACCATTTTCTGTTCTCTGCAAATATATGCATAATACTGATACATCTATTACGAATACTGAAAGCTGGAAATGCAGAAAATTAGTTTTAAAATATGCAAATTTTAATTATCGACGAAAAGTCGCTTACGAATTATATCGAGTGCTACGTTTCTACGTTATTTTCAATTTCTAACCACAAAAACAACCAAAAATAACTTGTCAACCAAAAATAATAATCTTAATCTGTAAACAACTGTACCATATCTTCTAACGCATTTCCATATTTCAACCATTCCACGCACATACGTATGGCTATCTCATAAAGCGGCCATTCCAATTTTCCACTGAAAGTTTACGTGGCTAACGACAATAACAACAACGTGGAATAATAAAGTCTCGTATTGGAAACGTCAGCTGTTTTCATTTGAAGTGTATCGGCGAGATTTGCACAGCGCGTTCGATTTCCCATTCAGATCCTATTCGTTCATGGACACGAACATTTTCGCTGCCGCCTGCTGGTTCCTTTTTAGTATTTTTCCTCTGCTTTGAATAGAAGGGTTATTAATGACGGAAGTTGGGTCGGACTTTGCGTCGGTGAACTTATCTTCTGTTCCTCCAAGCTTCTTCATTCCATCGTTTTGCAATTTTCCTCAGCTCCGGTCTTTCCAACTTTTATCCTTAGTACCGAACAAAGAAACAAGAATACGCTTTTTGTTACGATAACGAAAAATATTCAAATGGAACTGTATCGATATATCGGCATAGTAATTTCGCAAATGGTCTGTCAGAATGTAACATCTATCTGGTGAATTACTTTTATAGATACACACGTTGACGAAAGTATTTGAGCACTTAGCATAGGAAGCTTTAGTGTCCATATTTCATTACGTTACGTAAAACGTATAGAAATTTAACTATCACTGTAATGTGACTCGATTATGTTGATTATACTGGTGAAGTTTGAAACAAACCTGTTCCGACGATCAAACGATTCTGATTTCGGCACGATGATTCAGGTGACTCTAAATGTTTGACGATTTCAACAATTCGAGCGATGAAACGATTCTGATTAAATCAAATTTTGTTTTTCATTCAGTTAAATTGGATGGAACGTTCAGCAAGATTCAACAAGCCCTGATGGTCCCGAAAAATATACATGTTAATTGGATTTCACCGAAAGCAAGAAAATTTAATCAGCATGCTCGTTAGGTATCGTACTATTTCCATGCACCCAAAGTGTACTCTTCGCGTAGAGAGGATGAGCGATAGCTGGACGAACGCGAGGCTTCGAAACGATGAAGTAAATTCTAAATGAAGGAAATTCATTCGGATGGTCTTCGACCGATCAGACCATTAGACGTCGCTAATGACATCTCGAAAGTGACCGCATTTACGATGCGCTCGACTATTGAGAACACGATGGACATAGTGAAGAAAATAGGAAGAAATCGTTCTGAATGCTAAAATCTCCACTAAAAAATAGTCTCCTGACTTCGAGAGTGAATATCATAAAGTTACAAACACCTTCAAGTTTTCGTTTCTTCGGACGGTACTGTCAAACAGAATTGGAGATTTCAATGTCTTCTAATGAGAAAGAATGTAAATTTCATACTGGACGCAATCATAATCGTACAGCAAGAACTAGAATAATTAATTTTATCTGTTCAGATTATTAGAAGATAGAAGTAAACTCGTAAACGTCAACTTGAATCCAATTACATTAGAAATCTTCGCCTCTGGATTTTCAACTTCTTCTTTTTCTTCTTCGTATCGGTCAAAAGCGTTAAAAGATAACACGCGATTTATTTCTCTAACAAAGATATTTCTAACATTTTCCACACTTTCTTATCAGTTTCGAAATGAAAAGAATATTCTGGTAAGAGATAAAAATTGCCCGGTCAATCAAGCAAATGGTGGCTCTTATAATAATCTGTCAGTATGCAGTCGTTAAAGTGGAATAGGATCAATCTTGGTCGGACAAGTGGAACACTCTTGTATCCTGTACGACAAGTAGAATTAGATTGTCGCTGAGTCAACGAGTAGAGCAGAGGCGTCTTTGTGCACACAAGTAGAATAGATCAACGTATATACATATGATGAGTCAAGTAGACTGACTTCCCTGTGTGGCCAGCTTCAATTCGAGCAGAGCGAACCGGTAATCTACGGTGCACCCAGAGCCAGCGAATTCAATTTCCAAACCGAACAAACGAATGTTGAAACTCAGTGAATTAATGGAAGCCGGTTAATTTAGTCACTAAGAGAAACCCGCTGAGATTCAGCGAATTAACGGGAAAGCCCGATTGCGACTTCTGTTAATTTAGCGAATTAATTGGATCCCGATCAAATTTCATCGGACTTGAACGTTATACCGGCCGACTATTTTCTCGTTGTGTAACAATTGTACGGGCAACATGTGCGCGTAACGGGGTCAGAATAAAGTTGGCGCGAAATTCTCTGCCGCCGACAGATGTACAATAAATTATCCTCCAGATTTTCAGGGTGGAACTATATGGTACATCAAGACAGTCTGACTTTATTAGTACATGTGATCCAAGGGATATACGGTGGTTATAAAATATTTGATATTTATGAAATATATTTTTATTAAGGTATTTAAAATTTTTCTTTCATTCGATTAATACTGAAACGAGTGATATTTTGGTATTAACGCAATCAAAATTTTCATATAACATGATAGATGAGCGTATGAAAATTAAATTTTATTGGATTTTAATCCTTGTCTGAAGTACCGTTAATCTACTTATAATAAATTTTACACGCCAGATGTTCTCAATTTACGAACACTCGTAGTTCGAGTGATATATGGCAGTTACAAAATATTCGATTAATGTTGGGAACGGTGGTAACAGTAGTAATTTTAGCTTTAACAGTTTTAAATTAATACGATAGGAGAACTTAGGAAAATAGAACTTTAGTGAATGTTAATACGATTTGTAAATTCCAGAGATTTATTTTAAATGAATAAGAACTATGGATATGACACGCGGAGATATTCTTAATTCACTTAATAGCGGTTTAGGAGATTCTAGGATACTCGATAATGTTGAAAATATCGATATTCTGGTACTAAAAGGATTTTGAAATATTACGATAGATAAGCGTAGGAAGATTAGAAATTAAATTTTATACTTCTCGTAAAAGTGTCACATTGACGATATTTCGAAATATTCAAAATTCCTTTTTATATCATTTTCACATGATTCATAAATTTTCCATCTTTAGGTGAACCTTTCAAATACAATGAATCTTTATTTACTTACAGTTTACTATCTGTATCTCCATACTTTATATGATCTGTCTGATCGATTATACAGTCTCCATCTATTCTTTATACTAATGCTGTGTAAAATTTACATACTGTCCAGAAGTTTTAATTTAGTTTGAATCGCTCAAAATTCTAATGTTACAGAAAACATATTCCAACATGTTTTAAATAAGAATAATATATAATAAAGAATAATAAATAAATATAAAAAGAATGGTCATCTTCCTAAAACAAAACCAGCTGTCTAATGTATTATATCACCATGTTCGATAGAATATCTTCAAGAAATTTGTTGATGTATTCTGATAATCTTGTCTCATAGGTGCAATAGTACAACACGGAGGTCTTAATAAAAGACCTACCGCACAGAAGAATCTCTCTACATTGCACACGAATTTCGTTGTCCCTTCATAAAGCACAATGAAAAGGTCAGAAGATTCACGCTGAAGCAACCCTAGGAATCTTCCGATGTAGATGTCTCGGAACAATACGCGCATACTATTCGTGGTAATTAGGTTAATTACGAGAACAACAGCGTCAGTGCGTGTTCTGCCGCGACAAAGACGGTAATTATGACAGACGATTTACAGGAAAGTCAAAACTCCTATGGTGACTAGGGATAAACATATTTCGGACGACACGTGTTCCAATTAAAGCATAAACACGTGTGTAACGTTTATCGGCTTCTCGCTTTTTCATGGAGCAGGGGTAGCTATTTTACGCCTTTGACATCTTTCCATTTTGTTCACTTTATCCTCCTCCTTCTCTCTCTCTCTCTCTCTCTTTCTCTCTCTCTCTCTCTCTCTCTCTCTCTGTTGGCGCTTGTCTGTTCACTTTTTGCTCCATTTTATAGACTATTCACGCGCATGCAACGCTTTTTATTGCATAAACACATTATCGATTCATCTCATGGCGTTTTCGTTTTTAACCTGTGGATGATTCAATAACGAATCGTTATTCGTTGCTCGTGAATCGATTCTGCGTCGTTCAGAGTATTTATCGTTTCACCCTCGAACTCGACAAATTCTCATTTATTCAGCAATCTATAAAGCGATTTGCGAGTATTTCGATATTACAATTTTCTCTATGATGCTTGAAACTCGCTATGCGTGTTTCAATTATATATTTCCGTTTGATTTCGTCGCTTGGTGTTTATTATTTGGTTTGTTTGCGCTCGCGGCATTTTATTTAAATAATACGCTCCCAGGGGAGCGTAGATCAGATTCGCCTAGATTTGCAATCAAAACTGAAATCCCAGGAATAATTTTAATTATTAGTTGACCAAAATTTGAACAATTTAAATACTTGATCAATAGTGAAACTCTTCGCAACGTCCAACTTCTATTTATGTTATTTTCACGAACAGCGAAGTCACTAAGTAATTCGCAATATTGAAGCGTTCTCTTTTATCTTCGACGTACTTCTTTCTCATTTTGTATCAGTCAATTCAATCAAATGAGTCCATAATTAAATAGGATCAGGATCAATAATTAATTAATACCAGAATCAATAGCATCGGTAACGGTAAAACCAATCAAAGCAAAAATTCGCATAAATTTTCCCATTTTCTGTCAGTTTCGATGATAATGCGACGCTGTGGGTTGGTGATTAAAAAAAAAAAAAAAATAAAAAATAAAAATAGAGGCAAGAAAAGCAGAGACCATAGAATACATCAAACGCGGTCTTTCTGCAGAATTTGAGGTCCAGCTTTAACTCACGCCGAGGATCAATATTCGGCAGCTGTCCAAAATCGTGTGCGAGTTTCTCTCTTGCTCTGCGTTCCTCTCCGCTTTCCAGCCGCCCTTTTTCTTTTCTCTTGCCACGTAAATACTTCTGCTTTCCTTTTGCACGATATTTTTTCGTCCGCCTTCAGCAGAATGTCTTTTACCATGAATCTTCTGTTTCATCTTCCTCCAGATCTTTTATTTTATGTTGCCATCCTTTTTATCCCCCTTTTTTTACCGCTATACTCCAACTCCGTTGTATCTAAATGGTAATAATTTTTTCTCGTTTCCTTCCTTCTCTTTTCTTCTGTTATTGTTCCTAATTTTTCTATTTCGAGTTGGAGGTCGATCAGTGTTTGATATACTGTGATTCGTAAAAGTATTCCAATGCTCATAGAAAATTTTTATGAATATATCGCGTGAATTTTTTATTGCACGTTTTATGAATATATTTTGTTTCGTTGAAATTTTGTTGCCAATTAATGTTTGAAACTTCAAACTTTGAAACTTTGCCTGTAGCGAATTTTATTATCTTCGGTAAATTGCCTATGAATTGTTCACGCCTTGCGATATGTCGACTTGTTGAACTGGCTTCGGTGAGTTTGCTGGACAAAATACGATGCATTTCTTGAACCAAATTCTCTGCCAGACAAAGTACGATGTACTTCTTTTCTTCGAATTGTAGTCGAGTGTGGTTAAGTAGAAAATTATTAGTCCTCTTCGTTCTTGCTTCAAACACACTCGTAGTTTCTTAACTATCCTCTGCAAAGGAAAAACCTTGGCAAAACACAGAGGATCCTCTAAAACACATTAATAAAACTGCACAAGTGAGGAAGTTCCTTAAGCTTCGAGTTCTCTCAGACTGAATCAGAGTACGTTTCGTTTCTAAATCGAATATATGCGTTGGTTAAATCTCATATTATCTATGTTCCAAGAAGATTTTAAATACCGTGAACAGTGCTATAAAATCGCGAAATAAATTTAGATACCTTGAGATCATTTTTACAAAAATATAATTCGGTAGATTGCGAAAGTTTATGTAAATCCACATTTTTACAAACATAGATAGGGAATTCAAATTTGACTGAAAGTAGGTATGTTCCATCTCTTAAACGTAGTAACATGTACCTTACGTCTCATATTTTCTGCTTATATTATTCTACATATACTCGTATGTATACGTATACGTACATATTCACCTACATTGTCACATATTTGCATGTATATACTTGTCGTAAATATATAAAACTATATATGAGAATATCCGAATCAATATGATCACCCACCAATTGTCAGCTGTCATACTTGACCTTTTCCCTCATTTTTCTTCAAATATTATAAACTTCAACAGGCTATCTGCGATTAATATCTCTTTGTCTTCGACCGTTGGCTTGTACCATTTTTTCCGCCTAACATATATCACGGTTCTTCAACCCTGCCAGCTTCATTCAGCGTCTCGGAACAGCGTTCTTCTCGCCGGAAGTCGGAGGCTGAAAGGGGCGATGGAAAAGGGCGGAGAACTCGACGTTCAACGAACCGGCTACAAATTTTCATTCATCCCTTCGCTCGGTGTCGACTTAACCCTCGAGCCTGTTCGATCTTCTCTTGGTCGTGCTCCAAAGCAGTCTCCGCACGAAACTGGCGTCTGTCGATGTCCTCTTTGTCTCCCTGGATATCAAGCTCGTCTAGCTCGACAATTTGTTTCGTTCGATACGTTCGATTTATCTACCATGATCGAACTGATCTCCGCTGAATTTTTCCTCGGCAAGATTCATGCATCCTGTTTAGTCCGAAAGAACTGCTAGATTTATGAGTAGATTTATGTATCCTGTTCATTTGGATAGAAATTGCGCTACTCTTTCTTCGAAGTATATCTTGCTAACGTCGAGGGGATTTTTGTAGTTCCTTGTTGGCATAGATTTAGTATGTTTTTTTTCTTACTTTTGATAGCTTGATTTTCGTGGTTTTTTTTACACATACTCTTCGTTTCGTGTATATCTTATTTACAGAAATTTGTTTAAGGAATCTGTATAGTTGTTCATTGGGAACAGACCTAGAAAGACTTGTTTATTTGAGGGAAACTTTTGAACATAGTATATACGTCTCATGCATACTGAAAGAACTTGTATAATTCTTTCTTGAGGCAGATTTATATCTTCTTGTTTATTCTATAAAAATTGTTATAGTCTTTCATTAGGATAAATTTATGTATCTTGTTCACTTTATTAGAATTTGTCATTAGTAATAGATTTATATATTTTTCATGTACGAATGAAATTCTTATGACCTTATCTTATCTTCTGGAACAAATTTATGCATACTTTTTCCTTCGCAGCGTACGCTAAAGTAGACTATTCTGCTGTCTTCGACAAAATTTTTCAATTCTCTGTCACGTTAAAGAGATACTTGTAATGATTTTTAGATTGATGTTTCGTGTGCCTCGTTCGTTTCAACGTGTTTTCATTAAGTTCAATTTATATATCCTGTTCACGTTGAGAGCATTCTCTTTTGTTTAACACACATGCACACGTTACATTTACTACTTTGTCATATTCTAACAAAATCGAATTATTGGCCTGAATTATTTCTAAAAAAATTTGCAATCCTTCGACGTCTGTCTAGGACGAGCTTGCAACACAAATAACATTGATAAATGAAGATACGTTCCAGTAGAATATATTAGTTGTATGAACATTGAGTTGTATGTTTCGCTTGGGATTTTCGAAACGATCAAGGCGAAGGTTGATTTATTTTACGGATATAGTTCATCTTCATCTGATGTACGCATAACGTTTTGATTTATTATGCTAGAGAGAGACAGATGGATCATCAATTCTTCAGGTACATAGAATCGTTAGCCAAAAAGTGGCTCAGAATAAATGCATACTTATTTGATTCTTGTGCGATGAAATCTCTGGAATTTGTTCCTTCGAAGTAAGCAGCCGTTTGTAAAATAATAATTTCCATTCTTGTCAGTCTGATAAATGAAATTTTATTTTATACACGTATTTCGTATTTCTTGTTGATTGTAGTATGCCATTTGGTCTAAATAAGACGAAGAGATTATCAATCACGATTTTTACTAAATATAACTTCCATATAAATCGAAGTATTACATTAACAGTAACTTTAAAAAAGATAATTTCAAACTTATCATATCACTAGTTATATTAAACTAGTTTTTAAATGCTTCAATTGAGAAACATTCGTGTAAGACACTGTTTAACAATTATACGTACAAAGCAATTAGTTTAACATAAATAAATGTCATATACAAGATGTTCATGTACAAGCGCATAGTACGTGTTATTTCACAGTTTGGTACTTTACCATGCTCCGCAGTTGAAAATGTAACGAAATTGTTATATAAACGAAGGTCGTTGAAAACTTTGTTAAAAAACTGGAACGAGAATATAGAACGCGGAGGGAATAATAATACTATTTTTCCTATACAATATATTAATGCGCTGAATTATTCCAATAATTTTAAAAATTAATTTTAAATTTAAAAATAAACGAATCCTAAATTAAGATGGACAAAATACAAAAATATACAAATTATTATAGAAATTATTATTACAGAAATACTTCAGTTTTCGTTCAAGTTTACATTCTAAATGCAATACTACGTTATACACTGGGATAATACAGCTTGGCCTAATTTTCCTTCGAAGAGTGATCCTTCGTCCCTCGGTAGTTATATCACGTGCAAAACGATCAACAGCTGCAGGTGGACCACAGAGAGTAACAATTTCCGATCTACTCGCGAATTGTTAATTGAAATAGACGTGATACAGAAATAACGAGGGCAACCGTATTAAATTTTGATGATCAAGCTGGTGCGAGATTGGTGCAGATGGATTAAGATTTCAGAGCTTTTCATTGATCGATTCCCCATTGGAATAGAGTTATCTTTATCTCTTCAAGTAGAGAGACCGCTTCATCTCCTATCGTTTCATTTGTACAATTCTTTTTAACTTTTCCGATAATAGATTGCAGCAATATAAATTATTCCAAATTCCAAAGAATATGGTTGCATCACTCGAGGTCTATGTTTATCGGTAACGAACAGCTGACCTTTCACAAAATCTATGCAAACTTTTCGAATGTGGCTAGAAATGCATATTCCAATTTCTCTAAGGTGTAAATATTGAACATTAAGCCACTTAACTTTCCTACCCTTTTCACCAGCAGTTTTCATCCACTTTTAGTCATTGCTTCACCAGTTATAGGTACGTACATTGTATGCCAAAAATTTGGAATCTTTTTCACAAATTAATGTCACAGATACGAAGAGTAATTTCTTTCATTCCGACACATTTCTTAGTGAAGAATATTCTGAGATAAAGAAATTTGCAACTTGAAACTTCATTTTAAATCCTCAGTTTCCGTCAAACAAATTATGATCCAAAATTTTTGACCAGTACAGTACGTCGTCTGCATAGTTATCTACTCTTTCCCTCGCAAAGTACCATCATTCAATTATATTAGGTTGTCCGGAAAGTTTCTTTCGTTTTATGAGGAAATAATAGACGCACAAAGTTTTCTGTTTTATATTATTTTGTCGAGTTACGTACGATCCATTTTGTTCCGTCGAGATAAACACCGCGACATTTCACAGACTTGGTTTCACGTTTGTATGAAGATGCACTGTTGCAAAAAACAAGTTTGCGAAATAAAGACACTTTTCGGACAACCTAATAGATCGTCGAACGATTCGATTTGCATTAATAATACAATATATATCTAATCTCCCTACTTCCCTATTCCACATTTTTAACATAAATTTTTTTAATTTTGCTTCCGTCTAATTTATTACTTCCTCTCTCTCTCTCTCTCTCTCTCTCTCTCTCTATCTATCTATCTATCTATCTATCTATCTATCTATCTATCTATCTATCTATCTATTTTTATGCCTCCTGAAAGGGAGGGAGTGAAAAAGAAAAAAAGGAGAAAGTCGGAAAGCACGAGCTTCCAGTGACATTTATGCCGGCTTATTTCCGAATTTCGAGTCGACCATTCGATAATAATAGAGTCGTAAGGATGAAAATGGGTTGGATCAGTGGATCGATGGGTGACACTTCCAGGCGTAACAAGAATGATTGGAGGGACATCCCCCTGCGGGAAGAGAATCAAGGATTTTTATCAAAGGATGGGAGTCACGGGAGGGGGAAATTGTACTTTGTCCTCAAGTTCGTTACGATCGTTAGAGCCAGAGATTTGAAGCTGGGGATGTCGGTTGAATTGTTGCGATCGTTCAAAGGAAACTCGCGATTCAGGACAAGAAAAGTTTGTAGTAGATATACGAGAAACTTGGTTGCTGGAAATGAGCTTATAATGTGAGTTAATTTGATACTTTTGAAATATCTCATAGTTTCTTCGAAGCTTCCTTTAATTTTGCAGTAAAATGAGCTTTCTGAATAGACGACATTCTTAACTTTATACTAACAGTATTTACCGTACAATAATGTATATTTATTGTAAATAATACGAAGATAAGATAGGATATATGTATATAATATCTCGGTTAAGAAACGAAAGTTTGAGTGCGTGCTATGCAACTGAGGTTCTTTACCATTATTCTGCACTGTGGTAACAACTAATGAAAAAAGTAAATTTTCATGAATGATATACAAGATGAAAAAGAATTTATCGATTACTAACTTTTAGTGCAGTAATTTTATACGCGAAGATAAATTTGATATCGAATATTTGAGAAAATATACTTATCGAAATCTGATAACTTTTGGCAATTTTTACGTTTCTTTCTCGCCTAAACATAGCTATCTTTACAGTTACGACAAAGTTTGGACGATAATACATTAATACATAACTCTGCTTTTAATTATCTTTTGTTTTTTTTTTGTTAAATAATTTAGACGTTCTAACACAATTTTTCTGCACGAATCAACATTCTGCATATTAAGTCTATTAATCGTTTTATACCAATACTATGAAAACATTAATACGATGTTTCAATTCTCGATAAGATAGAAAATTCTATTCGCTGTCGCTCGCAAAATTATCCCCGACAGTCGGTAATTTAATGCAAATACAATTCTCGGCAAGGAGATTTATTCATTGCGCAGTTTTTCGACGAGACTCCTCCACAGAGCCACAGAATTGGGACACTTTCTGCAAACGCTATCGAGATGCTTCGCCATATAAAAAACGTTGTTCTCTCTCGAAACCTAATTTGAATATAAATTTCACCGCACATTCGAAGCAACCAACTTCGTTTGGAAAATTGTTCTCTCGATTGCATTTAGGAAACCGCTTTTTTTTTTAAAGATAACGTTTAAGAGAAACGAAATTTCCCTCTCGATCTATTATTTCGTAATAGTATGGTACGTGCGTTGCAATCTAATATCTTGCTGTTACAGTCCCCTGAGAAACTTCAATGTACTTTTACTTGGATCTTCTTTTATTCAGTCAAATTATTATTATTTTGAATATACTTTTTAATCTGAGAAAAATATAGTAAAAAGTAAATAAATAAATATGAAATTATTGAATATAAAATTATATCGTGTCTAGAAATTTGTGCAATATTTTTAGAGAAAAATGGACAATTTTTTAAAGAAACGAGAGTAGAATTAAGCCAAGATAGAATGCGTTCGACAGAGATTAACCATCTTTTTTTTCTTCTATATTAAATGTAAATTCCAGGAATATAAAAATATAAAAAATAATATTAAGAAAATAGTTGAATACACACTGTAAGATATGAGAAATTAAAAGAAATGAACTTTTTCTTCGAGTAGCTATTGATTCATTCGAATCCACTCGATCGCTGATTGCAAAACTAAAATGATAAATGAGCTTCCTTTGAAGAGAAGTTTCTTTGCTCCCTATTATTCTTTACGGCACCCCACTTTTCACTTTCGCATTAACGAGAGTCTGTAAATGATGAACGACTTTCGTGTGGTCTCGAACACGATGATCACGTGCACGGCTAACTCTGTTGTTATCAGAAACTTCCACGTTTTACACTCTAATTGCTTTCGACGCGTATACAAGCCTCTAGCCGCGAAAGAAAATTGCGTGTAACAGTTGTACCATAATCACAGGACCTGATGATTTATCATTCAAAGAACCGTACCGCTCCCTAACAATTTATTACCTTAGGTAATAACTTTTTAAATGTTAATTCTTATCATTTTTATACTACGGCGATTAAAGAAAATCATAAATCACTAAAGCATAATTAATAGCTGCTTATTAATTTTGAGATGTAATATCAGTTCTACTATTAATCATAAAATTAATAAATATTAAATATTATCTTAGATTTGCAATTGTTTTTCGATTGTATTACATTTAATTGTATTACATCGATTTAGGTATTTTATATCGAAACTTTCATACGTAGATCGTTTTGTATTACGTTATACATCGGACAAATTACAATTAGAATACATTATCCTCTTATAGTATTAGTTACCATTTTTAATTACGAATAAATAGAACTACATGTACTGCTATAATAAATTAGCAGAATAAAATAGTAAATGAGATTATAGAGATGAGAAACCCAGTTTCTGCAATTGTTTAATTTATTTGCATTTCTACGTATCTCTGCTACATGTTGGAAGAAAACAATGATTATCTTTCAGCAGAATTAAAATCTTAAAAATTTGATCGAATTAATTTTATCTTCTTATAAGTTTGCTTAAGTTCTATCACTTTTTATATTTTTAAGTTATTCTGTATTTATTTTTCAATCATTTAACCCTTAAATTAAACAGCGCATCCATACAATTCGGATTTAATTAACTTTTATCATCGGAAGTAATTAATGATCCGACATTCAAGGTAATTAATGATTCAATATTTATTAAAATCATTTTAATGATCAGATACCCAAACAAATGAATAATTTACACGCTACGGTACTACAATTAAGTATATCCGTTTCTACACAATGTATCTATTACTATAAAATATTTTTGTACTAAAATTAGATCTGATAATAATATCGACGCTTGGAACATTATAATTTAAAGCACATTTTAATCAAACAATTTTCATACGTACATTTCGAACATAACAGTTAAATAAACGAAGCTTCTCACGTCTTATCTTTGAAACAGCCTGGAATCATCCTGAAATAATTCATTGGCCAATTTTCAAGGTAAAACTGGCAAAAATACGGAACGATTTCATCACATCGGCCGTTCCGGCGAATCTAAATATCTTCAAATGTTTCTCTAAATAATCACTTACAGCGACTTGGAAGAAAGCCAGACGGTGTTCTTACGTTTTGGCACCGGACACCGCCACTTCCACGTTTCGCTTTTCACTTTCCACCGCAAGCCAACGCAATGAGGCGCCCGAGACAACTTCGTTCCGGCAATTTGTCATCGCTCCGATTTTATAAACTCGGCTGACATCTCAACGCCACTGGATCACGAGTGAAAATGTATTTCACTCGCGCGTTACTGCTGGAAACTACGGAGCCCTACGACCTGACAAGTTACGAGCTTTTAGAGGGCGGATTTTATTATTCGACGAATCACTGCATCCATGGAAATTGATGAAATATTTTACCTGAGAATTTTGTGACGGATGATTTTTTCGAAAAATGAAATGACAGACTATCCTTTTTCTCACGATGAATGTTGAATTTTTCCAAGACTGATTTATTTATTTCCGGAAATTTACTTGCCAGCGTGAGACGGTGTCTATGAAATCGTAAATTCTGAAATAATTTCTAGAACGTAACGGTTGTAATATAATCACCTTTTTGTATTATTTCAATTTTCCGTTCCTATTTCTTTTTCTATAACCGAGTTTTATTCCGAGTAAGAAAATATATTTTTTGTCGATTTTATTGGTATTTTTATCGGGATGAGCGGCAGCTAACCAAAAATAAAATCGATGACGTTTGAAAAATCGAGAAGAAATTCGCTGTTTTGCTATATTTCCTAAAAATATATTTCGATATTTTGTGTCAATTGCGGAAGAACTTTATTACGCGAAAGCAGCGAATATCAAAATGGAAAGAGACTAAGCTACGCCAACAGTAAGATAAAAAAAAAAACAAATTAAAGATCGAAAGGGAAGTGGAAGGGACATAAAGTTTGCGATAATAGAAGATATGAAATCACAGCTATTTTTGGGAATAATGGGAATAATATACAAAAGCCTGATACAAGGAGACAAAGAAATAAACTTGTCGACGAGCAAGATGAGGTTGCCGAGTAATAAAACGAGTTGAAGGAGTGCGGTAGAAAGGATTTATGTGTAAGAAGAGGAAGACAGAAATGGGAGCGGGGGGACTGTAGAAAGAAAATGAAACGAAACTCAAAAGTGTAAAGAAAAAAGTAAAAGAGAACAAAAAGTGTCAGATACACATGATAAATATAAAATGAAATTTTGCTTTAAAATTTGTGTAATAGGTGCTAAGTGCATATATTGTCTCCATAAAGAAAAAAAAGGAAATCTGTAAAATTAAATGATGGAAGAGAAAGGAAAAGATGAAACGCATCGGAGGAGCAAAGGAAAAAAAAACTATAAAATAGAGATAAAAGTAATTCGAAAATGTCGTGAAAAATCTGTACGAGGGAAGAAAGAAAGAAAGAGAAATATGAGATTGAGAGAAAGGATACATAATAGAAAAGAATAAGAGAGTAATAGTTGGAGAAGATATGAAAACGTAAACGTATTTTCATTTTATTTGAAAAATCTGTGCAAGAGGAGAAAGAAGAGAGAGAACACGAGCTTGAAGGAAGAAGATACATATAAAAGAAATATAACAGATAAAATGATAAAAGCTAAAGTAGAAGATATAAGAGTAAAACAGTGAGAAGACGATATGGAAACCACAACGCATTTTCTTATTGTTCGACAGATCTACAAGGGTAATAAACAAAAGAGAGAAACATGATATTGAAGAAAAGAAGAAATACAATGAAACTTAACAGACGAAACAAAGAAACGGTAAACGTGGAATAAAAGACACAGTAGAAGACAATAAAAAAGCGAAAATTTATTTCCCTTTTGTTCGACGAGAAGAAATCAAATCCATTATAATTTCCCAAAGGAGAAACGTCGTCAGAATTATTATTTATGTCAATCAAACTGCACAGTGTAATTAGTCAGATTTCATCGGTGGCTTGAACGTCCGCAACGTGCACAGTTCCTCTCGCGTTCTTCGATATTAAATGACTATCTCTCTTTTCGTTCGTTGTCCCTGCGTCTCTTTGTTAACGCACCGAGTCGGTTGCTTTTCCCTTTGTTCCGTGGTCGCTATTCCAAGTCACCGGTGAAATGAAAACAGTATCACGGGTTATATCAACAGGCAGCCGAGCGAAATTAAATTGGACAGGCCGCGATTAATCGGGCTTCCTACGAGACCTTCGCTTCCGCTCCTCTCGGGAGATTCGATCGTAACTGGTAACAATAATACCACCGCTCGGATTTCCTGTAATCGGCACGAAGAAACGAACGCGCCGCTGCAGAGAGATAATCGAGAGGACGGATGTGAAAGCGACGCGATTTCGTGGCGAAAAAGGGTGGCTCTTTCCGTTTAAACTTTTAGTAGTTGCTTTTTAACCCTCCGTTGCTTTCTCAAACACTAAATCGAAGTATATTTTCAACTAAATTGAAGTATATACTTTATAAAATTAAGTTCATCTCACGCTTATGTATTGACAAAATGATTATCGAAGAACAAAATGATTATGAAAGAGAGACTGCTTCGTCGGGAAAATATTAATTTTCTAATCTTTACTTCCTACTATCTTCTTTTCTATAAATAAGCATCATCATCGACGTTCCTTAAATTAAATACTTTTTTGGGGGGGAATTTTGCAGAGGAAGAATTATTCATTTTGAAATATTTCTCATATGGAGACATTAAGACGAAATTTGTCAACAAATTCGTGGAAATGGATACAGTACACCAGCAGCAACTTTGCCACAATTTCAAGCTGGTAATTCGCAAGCGGTTAATCCGACCAGGGATTTAAACGTGGCCGGACGGTTACGTTCGACTGCGTCAAGTATAAATCCGGACAAGTTCGAGGGTTTCCAGGCTTTCATAAAATTACGGAATATTTCGGGTGGGAAGAGAAACCGTTCGTGGAACGAGAAAGTTTCTCTGTGGATCCAACGACCCGCGAGAAAGAAACGGTTTCCGGTTAGGGATTTCGAAATCTCTTCGACGATTCTACCCTCTTCGCCGTAGGATGGGAAGGTTCTACTGTTTCGATCGAGACGTTTCTGTCGCGAGCAAATTCTCCATTACTCGGTGTGGAAATGTTGGATTCCGATTAATCACTCGTCTCAATGAGTCGGGGACAGGACGATGGAGAATTCGAAGGGATTGAACGAAAAAATTCATCCCTTTGTGATTTATTCCGAATAATATAATTGAAGATTAAACATCTAAAAATTGAACGATTTATTTCAAACCGCTAGTCACATATGATCCAAACGTTGTCAATTAAGGATTGAACGTAATAAGGATAACATTTTAAAACGAGAAAATCGAAGAAATTACAATTTCTTTTTAAAGGAATATCCAAATAGTTGAATTGACGTAGATGTGATCGTGTTCTAACCTAACGCTTGACAAATTCGCGAACGCACTCGAACACAGGTTTGTGTATGTACATTACACACCTATTTACACGTATTTACCCTATTACATATTATGTGTCCAATTTGTGTGGACCCGACGAACTGAACGCTTTCACGAGAGTTTAATTGATTCTCTTTCACGAATTTTCACGCGGTAGCAAACCTTTTTCAACGTTATTATCACATTGTTATCACAACATGGCTTTGCAACCATTTATGTGTTCGCACTAATCCCTCCAATGAATTTCCATTAATCCCACAAAGCAGTATTGTACACGTAACATGTTACACTTTATTCATTGAAGACCATTATTGAATTACCACTACCGAATTACCATTCCTAAAGAATCAATCACTCACGTACACTGTTACAACGTATCGTATATCACTGTGGCAGAGAGGATTTGAGGATTTGTATAAGTAACGAATTATAGCGTAAGATCTTTAAGAATTCATTGTATCTGAAAAACAAGAGATTGTTGTATGCTCGATTTCTCCGTAGAGAGGATGCACCTGTCAATTCATTTCCGAGGATATCGTATTGCCAATAGCCGGAAGGATTCAGCCTCGATAGTAGCAGTGAGCGAT